>NJDD01000762.1:888939-920937 GCA_002245505.1 Calephelis nemesis
CGTACAAAAAAAAAATTTAGTTCGGCTGATGTTAAGATATATGTTGATAAGTTAGAAAAATTGGTCGTCCCCAAAATAGGTATGATTATAAGTGCTAGTCAAAGTCACAAACAACAACAAACAAATACCAGATATTAATACACTTAGATTTAGAAATATTAATCTAATTTCGTGATATTAATGCGTGATTCTGTGGGGAATAAAATCTGAATCTCAGGGATAGACAGTGTCATTAGCCTAATACGCGAATAGGTTTTATACTTAGCGTCATGCTTAAGAGGAAACACATAATATTTTTTTCACTTTTCCAAAACGTTTTATTATGAACTTTTTGTTTCATTTAATTCAACTGATTTAATTAACAACAGTTTGCGACTTAAAATAAATAAATCTACTCTGAGTAACATTGAGTATTTTTGTAGTCAGTGATTAACAAAATTTTTAAAAAAATGATACAGTTACACTTAAATGTAACAAAATATCTATTACGGAGTTTAGTGTAGAAAAAAACAAGTGTTATTTTTAAAAAAAGTAGGTAGTTTGGTAGCCTCCAGACCACAAGAGCCTGCTGACCTGCATGCAATGATCTGAATAATTACGGGGTCATGTAAGTACCCATGTAAAATCAGCATATCAAATTTTTGTTCTGCTCATCCTGTCTTAGAACTTTCGTATTCAATTTTGTTGTTGTAATGTTTCAATATAATTATCTAAATTATGTTATTATTCGTAAATATTTAATAAGTAATATGTGTCAGGCTAAGACTGAGTGAAGTAAGTTGGCCGACAGCGCTCTGTCGTACTATAATATTAAGTAATTCGTTTACTTCAGGTGTCACGTTAGGTGATTGAGGCCCGTTTCATACTAGTAAAACCATGTCCTTGATCATCTATTGTTGGACATAGTCCTCCTAAAATGAATGTCAATAGTTATCTCGTACTTAACACGGGGGCGTTGGTCCGGGTAAGCTAAATAGAAATGACCATCTGCCTCTCTGACAGGCATATTGTAAAAAGAGACTACGGTTTAAAATATAGGTATATACCAACGAGTCTATTAGTGGTCGAGTCCAGTGCACTAACTTGCCCGGTTAGGGATTACCGCCCACCGTCTTTCCTATTTATTTGCCGACCTAATGACTCAGTCATATTCCGTTCTGGCGTGTAAGGCCTATATAATTTCGGCCGCAGGACAGCGACACACCTATCACACATCTTTCGTTTCTGTAGGTCACGGATGTCTCTTACCATCAGGAGTCCCGTGTACTTATTTGCTGACGTATAGAGAAAAGTCCACTAGACGCCAAATATAGACACTCCCTGAAGCATTCCAATAGCTAAGTAAAGTTTTTGTAGAAATGGAAAAGAAATTTGTCTAATCTGCCAACATGAAGGAAAAATTTAAACACTTGCCTGGTTTCTCATTTTTGTACAGTATTTTTTGTAAAAAAAACATAAGAAAAAGTGTATTTTCTATTTTCTAATAAAAAAATAACGGTCCTCGGGATCGGATTTGTGCCAGGTTGGATTTGATGTCTTCAACTGGTAGTAGGTGCTCTGGTTGTGCTTCTGTCTACCTCTTCAGGGATGTGGGTGAGACGTATGACTTTTACAGAAATACATTTCTGTACCACATAGACTCAGAAACCACTAGTCGGATCATGAAAAAATTAATTTGGGACCACCTCGGATTCATGACCGATAACAAAACCGTCAGAATCGATTGTTATTGGCCGAGTAATGGGGTGATAACCATACAAAAATAGTTCTTCCACTAGTAATCTTCTTTACCTTCTTTCGCGAATGGGCCAATTTTGATCATTCTTTTTTTGTTGTGTTAGTCAATGTGAGAAGTAGGTGTCAGAAAACGTCATGACAGGTCAGCTAGAAGTTAATAGTTTAGTGCCCAACCACTTGAGACCATGGTTGTCATCAGGTGGATTTCGGGATCTATCGGACTCCATAATGATAAATAGGACACACATATTTTGCAACAATACTTTTGAAATTGTTTGCTAGCAGCCCGTCCCAGCTTCACTCAGGTGGACAAACTTCTATGTTATTATTCTTATTAGCGGTCGCCCAGTGGTCGAAATTCGTCAATAATAAATTTTAATTGCAAGTTATTTCAAATAAATTATTAAAATGATGTTTAAACATTATTGAGGTTCTATTGTTAATTATCTTTTTAATAAAAAAAACCATCGTCATTTGTCAAGAACAACAATTTTGTTTTCAAACTTTATGAATATAGTTTGTGCGCCATCAATATATATTTTATTTGTCAATATATTTTTTTCATGTGTCAAAAGGAAGGTAGTATGTGTAATGTTTATATTTAATTTTATGCACTTGATAAGCATTATTAACGAAAACAATTAGCGTTCTGTACTTCTCCTACACATAAGCTGCAATCGAGCTAAATTTTTTACTCCTCTATCCGCGAATTTTTTGTAAGAAGGGCTCCCAAATTTTTGTTTCACGTATTAATATTACGATAACCCTTCCCCTGGAATCACTCTATCTATTAAACAAACCTCACCAAAATCCATTGCGTTATTCTAAAGATCTAAGAACACCTACAGAGGGAAAGCGACTTTGTTTTATACTATACTAGCGGCCCGCCCCGGCTTCGCTAAGTTATGAAATATACATATAAACCGCCCTCTTCAATCACTTTCTCGATTAAAAAAATTGAACCAAAATCCATTGAGTAGTTTTAAAGATTCAAGCATAAAAAAGGGATGTAGGGACAGAGGAAGCGACTTTGTTTTAGTACAGTATGTAGTGATAAGTATGCCAAATTACTTACACCTCTATCCGCGCATTTTTTTAAAAACGGGGTCCAAAATTTTTGCTTCACATATTAATATTACAATAACCCTTCCCCTGGAGTCACTCTATCTATTGAAAAAATCTCAACAAATTCCATTGCGTAGTTTTCAAGATCTAAGCATACATAGGGAAAGCGGAAAGCGACTTTGTTTTATACTACGTAGTGATATACAAATTAATATTAATTGCTATAAGATTTAGCAAATGCAAAAACATTTAGCTCGAACTGGTGGCGAATGAAGTGGCCTCTAAGTGATTGTTGTTTGAACGATCAAAGGGAATATTGATTGAAGCCAATACCAAGAGTCGAGTGGTAGCCAGACTAATTAATTTTGATTAAGCAGATGGTAATGCAACTGGACCGTGCCCGATAAACAATAAGATGACGAACGAATCACATGTCAGATAAAGATGTGACGACCCCATCGCATGCTAGTGGAATATTCCCGTAACGTAGCTGAGCTATTCCACTAGCGGAATAATTCTGAGTAGGTTTTAGTGACTCGCCCGGATTGGAACCAGCGCTTAAAGCGAAAATAATGTCTTCACACAATTTACCAATTATCAATATCACATATACATGTACATATGCTCTACAATATATTTTTTATTGTTTTATTTTAGCAAATCTGTTTCGCTATATAAACATCCTAAGGATTATTACAACATTGAAGTTATAGCGAAACCGGCTGACAAAAAGAAAATAATAAAAAAAATATTGTGAGATGTACAAGTGATACTAAATAATTCTCGTCTAGAGTTGAATTACACCAAGCGCCGACAACAAATGTTGAAAAAAGTAGAAATGACATCAGTTGTTGCCAGTGTCGTAGTCCAAGTTGAGGAGTAAGAGATTATAAAGAAGAGTTATAATTGGAAGGGAAATAAAAAGTTAATAAAATTGTACGAGAAAATTATACAAAAAAGATAAAATGTCGATCAGGCAAGGTGTTAAGTTGTTAAGTTTTTATCAGGGAGAAAACATCAGAACTGGAATCAGACGGCAATCAGGTTTCAGCAACTCATCAGATGAAAACAGTAGAGCTGAATTAAGAATGTAAGAATTTACCAGGGGAACAAACGACTAAGTTGGAGTCAGATAGCAATCAGGAGGGTACTCAAAATGTTCACTACACGAGAAATAGCAGAGTGGGAATTGTAGGAATAGTCAAGCAAAAATTTAAGATATCAAGGGATGAAATGGCTGAGATGGAAAAAGAGGATTCATAAATTAATTAAACGAGAAAACAGTAAAACTTGAATAGGAGAGCAATCAGGCGAGCACTTAAAGATTCAATAGACGATAAAATAGTGGCATTAGAGAGCAATCAGGCGAAGACTTATTGAAAGTAATGAGAGAATCATCATATTGAATGAACTTGGCCGCTGAACGCAAGAATATATGTCCTAAAGGCAAGTTTTTGTACTCAGTAAAAGTCATACCTAATACTGGCCTTCGTTACGATACTTCAAGACAAGTAAAACTGCATATACCGACTATTTTTTATGATATTGCAAGGCAAACAAGCAGACGGATTTCCTGATGATAAGAAATTCGCGCCGCCAATAGACACCAAAGATGGTAATGGTGCGTTGCCAACCTGAGGCCGGGATATTAGACCTCGAGCAATGTAAGTTTACCGGTTACCTTACCCTCCAAACCGGGACACGTCATGAAGTTAAAGTGGCAGGAATAGGTAAGGCGGTGAAACCAATCCGGGTGAGTCACTGCGAAACTCTACCACCTAGTCAGATGTCACGATGTGAGTGACGGTAAGCCTTTGCTTGCCTTTTACGAAGGCAGGCAGGAAGGCAGATGGTCTATTCTGCAAAGGAGCCCGGACCAACACGGGGGAAACTGATTCATTACGTCACTACTACATCAATACTACATCAATTTTATCAACATCCTTCCAGTAGATTTTGAGTAATACTAATCATGCGTACATTTTTCTTTAGACAACTCACACGAATTGAATCTAACCCCAAAGTGAGCAAATTATATGCTTATGTTATGGGTGTTAGTCAACGATACTAATACATAGAAATACTTAAATAGATACCAGAATATATTTAATAAACATCCAGACCCGGAAATGCAGACATCTAAATGTTCATCACACAAATGCCTGCCTCCGTCGAGAATCGAACCCGAGCCTCGCGTTTTGGTCGATGTAGTTAAGCGTGGACGTTAGCCACTCGACCAACGAGGCGGTCACCTACCTCATCAATGATGTTGATGACCTATCTTTCTTGTCTTTCTAAAAAGAACAATCAAAATCGGTTGGCTATTGGCCGAATAATCGTAGTAAGAAACATTACAAAATTTTATAACAGTCAGTTTAAGAATCTCCTACGTTTTTATCCCCGTTAAAAAATGTGGGGTGTTTATTAAACTTTTGGTACTTACCTAAGTATTTCTATGTATTAGCACATCTAACATCTATAACACAAGCATATAATTTGCTTACTTTGGGGTTAGATTCGATTTGTGTTATTTGTCCAGGCAAAAAAACAAAGTAAAGTTGCGGAAATTGCTGTATTTCAAAATATCTTATATCTATATCGATCAGATGTCTATCCCAGTCGGGGATCGAACCCTACTCTACTACTAATTGGAGTCGTTAGGCGTGTACGTTAACCACTTAACCAACTCAAATCATCCTTGAAATGACAGAAACATGTTTATTATTCAAAATGGCACCCATAATATATAATACACAAGGGCATAATAAAGTTTTAGTTTAGTTTCGAACAAATTACAACTAAATCGTGTCGGATTAAGTTTACTGTGTGTAGCTTTTAACTCGGTTTTAACTATTTAGATAGTTTCAAAGTTTCAAAGGATATTTCGAATTGTAATTATCTATTGCTAACAAAGTTTAGTTTGTTAGGCCAGCGGCGTAAATAGGTCTTTGCTCTTTTCCCGAGTTAGTCCGGGCTCCTTTGCAGAATAGACCATCTGCCTTCCTGCCAGGCAGTTCTTAAAAGGCGGGCATAGGTTTACCGTCACTAACACCGTGACATCTGACTAGGTGGGAGAGTTTCGCAGCGACTCATCCGGGTTGGTACCACCGCCTTACTTATTCCTGCCGCCATAACGTCATGACGTGTTCCGGTTTGGAGTGTTAGGTAGCCGGTAAACTTACTTTTGCTCGAGGCCTAACATCCCCGCCTCAGGTTGGCAACGCAAAATTACCACCTTTGGTGTCTCTAGGCGGCGTGAATTTCTTATCATCAGGAAATCAGTCTGCTTGTTTGCCTTCCAATATCATAAAAAAAATGTTTTTTTATTAATAGAAGAGCCTGTATACAAAACATTGTGCTTAACGTCCGCCACATACTGTCGGAATTCCGATTCGAGATTTCGAAACAAAATTTTCACATAACTGTTTTATTATTTCAACTCGGAATCCAAAGTTCAGTTTGATTTGACGATGCTAATCATTGAGTACACACAAAAGAAATAAATGTTGTCATTACTGGGTCATATAAAATGGCAAATAATTAGTTCGATAATAATAAACCATTTTTTATACATATAACTTAAAATATTATTAAATATTATACGTATAACATACGCAACAATTTTAGCAAAGTTATAAAATATAACTGCTAAAATTGTAGCTAATTAGTGATATTTTAATTTAAAATAATTGTACATAAAAAACATTGTTAAACTGGCAACACTATCGCCATTCCGTACAGCATTTTCGACCGAGTGTGGTGGCTCATTCAAAATCTATGAGATAGTAGCTTTGGGAATGTTTTTTTCGTAGGCGATTCCGAACACATTTTGCATGAATCTCGAAATGGAGATTCCGAAATGAATTTTTCTAATCTTGTATGGCAAGTCTATCGAATTGTATGGATTCACTGCATTCGAAATTGCGTTTCGGTATGTTATGTTAGGCTTCGAGCAAAAGTAAGTTTATCTTATCCTCCAAACCGGAACATTTCATGACGCTATGGCGGCAGGTATAGGTAAGGCGGTGGTAATAATCCGTGTGAGTTTTTGCGAAACTCTATCACCTAGTCAGATGTCACGGTGCTAGAGACGGTAAGTCTATGCTCGCCTTTTACGAGCTGCCTGCCAGGAAGGCAGATGATCTATTATGCAAAAAAGTCCGGACCAACACGGGGGAAGAACGGGGGAACATAACTAATTTTTTTATTATCATTTTGTTTTAACTAACTACGATTTATTTAATATGTATTTTGTTTATAATTCAGAAAGGAAAGAACAAAGAGACGCGTTTTCGCATTTATTATTACGGTTAATCTGAATTTTATTGTTTTCCTTCTGATATGTATATTACATAAAAAAAACAACGCGCCTGTTAATACGGCCTTAATTGCCGTAAATAAACTTTTCCTCATAACTAAAAAACAAAATAAATCGACAAGCGTAATTATATTCTAATACTAGATAAGAACCCGGCTTAGCTCGGGTAAAATGTGACTCATAATATACACCTAGATGCAAAATGTAGGTAGATATTTCTGTAGTCACCGGCTTTCAAGAAATATTAAAGGTATAAGCAAGACATAGATTCGTATAGCTTCATTCATTATGATGGCGACTGTGATTTGTCTGTCAAGTGTCAACACATTAGAATATAACATAGAATTCAACAAAATACTCGACAATCCGAATTTTGAGGATATATGTTGTCGACTCAAAATCATTATTTTTTTATGGTTTATTATTCAGGTAAGGTTTCAATCAAGTCTACCGTAACCTCTTGACGAAATTATTAATATAGATGTAGAATATAACATCCAAAATGTTTGTTTTTGAAAAGTAAACTCGATTGGATGCCCGATTCCGTTACACAAACGAAATAACTGATAAAATAATATGTCAGTAGTTTTTTTTGTCACACTACAGGAAATATCACAATGTATAACCAGAATTTAATATTGATTTTATCGCCACAAACATTTGAATATAACCTAGTAATAATAACATTTTTCAACAACATTTGTAGCCGACAGTTTTCCTTACTATGAATACAGTTGTTTTTTTTGTCATATGAAACCATCTTGTAACAATAACTAACACAACAAAGGTGTTGGTCTGGGCTCCTTTGCAGAATATACCATCTGCTTTCTTGCTAGGTAAAAGGTAAGCATTTAAAAAGGTAAGGATGTCACGGTATTAGTGACGTTAAGCCTAAGTCACTAATACCGTGATATCCTACTAGGTAGTAGAGTTTCGCAGTAACACGCCCGGATTGGTACCACCGCCTTACCTATTCCTAATAATATTATAAATACGGAAAGTTTGTTTGTTACTTCGCGCAAAAACTGCTGAATCAATTTTAATAAAATTTGGCACACATGTAAATGGTAACTTGGATTAACACATAGAATCTCGATACTCAACCATCAAGACTATCTACATATAAGCATAAAATACTCACATGAAAATTTTAGATTGACGGGGTATCCCAGCACGAGGCCACCGTGGTGTCGCACCCCGCACTGATAGACCCCCTCGCTGTTGCCGCCCGCCTTTCGCACCTCCAAGGTGCCGTTTGAGGATATCCTGTAAAACAAAAAAAAAACATGCACATGAGCCTCTATCAGATGTTTTTTCCTGAAGTACGACTTACGGCCAATATTACTAATGTACCTCTAACGATGGATTTTAAGCAATCTAGACAGCTGCGTATCCGCCGTCCTATCCTATATCTAATTGCCATAGTTATCCTGCCCACAGATATGTTATGGGCTAGCGATAACATAAAAATGGATCAAAATATCAATCTTGGACAGTAAGTTATGGATTAGGATTGATTATTAATATAGAGATTTTAGGATACATTTCCTTTAACTTAAAAAGTCCCGTATCTCTTATGACTTAGGGATTTCAAGAGACAGACAAACAAACACATGCTTTAACTTGTTTACTTAGTGCCATGTTTGCCGTTCGTTATTGATTTACGGCCAATATTAATTACCTATCTCAGGAAATCGATAGCGCTACTTTAAATCAATTACTAGGCTACCACTGTTATTTGTCAATAATTAACAAAAAAATACCTTAGTATCAAAACTTTAGAAGGTCTGTCTCTATCTGTAGATAGGTTATTAATATTGGCCGTTAAAGATTTCAACAGACAGATTAACAATCAGCTCCTTTAACTTTAAATTTCTTAATCTCGTGTTAGTCCCTTACGATTAAGGGATTTCAGGGGACAGGTAAACCAACATTTCCTTTTACTTCGTTACTCAACCGAGAGTTCGTAATGTATGACAAAGGTATTTCAGGGAACAAATAAATTAACACTTCCTTTAACTTAATTTCGTAAATGTGTTCATCGTGTACGACTAAAAACCAATATTTTATATTATATATTAAGCTAATAAGCCACTAAAAGTAAGGGATTTTAGGAGATAGATAAGCAAATACTTCTTTTTACTTAATTTCTAAACCGTGTTCCTCGCAGACCCTTTAAAGAGTATAGGTCACTTGCTGCATGCTTGTCTGCAAGTCATTTACACTGGGATTGATCATTTACCTAAAAGGATTGCCATCTCACCCTCAGGTTGTCAAAAAGTGTTACAATTTTTTATATCTTTTTAGTTTTTAATGTGTATTGCCTATCATCAGGAGTTACATCTACTAAGCCTCTACTTTCTCTAGAATGTAGTAGTAAAACTTTCCAGAACTTGTGATTTCTACACGATTCCACCATGCCGTTTTCTTACCGTTTAGTATTAACAATGTCTTCGCCACCCCGCCTCCAGACGTAGGGCCTCTGTCGGGGGCGATCGTCGTCCAAAGGCGGGGGCGGGCGGCGCGGCTGAAGTCGCCCCCAGTCTGCGCCCGCGCACACCAGCGTCGCGGCGCGTGCTGTCTGCGACCATGTTATCGGAACATCTGTTGACAAAAAGGAATGTCAAAACTTATTATAATTTAGACTTTACGTTTTGTATTAACATGCATAGATATCTTCACCAATCCAACTTCCTCCACCTTTATTAAACATATAAAAGTTTAAAAATATTTTTTTAAACTTTTATATGTTTATTAATTAATAGTGTGGAAACTGTGGTAATTTAGGGTTGGGGTTTAATTTATTTACATTTAAATTTGTAAGTAGATACATATTTAATAATTAAACTTGAAATAAATATTAAAAAATTAATATTAAAATACAATAATATTTTTGTACATGACAATCATATCTATCATGACCCGGTAATTTTCAAACTGCCTCTCCGTGACCCACCTGACACTTTTAAATACAAACTGCATCCAGTAGGTAAAGTACCTACATTTTCTACCCTAAAAACTGCGTCACATCAAGCTGCAAAAATCTGTTTAACTGTCCGAGCGAAATATAGCTATGATTGGCAAAGGGAGAGAGTCATGTGAGATGAAGCGCAAGGGCTTGCAGTTTCCACGTCTTTGTCGATCGTTATCGAATGTTGCGATCCGGTATTTAATTGAAATGTTGGAATGCTTAAATAATTATGTATATTTTTAGCACACGTATTCAAAATCCGTCACTTAACAAGCAAAGACAAGTAAAATAGTTTATTGTAGTGGCGGATCCGCAGATGAAGGCTTGTTTACAACGAAGGTTGTATTATGATAAATTCCTGCAAAACACATGTTGTTTATGAGTTACACCCCACGTTAACGTACATACCGACATTCCACACCTTGAGTTTCTTACACTGACTAGAGCCGACAGGTGTGACGGAGCCACTGAATTCCAATATCACCAGCTGGAGAGGTGTTAGTACTAAATTATGCGAATCATTACGCTAACTGAGCTTCACGCTTGTGACCGTTCGATAGGTCAGATTAGAATAGATCAAATTCATACATGTACTAGCCGACCCGGCGAACCTCGTGCCATCTGGTTAGCTAATAGTTTATTTACGAAACATTAAAATGGTTCCTTGCAATTAGTATTTCTTTCCATAAGAATCTTCCTTGTAACTATTTTTATTTGCGTAGATGTACTCGATATGTAAAACGATTTTTTTAATTACAGGAAAGTAAACTAGGCTTAGGCGTTGCGTAAGGATGTTTATCGACTACTCTAATTTCCTAAAAAAGAACCAGAATGGCGAGCACTGACATTATGACTGTAGAATTAAAATCTTTGTTTTAAATGGATTGGTAACATTCCTACCACTATACCAGGGTGGTACCAACAATGCTCGCCATTGCCATGCTCCGTTCTGGAGAGCAAAGTATCCAGACTTTCAACAGTTGTCTCTTACATTAAGAGAGCCACCTGCTGGTTCGTGTGGTCAATCTTTGATGTGTATAGTCCGTATAATTATCATACCAGAATTTGTCTTCTGTACTTTAAAAATAACAGCCTAAAGATAGCCCACAGCGGTTGTCAAAGCACTGACGAAGAAGTTGTGGGTGTTGGTAGTTAAGGAAAAACCTTTCATAGGATCAAAGTATGTTCAGCAGAGGGCCTGAGGGTGGAACATTAATTTTGTCGGGTAAGTTTTACAAAGTAAACATCCTTCGCGAAAGGCTCCCAACAACCCCTGGGCTAAACGCTGTTTTACGACGGATTGACGTTATAAAAACGTTAATTAATTTTTAATTCCTTTACGTTTGCCTATAGACAAGGTTTTCGTGATTTATTTGGTAAACTAAGTACAAACAAAAACGTAGATGTCCAATAGTAAATAAATATTTCTATATAGCTGCCCTATGGCTTTGCACGGTTATGAAACATACACACCTTCGTCTTTGATCACTTTATCTATTAAAAAACCGCATCAAAATCAGTTGCGTAGTTTTAAAGATTTAAGTATACAAAGGACATAGGGACAGAAGAATCGTCTTTGTTTTATACTGTGTACTTAATGTAGTGATATAACATAGTGAACAAGTAGGCGCCCCTGATGACAAGTGACAACCATCGTCTGATCGTCTAGACACTATAGAATACAATAGATCTTACTGGTGCGGTGCTTAAGATCCTATCTTAGGCTAGTGGGCTAGTTCACGAGCTACCCTACTCTCCAGCACAGAATACGACAGTGATGAGCGCTGATGCTATGGCTGCTAATACGGCTATCTATTTACGTCTACCTGACCTGTCTAGCTTCTTCCACATACCTCATTACTCGTGTCATAACAGCACGGCTGTTTTGGACACTCTACACTACCCGAATAATACCCGAGGAATTTGGTCCTGAAATGTTAACCTAGGTTTTACCGGATACCCACAACCAACAATAATATTGTATGCTGTTATATAATTATTTTAACTGATGGTCGTCCATTGGTCGAAATTTGACCCTAATAAATTTTAATACATTTTGATAAGAACGCCATCTTCATTTATCAATACCAACTACTTTGTTTCCAAACCTTATGAAAATAGTTTGGGCGCCATCTGTGAACTTTTATCGTTATCACCAATATATATGTTTTTGTGTGTCAAATGCATGGTACTACGTGTAATGTTTTATTTCATGCCCTTTATAAGCATTACTTTTTTTAAAAATTGCGTTCTGCACACATAGATATAAATGTGCCAAATTTCATATTCCGCAAAATTTTCGTAAAAAGATCCAAAGTTTTTGCTGCACGTATTAATCCTACTAATATTATAAATGCAAAAGTTTATATGTTTGTTTGTTACTCCTTCATGCAAAAACTGCTGAACCGATTTTCATGAAATTTGGCACATACATGCAGGGTGGATTAACACATAGAATAGTTTTTATCCCGAAAAAATGATCTTGTGGAACCACCATACGGGCAACGCCGCGGGCAACAGTTTACCAGTATTACGATAATTGGGTTTCAACACTCGATGAAACGCTATCAAATTTTTACGCTACGCTAATAGTACGTTAATAATTCGCCATTGCATATTTCAGTTGGTATTTTCCTTGTTTTAATAAAATCTGAATGTTACCTCAGTTTGAAAAGACTTTCGAAATGTAATACAGAATTTGATAGTGGGTACTCGTTAAAATTTCACTACTTGACTTCATTCGCCACAAACTACATTCCCGTAACGTATTCTGTTCCCTGGAGCGACATCCAAAGTTTCTTCGTACATACGGGCCCAAGGCGTACATGTTAATATATTTATGCTTCCGCTTTCCTCTACGTTACAATCTACAAACTGTTGAAATATGCCTTATCAAAACGAAGCATTCGTTTGGATTTAGTAGTAGTGTGGTCTAGCGGTTCAGTTGTCGGACTTGACTGCATGAGGTCCCGGCTTCGATTCCTGGGTCGGGCAACGAAAAGAAAATTGGAAAAATCCAAAAAAAAAGGTTGCTCGGGATTGGATATGTGCCCGGTTGGCGATAGTCTTGCCACCTGTCACATTGTGGGACTTAGTATCTTCGGCTAGTCGTGGGTGCCCTGGTTGTGCCTCTGCCTACCTCTTCGGAGATATGGGCGTGAAGATACTACTACTACTACTACTACTACTACTACAATAATGTGTAAATTGAGGTTGTGAGTGTTTGTGTGTATGTTCAGTACCTATTGAGGTTAAAACAATTAACCAGATTTGAATTGATCTTAAAAATGGTATTACTTGTAGAATATATGCCATTTTTCTCCAGATATCTCAGTTTTTACATGGAAAAGATAAATAACTAACTACTCTAAAAGCCATAGGCAACGACTGGTTATAATATCATATATTTGCTGGTTACTTATTAGACGGTTACTCTAATCATGCATATTTCTTAATCCTTACTTAATATATAAATGCGAAAGTGTGTTTTTTCTATTTTACTTATTAGACGGTTACTCTAACCATGCATATTTCTAAATCCTTACTAAAATTATAAATGCGAAAGTGTGTTTTTTCCTATTTTACTTATTAGACGGTTACTCTAACCATGCATATTTCTAAATCCTTACTAAAATTATAAATGCGAGAGTGTGTTTTTTCTATTTTACTTTCTTAGACGTAGCAACGAGGCAATGCAATGGTATAATTTCTGTATGAGATAGGAAGCTAGGAAAGAACTTCTTATTTCTTAAACTAAACAGAAATTAAAAAAATTCCCGAACATAGAATAGTTTTGCACGTTATTAAAGCATGGCAAAACCATCATAGAAGTAATATTCCGAACCGTACTCACAAACTCAGTAAGGCTTATATCAATTTGTGGGGGTCTTATATAGAAGGTAAGAAATCATTGCCATCCAGGGACATCTCCAACACTATAAGTATCATAGATAGCTCTCTTCTTGATGGTCACTATGTCACATTTTTTTGAAGTTTCCACCAGTTCAAATATTTATTAAGTAGATGTAAACTGCTCTCTTTTTTTAGCGACTAATGTGTAGCTAACCTCGCGGTTTTAACAACTTCACCGGGCTTTTGTTTACTGCTCAAAAACTAAATTCCTATACCTATACATTTACAATATTTGCTTCATTTTCCTTCAGGGGAATTAAAATTAATTGCGTATTAGAAATGTACCTAAAAATAACCAAGTACTGCTCGTTATGTAATTACGTGTAAGGTTTGT
Organism: Calephelis nemesis; assembly: GCA_002245505.1. NCBI lineage: Eukaryota > Metazoa > Arthropoda > Insecta > Lepidoptera > Riodinidae > Calephelis > Calephelis nemesis. The sequence goes on from NJDD01000762.1 coordinate 903,277, forward strand.
ATAATAATCTTGCCCCTCTGCGTCTGTTTCTTTCACCTCAATTACATGTAACATTTGAACGAGAGAGACAGAGCACACAAATAGGATCAAAGGGAAACGAAATGCAGGCGTGCGTAGCACCGCTACGTCACTGCGACGTAGCACTACGAAAGGTCATATGACGTATGATGGCCGCCATGTTTTTGTGTAATATTACGGTATTTCGAATCGATAAATTAGAAATAATTCTTTTCTTAATCATCGCCTAATAAATCATAATGATTTATAGCTTTTTCATAAATTTTACCGTACTTAAGGTTTTCTAAATTTTATACTGAAACATTTTCTACGTAGACTGAATTTTATTTGAACCTACCGTTCAAATAAAAATTACTCAAATCAAAGGTCAATAATAAATATTATAAATTGGTAACCGTACATTTGCAAATTCACATGATTTTATTTACGAATTGCCTCTGTAGTCTCGCGGTCCGGCGTCGGACTTGACTTCTTGAGGTCCCGGTTTCGATTCCCGGGTCGGGCAACAGAAACAGAAGATGTACATTTTCAATTTTCTACTTGTTTTTTTTTTTTACTTGGATTGGATATGTGTTCGGTTGGCGATAGGCTTGCCACCTATTACATTGTGGGACATAGTACCTTCGGCTAGTCGTGAGTGCCTTGGTTGTGTTTCTGCCCACTGCCTCGGGAATATGGGCGTAAAGTTACTTTACTATTACGAACCGTTAGAAATTGACCATCGAACGTTAAAATAATATAGACCGATACCAACGCTGTTAAAGTGAAACCGGTTTCCTGAAATGTAAGATTGGATTTGGAAAAGTACAAAGTAATTAAAAACGTCTTTTCGGCGTTCTTTGTAAGATAACAGTTGTGTTCTGTTCTTCACATGCTAAGCTTATTTTAGATACATACTTTCTTCAAATGATATAAAAATCAAATTGTGATTTTTTTTAATCAACGTTTTCCGAGTTCTAGATTGTCTGTAGAAATGTCGTGTTCAGACTAGTCTGACAGCACTAAATGCGTTTTGTTTCTTCTATTACTCTTGTTAAAAGAAGATAGCGATAACTTAAATTAGTTTAATGGGTGCGCAACAATATTACCACCACTATAGACTATCCATAAATAGAGTAAAAATGCGAGAAAGTTTGTTTACTTGTCCTTCTTTTACGAAGCAACGGGGCGATGTTATAATATATTTTTAGTATGAAGATAAATTTAGAAGTATGAAGAATTAAATAACATATATTACATTGACTCCAATATCTAGAAGGTTTCCCGTGGGAGTAACATTAATAGAAAAGAAAGGCGTCGGTATCCTTGGGTACAATTTAGTTGCTGCATCTAACTTTTAACGTTTTTCTCCTTGTTGATCCGGATTCCTTTGTTAAATAGTTTACCAGCCAGGCAGCTCGTGAAATTTTAGCACAGGCTTACCGTCATTTACATCTGACTGTGTGTGACATCTGACTACGTGGCAGTTTCGCACCGACCACCGGTTTTGGTACCAGCCTTTGACGTGCTCCGGTTCGGAGGATAAGGTAGCCGGTAAACTTATTTTTACTCGAGGCCTCACATCCTGAAATCAGGCTGGCAACGTACCATAACGTCTGGTGTTTCTAGGAGGAGGAATTTCTTACAATCAGGAAACCCGTTGCTTGTTTGCCTTCCAATATCATTAAAAAAAACTAAGTGCCAAGAAATGTAGAAAGTATGATTTGAAAACGTCCTCAGCCGTCAAAAACGCCATCTCATTCGCAACCCCGAAACAATAAATAAATTATAATAATAATAAATAATTACAAAAAATAAATAATAAATATCAATGGACAAGTCACACAAATTGAATCTAAGCTCAAAGTAAGCAAATTATATGCTTGTGTTTTGGGTGTTAGTCAACGATACTAATACATAGAAATGCTTAAATAGATATCAGAATTAAAAAAGTATCTGCACGCCCATATCCCCGAAACAGTTGGCAGAGGCACAACCAGGGCAATCACGACTAGCCGAAGATACTAAGTCCCACAACGTGATAGGTGTCAAGACCATCGCCAACCGGGCACAGATCCAATCCCGAGCAACCTTTTTTTTATTACAAAATTAGGAAAATCCAATTTTTCTTTTTGTTGTCCGACCCGTGATTCGAACCTAGGACCCCAAGCAGTCAATCCAACAACGGAACCGCTAGAGCACAGAGGCGATACCAGAATAAATTTAATAAGCACCCAGACCCGAAAATGCAGACTTCTAAATGTTCATCACACCCCCGTCGGAATGTATGCCCCCGTCGGAATCGAATCCGAGCCTGGCAGTTGGTCGATGTAGTTAGGCGTGTACGCTAGCCACTCGACCAACAAGTCGAATTATAACTCCCAGTAATAGGTACCAGCCTTTACGTAACAATTACAAAACTAAAAAAGGAACAAGGATTTTACAAATTGCGCGCCAACATTATTTGACAATAGTGTCGAGCGGGGTACAGTAACACCTACTTTGGCAATTAGGTTCTGCGCAGGTCAAGGCTGCATCCTCCGTCTCGCTTCCACCTGCGATACTAGCGGCCATCGTGCGTTGCTCTCGCTCGCACCTCGTAAACACAGACCCCACGTGATTGTAAGAACAATACACATCCATACACATAATTAGTATGTCACTGTGTTGATTACAAACAATAGCGGTCAATGATGTATGAATATTTTTTGTGTTATAAGACTTATTAATACAGGAGGCTTCCCGATGGTAGAAGATAGCTTCGCCTGTAGACACCACAGATACTGGTCGTTATCTTATAAATTAGTCTTAAACAAGTCTACCGGCCCCAACTCTCTTCCACAAAATAAGAATTGAGTCAGAAATGCATACCAATTTGGACACCACCAAATAAATGTGAAATAACTCCAAAAGCGGGAGATGGGGTCTTCACATCCCAACGACACAAAATATTAATGAACTCATATAGTAACAGTCACTGGATAAGAAGAAGACGTGTTTAATATGGGATACATATTCCATTACACTGTTACGGCCAACATTAATAATTATTAATCAATCCTATTCCAAAACTTGTTGTCCAAGATTGATATTTTGATACATTTTTATGTTATTGCTTACCAACAACATATATGTGGACAGGATAAATATGGCAAGTTGATAAAGGATAGCCCGCGGATACGCAGCTGTCTAGATTGCTTGAAATCCGCCTTTAGAGATACATTATTACTATTGGCCGATAGTCAACTATCAGGCACAAAATATATGGTGTATGTAGATGGTACCTTACCATCAGATCAGGAATCAATTTGCTATCTTAAAAAAAGAAAAATACAACCTCTACCTATGCATTCAAAATTCAAGATTGAAGATGCAAACGTCGAAAATAAGAAAGCAATTTAAATGTTTATAACGGCGGATTAGATCGACCTAAGAAAACCTTCCCCGACATTTGGGGTTGGATTCGAGGGTTCAAATGTTGAGGGGTAAAAAAAGACCCTGCGGCCGAGGGAGACCGGAGGGATCCGATAGAAAACCATACAGTACAGACGCTGATTGTATATAGATAACTGCGTATGTCGGCCCTTTTATACTAATTGGAAATCATTTATCTAACTTTTTTAGGGATATAGATAGCTCCAGGGCTAAAGTCGTAATGTAAGGTTTATGTTCTTGCACTCCAAAGCACTACATCTTCAAACCAATGAAATAATTAATGCGAGCCAAATAAATAAATATTCCTGGACAAGTTACACAAATTATATGCTTGTATTTTGGATGTTATTTAACGATTCTAAAGTAAAGTATCTTCACGCTCATATCCCCGAATTGGTAGGCAGAGGCACAACCAGGGTACCCACGACTAACCGAAGATACTAAGTCCCACAATGTGATAGGTGGCAAGCCTATCGCCAACCGGGCACATATCCTATCCCGAGCAACATTTTTTTTATTAATCGCCTCTGTGGTCTAGCGGTTTAGTTGTTGGACTTGACTGCATGAGGTCCTGGGTTCGAATCCCGGGTCGGGCAACACAAGAAAATTGGGTTTTTTCCAATTTTCTAACGATTCTAATACATAGAAATACTTAAATAGATACCAGAATAAATTTAATGAACAGGGTAATATGTGTCTGGGACCCGGAAATGCAGTCATCTAAATGTTCATCACAAAATTGCCTACCCCCGTCGGCAATCGAATCCGAGCCTTGTTGTTATTCAGTGCAGTTAAGCGTGTACGCTAGCCACTCGACCAACGAGGCGTTCAATGATGCATTGCCAAACTTAATATACTGGCTTTGTCTTTTTTAAAGTAATACAAATATGGTTTTAGGATGACCTGAGTGAGTGAAACGTTGCCTAATTTAAAATACTGGCTTTGTTTTTATTAAAGTTATACAAACATGTTTTTAAAATGATATGGTAAATAAACTCTAGCCTATAAACACACAGATTTAAAGGTCCATCGCCGTCCTATGACCAGGATGTTGAAATATACTACTAACTTCTACTCCTGGCTTCCTAGAGTCCTAGAGTATATTTTTTTTTATAATGTGTATTTTATGTGTTACCCTGATGTATAAACAATATTCCTGTTAAGTTTTTACCAAATCCGTTAAGAAGTTTTTGCTTGAAATAGTAACAAAAATCCAGCCATGCTGACAAACCTTCTATAGGTCTCGAGTTCGATCCCCGGGTCGGACAAAAAAATAATAATTAGAAAATGTATATTTTCAATTTTCTAATCAAATTAACGTTGGCCGTTATATATGTGCCCTGTTGGCGAAATGTTTGCCACATATCACATTGTGGGACTTCGTGTCTTCAGCTAGTCGTGGGTGCCATCGCCTACTCCTTCAGGGATAAAGGCGTAAAGATACTCATTGTAACATTTTATAAGTATTTGAAAGAAAATTAAAGTTATAAAACAAACAGCTATATTATTCCTAACTAAACAAACCTTTCCATAAGCCTAATAAAGTTTTTCACGTATTCAAACATGCTAGCTACAATGATCATACCAAAAGTTTTCAAATCCATTCCGCTATAACTTTTTAAACGATTCAATATACTTATATGAAAATACCTAAAACGATATCCCGACGAAGTAATACGCACAGAAGGGTCAAATCGTCTGAAAGACTGGCTAAAGGGCACAAAAAAGGGTTTTATATTATGTTTGTAATGACTATGTATACTCAACTTGTGGTATTTATTTAGTACGGGGAAGGCGATTCCATCGCACGCTTTTTGAATACAAACTGGCACCGTACAATCCCAATAAGAAATATTATAATCCAGTCCATATCCGTATTATTTCTGTGAAAATCTGTTTATTTGTTTAGGATATATGGCGTAATCCCAAAGTCAATTGAACAAATTTTGACACAAAGCTAAATATCACTAAGATAAACACGCTGGGGCATTTTTTATGATATTGAAAGGCAAATAAAGCAGACAAATTTCCTGATTTCTTATTCTTTATTCATGCCATCTAGAGACACCAAAGCTGGGAATGGTGCGTTGCTAACGTTATGGGATGGATGTTAGACCTTCAGCAAAAGTAAGTGTACGTACTACCTTACCCTCCGAACCGAAACACGTCAACCGCAAGTGCTGACGTTATGGTGGCAGGAATTGGTAAGGCGGTGGTATCAATCCGAGCGAGTCGCTGCGAAACTCTACCACCTGGTCAGAAGTCACGGTATTAATGATGGTAAGCCTATGCTCGCCTTTAACGAGCTGTTTTGCAGAAAGGCAGATGGTCTATTCTGCTAAGTAGCCCGGACCAACACGAGGGAAATATAAACATACTTTAAATCTTATTAATGGCTAGCTGTTTAAACTCGACTTTGTCGGCATCCTATTAATATTATAAATGCGAAAGTTTGTATTTATGGATGTATGGATGTTTGTTACTCTTTCACGCAAAAACTACAAAGCCGATTACGATGAAATTTGGTATGTAGGTAGCTGAAGACCCAGAATAACATATAAGCTACTTTTTATCCCGGAGTTCCCGCGGGATTGGGACTTACGCGGGTGAAACCGCGGGGCGCAGCTAGTAATATAATAGTTACGATGTTCATATAAATTTCCATGCCAAATTACAGCTCTTCAATGGGGGTCTCTTTGCAAAAATAAAAAAAAATACTTTTGTTAGAACTCGGGTCTTTAATTACAAGCATAACAAATTTTCTTAGACGTGAAACCGCAACAGATTTTCGCATTTGTTAGTATAAATTTTCATTTTAAGTTCAATAGAGAAATAAATAATACAATTGCGGTAATTTTCCCTATGTTCAACAAACACTGGGTACTCACCAAATTTAAAAATTGAGTTGCCAGTACAATATCTCATCCCTGCCTAATAGTCAGTCAGTTCAGAAAATAAATAAAATTAATAAATGTTTTAATTAGCTTTAATTAGCGAAACTTGTAGGTCAAAATAAAAAGTACTTACAGAGTATAAGAAATTGTGTGAAGGTATATTCTTTGAAGAACCCGAAAACAAAAACAAAATAACACTTAAGTTATTTGGCTACAAAAGGAATATTTAAGATGTTGTTACTGATACATTAACAGTAAGCTTCTTTAAGTCATGCTTTTGAATTTCAGATTTATAGTGAAGAAATCAAAGTTTTTTTTTTTTAATTTAAATACTCTTCAATGTCAGGACTTGGTGGAATTCCTCCACATACCCACATTTTAAAAACATTTAAACTTAGCATAAAATTTGTTGAAACGATTTAAGTTGTGAGCGATCGAAAATGGTTTTTTAGCTGAAACCGAAACCGAATTTTCGACATTGTTCTCAATTTCGACCGAAAACAAAAGTTACTCAAAAATCTTATAAATTTCTATTGATAACGATAACAAGTGTACTATTTTACCTATTTTTTTTCATTATCATACCTACAGCCAGTTACACATGTGTAGTAGCACTACTTAAATAATACGCTTCGGCTATAATCGTCAAGCTTCGGAAATCTGAATGTGTTTTAAAGATATCTTATATATAAAGTCGTTAGTACACAATAAATCATTTCGCATAAATTTAGATTAGGTCAGCCAATTTAAAAATAAAAGTATAAAGTGTAAAAAGAATAAAAAGTGTAAAGCCGAAGCGCATAATTTAAATAGTAGTACTGTAAGTAGTTCAATGAAACACAAAACAATAATTAAATCACGGAGGTAACATATTTATTTCAATTTTCGTTTAGTAATATATAACATAATATGTTAAACTAAATAAATACCTAGGCTACTACCAGTTAGCGGTGAAATTTGTTAAACGACGTACATGCCATTTTTTGGCCGAAACTCGATTATATGGCCGAAATTAAAACCGAAACGGAATTTTTTGGACAGTCACTATGTTACATTTAAGGCGACCGACCCATCTAACAGTGTTTATACGAAAGTGCTGCTATTTTATGGCTGAAATTGAAACCGAAACCGAATCTTTTAGTCACTCACTAATTTTATGTTCAATCTAAGCCGCCACAACTAACAATGTTCATACGCAAATGCTGCTACTTATAATAAGAGCGTTCACACATTTTTTTGAATTTTTTACATTGGCTACAATTTTATCGCAAAGTAAGCAGTAGGTGGTGATATCTGTCTTCACAATAGACAATAATCGTTAGCAGGAAGCCCCACAAGTGAAGCATTAGGGCGTCAAGGACGGTGGCTGTGGCCAATTGAAACACGTACGCGGGCCCGAGTACGAACACTTACAGGAATCGAACTTGTTAAATTGACAGGCGCTGTCAAATTATAGAATAACCATTTGATATTTATGCTAACGATAAAAAAATACACAACACAAAAGAGTAAGGTTTATTTAATATAAAAACCCTTATTTATCTGTGTAGCGTATTTCAAAATGACAGCGAATAGGCACGCGGCTCCCATGATGGTAATTGTACTTGCCTATTCCTTGAACGCTGGACGTAAGAGATAACTGCAACCTTTAAACATCATAGAATTAGAAGCGTCGTTGTTCTATGGCCTGGCTATTAGGCCAATTCTGCATAATCTACCAGCTACCCTAACCTCCAGACCGGACCATTACACTGTCATTATGTTGGGAGGAATAGGTAAGTTCGCTTCTTACGAGCTACCAGACAGAAGCGCAGATGGTTTATTATTTCTTTCTTTCTTTATTTTTTGGCATTCACGTTAGCATTTTGCCATTAAGCAGTCAAGTAGAATTTTGATCAAGATTTACCAAAATCGGGTTTCAATTATTCAAAATTAGTCACAAGTCGTCAATAAAAATCATGTCAGGTCTTGAGTAAAGCGGTGGCCTCATTACTCAAGCTCATATAGTGAGATTTGGCGGCAAAGGGGAAATACACGATACGATGGTTTCATCATGATTCATTTGTACACTTTCACTGGACAAAATTGTACAAAATTGAACAAAAACTGCGACTATCTTTTCTCTCGATGGCGCCAACACTCTTGGTCTATTCTACACACAGGACCCCAACCCAAACGTGTTTACTGTTCAATCAGGTTTTCATGAAAGTTGGAAATTAAAATGGGATTTGTGTGATTTTGTCCTTGTAAATACTATACTAGCGAGTTATTAACACAAACAAAGAAAGGCATCCAAAGCATTCCGACAAATTAAATTATTATTTATTATAAACTAATCTCTCTCTTATGTTTATCGGCGTCCTACGTACAAGGTTATGACGTCATAATGACTGTCGTGTTCTGGTCTGGAGGTAGAGTAACGGGTAAAAAAGTATCTTCGCACCCATATCCCCGAAGAGGTAGGCAGAGGCACAACCAGGGCACCCACGACTAGCCGAAGGCACTAAGTCCCACAATGTGATAGGTGGCAAGCCTATCATCAACCGGGCACATTTCCAATCCCGACCAACATTTTTATTTTATTAGAAAATTGGAAAAATCCAATGTCATTTTTGTTGGCCGACCCAGGATTCGAACCCGAGACCTCATGCAGTCAAGTCCAACACCCGGACCGCTAGACCACAGAGACGACAACGGGCAGACTTGCATAATAGACCTAACGTCCAGGCCAGAGGCCACCTGTAACATCTGTGGTGTTATAGGCCACGGTTGTCTCTTACAATCAGGAAACCCGAGTGATTGTTCGCAGATAAGTTCGAAACATAAGAAAAAAACTACCTTCCTCTTCAATCACTCCATCTACTAAAAACTGCATCAAAATCTGTCTAGTTTTAAATATCTAAGCATACGTATGGACAGACAGCGAAAAGCGACTTTGTTTTATACTAGGTAGTGTAAGTAGTAGTAGTGATGTAAGAGTTGATAATTGAGATTACTGGATGGATGGATGCGTTACTATTTCATGATAAAACTCAACAATGTAGATAAAACTATACAGTTATGTAGTTTATACATGAGAATAACACATATAGTACCATTTCTAAAGTCATTATAATTTGGCAAGCGGGCGAAGTCGCAGGTAAAAGCTAATTAATAAAACATCGTAACAACAAAACTTAAGCAGCCTTATCTTTAACCGTAGTAACGATACAACTATCTTTAACCGTAGTTAGGTTATACTGAAATTGGCCGTAAATTAATTAAATAAACATAGTGAATTTGATAACCTATTAAGTAATTACGCAATCGCTAACTACGCCAGTCATGTGCCGGTAAAATGATGTGCGTAGAAAAATAACATTGTTTTGTCTAACTCGATAATTGTTATCTGTTAACCTTTCGCTGTCGCCGAAAACAATTAAAGCTGAAAAATAAAACACGGATACTCCATTAAATATTAAAAAGGATACGTTTGTCCGCGACTTTGCCCGCAAACGGACTCTAAAATGTGAATATGTGAGTGAGTGAGTAAGTGAGTTAGTGGGTGAGTGCGTAGTTAGTAAGTGGGTGAGTGAGTGAGTGAGTAAGTTAGTGAGTGAGAGCGAGAGAGCCTATTTACTGGGTAGTTTCAGTTGACCGTTAAACAGACTTATCGACAAACATGATAACTTATCGTTATAAGTACAAATGATTAGGCTTTTATGTCACTAGAGTCCCTAGATCTATACTAAATTATAAATGTATTGGTTTGACTGTTTGTTCGTCCGTAACTTCGTAAGCAAAAAAGCTACATTTTACCATACAAACTGAACAGGTGGAACGAAGTTCACCGGAACAGCTAGTATATTATAATGAAAATAACTTGCCGCAAAGGCTGGACCGATTTGGCTAATTTTGGTTTCGAATTATTCGTAGAAGTTTAGGGAAAATAAACGATAAGAAAATGGAAAAAACTGGCAAGGAAACTAGGAAAAACAACATTTTAATTTTTAACATGAAAAAAATCCCATAAAAGAAGTCCAGCGAGACAACTAGTATTATATTTAGAAAAGTTACCCGTCGCCGTCACCTTAAATCACCATAAGGCTGGAAATCACCATAAGGTTGGCGTCGGGTGTGCCTGTAATTTAACAAAAGATATATCTTTGGGTCGCTGCAAAATGATAGTTATTTTTTATTATAACATTTAGGGTCGACCCGTATATTAAAAATAAAAATACTGTAATAATATTATTATACCCATCTTTTAAAATAAATGAAGGCAATGTGATGATAACATTACAATAATATTATATGTAAGAGCCCAGTGTTTCAAAGTCATAAGCTATCGCTTGAACAACTAGGATAAAAAGTAGCGTTCATCCTTCTCTGAGCACTCGTACACAACATTTTGTCAGGTCTAGTTTTTTTATGATATTGGACGGTAAACCAGTAAACGGATTTACATATGGCAAGAAATTCACGCCGCCTAAGTCATCAAAGGTGGTAATGGTGCGTTGCCAACCTCAGGCCGGGATGTTAGGCTTCGAGCAAAATAAGTTTACCGGCTACCTTTTCTTCTGAACCGGAACACTTCAACGGCAAGCACGGACGCTATGGCGACAGAACTAGTTAAGGCTGTTGTACCAATCCGGGCGAGTCGCTGCAAGACCCTACCACCTAGTCAGATGTCACGGTGTTAGTGGCGGTAAGCCTTTGGCTCTCCTTTAACGAGCTGCCTGGCAGGATGGCAAAGCTAGGTTTTATTTTTCTTTATTCTGCAAAGGAGCCCGGACCAACATGGGGAAAATATATGGTGAATAAGCTCACAGCTCTCCTGATGGTAAGGGACAACCGTAGCCTATAGACACCATAGATGTTGAAGGTGCGTTGTTGACTATTAGCCGAGGTATTAGACCAACTTATGCAAGTCCCGATTACCTTACCCTTCGGGCATAACTTGTATTTAGTTCCTAAATATGTCCACTTAAATTTTCTGATGAATTCGTAAAACTTGGATATAATCCATACTTGAGTATTACAAAAGCGAAAGTCTGTCTGTCGCTCTTTCAGTGTTAAACCGTTAGACCGATACTGGTAAAATCAATCCCTATAAGACCAAATAGGATATGAAAGTTTTTACGAAAATCGTAACTATTCTACGATGACGAAGTCGCGACTAGTCTTGGTTAGTGGTTGTGCCTCTGCCTACCACTTCGGGGATATGGGCACAAAGATACTTTATTACTACGAGAAATCGTGCGTGCCTACCACTAACCACAAAGTCATTCCAACGTGTGTACGAAGTCGCGGGTATTAAGTACATGGTAAACCTACTCCTTGTATTTTGTGTAAATAAATAACATGACCTTGTAGTGTTTTTTAATTTAATAATATATTTGAATCCGCCTCGTTGGTCAAGTGGTTAGCGTACAAGCCTAACTACACTGACCAACCGCGAGATTCGGATTCGATTTCCGACGGGGGCCGTCATTTGTGTTACGAACATTTAGATCTCTGCATTTCCGGGTTTGGATGTTGATTAAATTTCTTATGGTATCTATTTAAGAATAACTATGTTTATTAATATTAATATCGTTAACTAACACCCATAACAAAAGACACAATTTCGCATTTATGAGATTAAAGTCTAATTTTCGGATTATAATTTTAACAGGTTTATAACAAAATGGATCGAGCTATCGTTCTCAAAATTACAATAGCTACAAAATAATGAACTCCTTTCCGACCGGAGAAGTCCATTAAATGCGAATCAGTAATTGTTTACTGAAATTCTTTAATTAGTTTCCAGACAGATATCAAAGAAACAAGATTCGCGAATCACCAATTCGTACGACAAATTGGACTACTTAAAAATTGTTATTTTTGGAGTAAACGTCTATTTCTAATATTGTAAAAAGGAATTTAGAAAGAAAGAAAAACATTTATTAACAGACTTTAACTTACTACACATCCTTCCTACTTAGCATTATAAATGCGTAAGTTTTTGTGTATGTTTGTTACTGTTTCACGCTCGAATGTCTGAACGGATTTGTCTGAAATTTGGAACACAGATAGATTGTGACCTGGATTAACGTATAGACTACTTTTAATCCAGATCGCAAGACGAAGTACTGTGAAAACGTGGGCGAAGCCGCAGGCAACAGCTAGTAACTAATAAAAAATCTTATCTAACTCTAAACATAAGTAACATAAATAAACATACCAGGAAGTGATGGTGACATAAACAGACAAAGTGTGCTAGCATGATTCCGCCAAGGAAAAGATCAGTATTTGTTGAGGCTTAGTCTACCTCAACACTGGTTTTTTAGCTTTCCTTATCTGACAAATACATGGTTCATTCTTTCATTTATTAACTAGGGTGAAAACTTACTACGAACGTAACTTTATCTATATATCTTGGAAATTGCTGATTTAAATAGAGCGAAAAGAAAAAAAATGATTTCTTTCAATTAAAAAAAAATATTATTTTATTATATTATTGATCCAGAGACTCTTTTGAGTAATTTGGGGAACTACTCTTTTGCTAATATGATGAAGTTATCAAACTATAAACATTAAACAAAATAAAAACCGTACTAAAAGGGAAATATTTATTTTAAATGTGCATGTTGAAACACTCGAACGATTTTTTAACAATTTTTCAAATCTTAGGATACTTCCTAAATTAAATCGTTAATGAATCTGTATTCTATATTTTCAATGTAAAAAAAAGTCGTGATGGCCTTTTACAACTCAAGAATGGCTGAACCGATGTGGCTGAAAATTGACGGGGAGGTAGCTTAGAACCAGGAAACATTTTAATTTTTCCCACCTAAACTGAATGAGTGGAACGAAGCTCGCCGCAACAGCTAGCATTATATGTATAAAAGAAAATCGTGTTCTTCTTCTTTATAAATATGGCTTTCGATCGTTTTTCACGACTACTTTGCCAATGTCAAGTAAGTTAATTAGTTAATTCATTTAGTCATTAGTCACTATGTACAAAGTCATGTCAGGTCAGGGTCTTGAGTAAAGCGGTGGCTTCGTTACTCAAACTCATCTAGGAGATTTGACGGCAGGGACGAAATAGACGATATACTAATTTCTTCATGATTATTTCATTTGTGCACTTTCATTGAACAAAATTGATCATATTCCCACCTAAATTAACCAATTTCACTCAATATAAACACGAAATTCAATAATAATTAAAAAATTTACGACCACCTTCATTCACGATGGCGTCAAACTCCGAAAATCGTGTTACTTACACCAATTACAAGCCAAGAACGGCTAAACTGATAATACTGAACATGGATAGGGAGGTAGCTTAGAACCAGGAGGCGGATATGGAATACTTTTATCCCATTCGACTGCGAGGTAACCAGGAAAACAACATTTTAATTTTTCCCATACAAGTTGAACAGGTCGAACGAGGTTTTCCAGAACAGCTATTTGTAATAATATGTTTATTTGATACCCAGCGGTCATTAAATCAAAAAAAATTAGGGCCAAACAGACCATGCGAGTAAAGTATCGTGCTCAAGCTAGCATTTAAAATATAGCAAACATTCACTACCTATTAAATGTACGTATTTGGTTCTCTATTGAGACGACGACCGTAGGGCTATCAAAAGCCTCTTACAAACAGCTTCTTGTAAAATTCAAAAATCCCTTTAAAACATGTACATTCGTAAAAATGGCGGTGAGATAATAATTTTTGGTGTCAAGATAGAAATTAATACATACATAATGCGCAAAATGCACAGAAATATGTTTATTTCAATTGTTTATGGCAATCACTGTAATCATCTAATAAAAAGCTCCAATCATATATGACTGTCTTTTATATGATTAAGAATTGTTGTTCGTGCTGTTTTCAGTTCAAGGCCAGCGATAGATACGATATAATGTCCAATATTTTAGCGTTATGGACAGAAACATTTCATCGATACCAGTGTATTTGTCGTGCTTGACGCACCTACATTATAAAACATCAAGTTTTAGTTGTCTTCCTAGTTCAAACTTTGTCATCACTACTAGTATAAAACAAAGTCGCTTCCTCTGCGCCTACATCCCTTTGTACGCTTAAATCTTTAAAAGTACGCAACGGGTTTTGATTAGGTTTTTTTAAATAGATAAAGTGATGGAAGAGGAAGGTTTATATGTATATTTCATAACCGTGCGAAGTAGGGGCGGACCGCTAGTTAAAATATAAAAGCCTTACTACGAATACACAATGATCATTGTAATCGAGTAAAAGATAGTCATATTAACTACAAAACAGCTAGGTAACTAAAAAGCAACTTGTACTAAAATATATAATTTTTGAGCCAAGTTACGTAATCAAGTATTAACGCTGAATAGCTAGAGCTGGACAATTTAATAGATCACATTTGACATACGTCACTCTAAGTAAGTAAAGTAAGTAAAAAAAGTTAATATATTTAACATATTATGTCAAATTAAATAGGTAAATTGCATTATGTTGACAGTATTAAAAATAATTATTGTATTTAGAAAAGAAATGATTAACCAAATGTTTTGTACAAGGACATAATATTATTACGACCATGCTATCGAATTCGGATGAAGTGTCAAATACACATTTGACAATTTCAAATACAATTTTCTATTAAAATGATCCAACTTTAAACAATATATTTTTGTGAAATTTTTGATTCAAGGCTAAATATTTAAATCGACATTTTGTAAGCAAACAGAAGCGTATTCGAAATTTTAAGAAAATTTAACAAATTTGACATTAAAAACTGTTTTTGGACAACCCTATGGAAAGCCACGCACACAGTCAAGGGAATGCACATTCTTCCGTTCTCTGCAAAATGTCCACTTATTGATGTAGGTCAATACATTTATCCTGCTCTCTCGCTGTGGGGCGTGTTTTATCTCTCGCTCGCACTGGGAGCGGGCCAGAGGAATTTATTGAACCTCTCAAGTTGGTCAGGCACTTGCATTTAATATTCTATCTTGGCCTGCATTGGAATGTTGGCTATTGCGCAGGGAATGATATCATAATGCAAGAAACTACATTAATATTGATAAAACAGGCGTTAGCAATGTAGATCGTAACATGGTGTTTAATTACGGGAACATTGCTGACATTTCAACATAAAGATTCCTTTTTTTTATTGGAAGGCAAACCAAACGGATATCCTGAGGGTAAGAAATGACGTCTATAGGATTCCATAGATGGTAATAATACGTTGCTAACTCGAGGCTCAGGTTATGCTTTTTGCTTATGAAACACCTACATCTTTGTAATATAAAATAATAACAATAATAATAAATGTGTTGGTAAGTGCATAACTTCCGAACGACGAAACCGATTTGGCTAATTCTTTTTTTGTTGTGTTGTCAACTGTCAGAAGAAAATCCTTATGAAAAGAAAAACCGAAAAATTGCAGGGAAAATGGAAAAAATAATACTTTACTTTTCCCCATTTTTAACCCCGTTTTAAATAATAATGGTGAGTACAGGCGTAATCGTAACTAGAGTAGTAAGTTTAGGTTAAGGCGATGTTAACAATTCGGGCAGGTCAGCCCTCGATTGTCAAAATAGCATTTAAATAGAATTTAATTTAAATGATTCTATTAATAAAATGTGTGCGTGTACTAGCGTACACTCGTAAGAAGTGAAGAAGTAAAACTTCTTTATGACATTATTTTTCAAAAAATAATTTACTATATAGGGTTGTTGTGTCAGATCGCGTCCACTTAGTGGAGTTTGCAGGTTTGAGGTAAAATATAAAAATGTTCTAGATCTAGTATTGAATCAACAAATATTGTAAACCCAGCCGTGGTATAGTCTATTTTAGGATTAAGCTAAGTTTTAGCCAAAACGTCTAGTGATTATTTTTTAACAATTAAAATAATGGAAATATGGCGATTTGACTAGTTTGCGTCCACAAAATCCAGATCGCGTCCACCAATGGACCAGTTTGCGTCCAACAAACTTATAAAGGGGTTAAGGGGAGATTTTATTAAGAAAATTTATAGGAATGTTGGGTTTTAAGTCTTTCTTTATAAATACATATGTTCATGCCTAGTTGCTTACTGGGTTGGCAGAGAATATCGAGTACCAAGTGTCACTACATAGCTTCTTTCACATTCATACCTTTTTTCAAACAAAGAAGCTGGTGTGGAGACTATGATGGCAAGAGTTGGCCCTGGGTTAAATTGCCAATGAAATATCAACTTAGGTCTCCCCGGGTAACTAAGTACGTCCTTCCAGTTTCGCAATGTATATCTGTACTGGCAATCTCTAATCTGCCATTCTTACAACGTGTACCAAACAACGGAACATGCCCTTACTCTATATTGTAACAAAATACTTATTTTTAATCTCACTCTTTCTCTGATCTTATTGTTACGATTGCCGTCAATTAAACTATCCCTGCAAAAAGCACTACCCGGATAAACAGATTCATTTATTTGCACCAGCGCTACGACGTCTACTAAAACTCTTGAATACCTACGTTATGACTACATCTCTTTCATGTGCTATTTTGGTTTCATTCGCATTCAAATGTAGATACGAATTTTTCTTTCCAATCCTCATTCATTAGTTCATTACTGTTTGCAGCTCAGATGATTTCAAGCCCAAAATTACATCATCAATTGTTTACATAAGGCAGGTCACCACTAGGTCATATAATTATTTTTTTCGCATCCACAATATCTTAATTTTAGAATACAGAAATTTTAAAAACTTTAAAAGATTTTGTTAGATCTGCAGGTAGCCAATTTTCTCTTAGAGATTTCACATCGAGCACGTGCATTTTACAAAAATTTTTAGTTTCCTTCAATTTTTACCTATCGTGTTCCCTCTTTCGTTGTTGATATGATCTTTATCTTTTTTATTTTCTATTGAAAACATCGTCATCCGGGATAGAACATGTGCCCGGTTGGCAATAGGTTTGTCATCTATCGCATTGTGGAACCAAGTATCTTAGGCTAATCGTACGTGCCCTAGTTGCACCTTTGTCAACTTTGGGGAATACAAGCCTGAATATAAGTATATTATAGTATATTTGTCTTTATGTCGTTAAAATGTTCTCATATAGCTGCTTGTGTATAAGTGGAAGAAGGCAGAAACAGTTTAATGCACTTGTTTCCTTCCGGAGCGGTGGTGGGTACTAGTCCCGATGGGATTATATAATGCACTTTACCGACTACCACCTATCTATAACTGTCCGATTTAATTTTATAAATCAGTTACTTAAGATTTAGCATTTAAATAAACAAGTGGACGCAAACTGGTA
This sequence comes from Calephelis nemesis, assembly GCA_002245505.1. NCBI lineage: Eukaryota > Metazoa > Arthropoda > Insecta > Lepidoptera > Riodinidae > Calephelis > Calephelis nemesis. The sequence continues at coordinate 920,866 of NJDD01000762.1, forward strand.
TATGGTATAATCCGTCCATCTAGTTTGCATCCAGGTAAATTTCGACATATATATCTTTTTCTATTACCATAA
>NJDD01000762.1:921753-965346 GCA_002245505.1 Calephelis nemesis
GAATGGACACACATACCCTATCCCAGAAGTCTATTCAAATGTAAAACCGGGGCCACTCACTGAGATAATCCGGTAAAAAAACTTAACGGGCTTGTCTTTCGTCTTCTTTCATACAGGAACATGATAGACTGTGTTGGTCTAGGCTCCTTTGCAGCATAGACCATCTGCCTTCCTGCCAGGCAGCTCGTAAAAAGTGAGCATAGGCTTACTGTTACTAGCACCGTGACATCCTACAATAAGATAGAGTTTCGCAGCGAGTCGTCCGGATTGGTACCACCAGCTTCCCTATTACTGGCGCCATAACGTCAGTGCTTAGCGTTGAAGTGTGTCCGGCTCAGATGATAAGGTAGCCTGTAAACTTACTTTTGCTTAGAGGTCTTAAATCCAGGCTTTGGGTTGGCAACGCATCATTGCCACATTTTCTGTATTTAGGCGGCGTAACTTTCTTGCCTTTCAATATCATAAAAAATGTCATTATGACAGCAGAAATAAAGAAGACAGTGGACAATATAAACAAGTTACTGTACAGCGTTCTTCCACCAGTGGTCTTATTGATAAATATATCATCATTCAATCTATGCTCCTCTCTTTCAAAATACCAAGCTGGAAGGCAAATCAGTTTTACAAAGGGTACCTGCCTCAAATAACATGGGGAAAGTCTCAAATGTAAGTTTGCCGGTTTACCTACTCTGTTTGTCGGAACACGCAGTGGTCTCATGCTGACTACGTTTGTATGAGGACCCTTACCTTGGTCTATTCTGCAAAAGGGGCCGGAACAACACGGGAAAAAATCTGTAGTGGAAAAACCTTGGTCAGCAGAGGACTCCGTTTCTTAAAAAACGATAAAGCAAATCTTTCGTCCGTGTTCAAAGTATGTCATTCTAATACCAATTTGTAAGTATGTAGTATGATTACATTCATCTCCACGCCAAGTCATTTAGTCCTTTTCAGGGTAGACAGAGTATCGAGTATCAAATCTCACGATTCTTGCAGATGTTTCTGGCTTTCTCCACATTCATTAGCCCTTTCATACAAACACCCTGGATTCGGACATTCTTAACACATGTAGTATATGATTGGGAGAATTAATCCAAGCTTTTATTTGTCACGGCGTTAGTCACAAATAAGCCAACGCTAGCCACTTATGAGCCGTGTTGGTCCGGGCTCCTTTGTATAATAGACCATCTGCCTTCCTGTGCCAGGCAACTCGTAAAAGGCGAGCATAGGCTTGCCGTCACTAGCACCGTGACATCTGACTAGGTGGTAGAGTTTCGCAGCGACTCAACCGGATTGGTACCACCGCCTTACCTATTCGGAGGGTAAGGTAGCCGGTAAACTTACTTTTGCTCGAGGCCTAACATCCTGACCTCAGGTTGGCAACGCACCATTACCATCTTTGGTGTCTCTAGGCGGCGTGAATTTCTTACCATCAGGAAATCCGTCTGCTTGTTTGCCTTTCTATAACATAAAAAAAACACGTCTGCTCTAAAGGAATTCAAAAGAAGCACTAAGAAAAAAATGCTAGCACTCAGCTCTTGATTTTAAATTAAGTTAATGCCAGAAAGGTGATTTTAAAAGTTTCAGTTTGTTATACCAGAAGGTATATGCGTTTGGGACATCACTAGCTAGACGTTTCCTTCAGTAGTAAGTATATTCCACCACAACATAAATGCTAAACGACAAGTCCAACATTTGTGCAATTTCATTAACTTATCTAATATATTTTATTGAATCAGGCGTTATGTTGCGGAAACCCATTAAAGCACATAAAAAATAAACACTTATTTTGTTTATTTCGAGTAAGCTTAAGCAAAATTAGCAAAATTAAGGCTTATTTTACATCTGAACATATCTAAGATTAAAGATAGAGCTACTATCAGCCAAAGTTAATAACCTATCTACAGACAAAGATATTATTTTTATTAATCATTGAAAAACAGTGGTTAACTGGTGGCTGATCTAAGGTTTCCATATCTCTTATCTTAGGTTATTGATATTTGTCGTATATTATGTACATCAGATAACCAGACAAACGCTTTTATTTTTCAGTAACTAACAAAAACACAGTAGCAACAAAACTCCAGTAGGTTTAGCTTTATCTATAGATAGGTTATTGAAATTAGCCAAGTAAAAATGTGTCCACTGTGTAGAACAGACCATCCACCTCTCTGCCAGGCAGCTCATAATCATTACCAACTAATCCGGGTAGGGGTTCATCGGCTTATCATTTCCTGCGGCCATAATGACTCTCATGTTCCAGTCTGCAGGGTAGGCTAGCCGGTAGACTTACTCATCCCAGCCACATGAGGCACCTGTAACATATCTGTTGTGTATAAGCCACGGTTGTCTCTTTCCATTAGGAGGCGCATGCTTTTACGCTGATCTCTCACATTAAAAAATATATATTTATATTCAACTTTTTATTTATGAAACGTGTCTAAAAATATTTAATGACTGTCTAGCCTTAGCATTTATCGTAGATTTCTTAATATCAGATTTGTCTGCTTTAAGCCATGAAATATCGTTAAAAGCATATTGATAAATAATAGAAAATTAAATTAATAATTTAAAAAAAAACCCGACACAAGAACTTAATTTCCATTTAAAAAGTAAAAAAAAATACTGACTTTCGGTTAATTTCCCCACTTTCACCTCCACAACTTTTATACGGTTCAACCGATTTTTATCAAACATGTCTAAGAACACTCGCACATTAGTTACCTTGAACACAAAAAAACTAAATTGAAATCACTACATCCATTCGGGAGTTATGATGCCACAGACAGACAGACACATAGACAGACAGACAGGTCAAACTGATAACACCCCTCTTTTTGCGTCAGGGGTAAAAAATTGTAAACAATAAATTAATATTACCTGCAGCCTAAACCCAAGTTGATAACTATTTAATATATGGTCGCATTGCTATTTTTATTCTACGGACACTTCGCGCAAATAAGGCTTTAATTAACATCTACCACAGCATTGCCCAAAGTGGGCGAGAACACCCCCTCGTGGTCGTTGAAGGCCTAGACTGGCACGGAAAGGGGCCCAAAACAAAATGTGATTAAAGGGGCTATAGATGATTATAACTTCAACTGAGTCATATTTTAAAATTCTCTGAAATTAAAATACTTATACAGTACATAATATACTTGAGGTACCTTCATATAAGTCTTAGAGCGTCTTTCACCATGTTCAAGTAAAGCTCCACGTAAGCTACTCGTCAATTAATGTGACAAGTAATCTACGATCGCATTTCATCACATCCGAGTAGCGTTAACCACCACATAAACTGGCCCGTAACTAACTTGCCACTTTGAGTGCCAAGTAACGTCTTTAATCGACGAGTAAGTAATCGGCGCGTCCTTTTCCGCTCTGCTTACCAGATGTCATGTTCGTAATTTTTATTACCTTTGTTGATTCTTTTCCAAAAAAAGGGTAAGTACTTATTATTGAGTAATGTCTTTGGTTATGTTCATTGAATTACAATTGACAGAAATTGAACAAGCCTTATCACATCGAATTCCCGGATTTGCTTGATTTTGGTGGTACTCCAAACATAGCATCAAACTGGTTTTCTACTTCGTGTTACTCTTTTTTCCATGTACTCGTAGTGCATCAGTTTGTTTTATTAACAACCACATCTTTAAATTTTATTACCAAAAAAAACCTCGTTAATACTTTAAATTTGTCACATTGTGAAATTTGCACTCCTTTCTCTTTTTATAGGGTGCATAATATTTTGATCGTTTAGCAAAGTATTGTAAATCGTATCGCCTCTGTGGTCTAATGGTCCAGCAGTGGACTTGACTTCTTGAGGTGCCACATTCGATCTTGGGGTCGGGTTACACAAAAACTGAAAATTGCGTATTTTCAATATTCTAACAAAGATAACGTTGCCCGGATTGGACATGAACCCGGTTGGCGAAAAGCTTGCTAGTGTCTTCGGCTTGTCGTGCTTGGTCTGATTGTCCCTCTGCCTATCTCGTCTAAAATACTTTTTTAAAGTACTGTAAATTACTTAAACAAAATAATCAGTATTTTAAAAAGTGTAAAACGTACGTGTGAAGTTTTATTTACAAATTAAATTAACTCGCATTTTGCGGCGCGCATTTTAAAAAAATGTCTTCACACCCATATCGCCGAGAGGTAGGCAGAGGCACAACCAGGGAACCCACGACTAGCCGAAGATACTAATCCTCAAAATGTGAAAGGTGGCAAGCCTATCGCCAACGGGGCACATAATCTATCCCGAGCAACATTTTTTTATTAGAAAATTGAAAAACCCAATTTTCTTTTGTTGCCCGACCTGGGATTCGAACCCAGGACCTCATGCAGTCAAGTCCAACAAATGAACCGCTAGACCACAGAGGCGACCACACACACCACACAGGCGCATTTTCGCATGTCAAAATCTAGACAAATGTTTTGACGTCTAATGCTTTTGACAGTAATGACAATGGTATTAGTAGGAAAAAACATTCCTTTCGTACACTCATTCCTTTAATCACCACTTATGTGACAAGTTACTAATTGACACTTTGCTTTCATTGGTAAAACTGAAGCGAATTACTCGAAACTTTTATTAGCCGAGTAGCTATGAGCGGCTAGTAATAAATCGGCACTTTACTTGAGAATGGTGAAAGAGGCCCTTAGTGTTATCGCCACAAAATAATTTAAATTGTTAGAAATTATAAAATTTACGCTAGCAACACTTGTCATCCCTACCTAAGGGTGGTGGGAGGTTTCGAGTTTAGCCATGAGCGGTGCGACAGAGCATTTTGTGTTCATACGTCGAATTTGGAACACCTCAGGGACGTTATGCTGATCTTGACAATTTAATATAACTAGTGGTCGCCCATTGGTCGAAATTCGACTATAATCAATTTTAATATCTTGTTGACAAGGACGCCATCTTTATTTCTCAATACCAACTACATTGTTTCCAAACTTTTTAGTACGCCATCTGTGATCTTTTATCGTTATCATCAATATATTTGTTTGTGTGTGTTAAATGCGTGGTATTGTGGGTATTAATTTATTTATTAAATGTACTTTATAAGCATTATTATTGAAAAATAAATATTATACAATAAATAAATATTATAAAATATAATAAATTAGCGTTCTGCACTTCTCCTATACATAAACTATAAGTGTGCCAAATTTTATGGTCCTGTGTCCGCGCAATTTTCGTAAATAGGGGTCCAAAGTTTTGGCATCGCGTATTATTATATACCTATTTTACAATGGGATACTTTAAAAGTGTGATTATTGTGATATTAATGTATATAATCTGATCTGATAGATAGTGACTGTAATATATATTGGTTGAGCTAAAATATAGGTGTTACGAGTAACTGGGGCTTTTAATACTAGATACTCTTTAGAATCCAAAGTTTAAATTTTGTTTGCTACGCATATTTTTTTTATCATAAACTGCTCTTTCGATAGAGAGGAAGTCATTTGTATGCTAGGAACAGCTAATAGGCTGTTACATATTACGTGGCACTGCTTTTATTGTCTATAATTTCATATTCAATAAGCTACTTTGACCTAGAAAGTTCTACATAATATTATACTAGATGTTTGCCCGATTTTGTCAGCGTAAAATAGCTATTATTTTCATAGTACTACTATTGTCATTACCTTCTACAAAAAATGCCTATGTTTAAACCCAAATCTTTAGCTATATGCATGTCAAATTTCATCAAAATCGGTTCCCAGGCAGAGAAACATCCAGACACAAATTAGAATTTATAATAATAGTATGGATATATATGAAAATGTTATTATATGTTAAAATCTCATCTATGTCACTGAACATTATTGAGAGTAAAAGAGCTAGAAGACTTCATCACTGCCTGAGATGTGAGGGAGTGAACGAGAAAAAAAATCTATAATATAAAAATGAATTGCTAAATGTGTTGGTAAGCGCTTAACTTTCGAACGACTGAACCGATTCGGCTAATTATTTTTTTGTTGAGTTAGTTATTTTAAGAAGAAGGATCTTATGAAGAGAAAAACCGGGAAAATATCAGGGAAAATGGAAAAATAATACTTTATTTTTCCCCATAGGTACACACTGAACGGGAGGAACGAAGTTTACCGAGACAGCTAGTATAAATATATAATAATCATCCGAACCTTAAAAATGCTGCTGCCAAAGGCACTTACGTCACAAATCACACAGGTAAGGTAAAACGAATAATTACTTTGTTTTGAGAAAGTTGTGTTGAGTGGGGTAAAAGTATCAGGCCTCGGTTTGTACAATAATTAATAAACATTGACGTCGACGATACACGTTAAATATTATTTACCAATCTTAACATTCAAATATTAATTATATTAATAATTAAAATATAAATATATTTAATAAAGTTACAGTTTTAATATTCTCAACGTAATGTGAAAAAGGTGTGACTATAATTAAATAAGACACTTTGTATGAATAATATATTTTATTATTAATTTGGTGCTGTTTTAAAAGTGTGTTATTTAAAAGGCGGTAAATTTCCATGACAGTTTAAAAATTTAAGTGTTAAAAGGTAAGATTTGATAAATACTTATTATTTATTACTACTACATATGTACTTGTATTCAATGCGTACTAAGAAATCACACAAAAAAGTTGCCTCTGTGGTCTAACGGCCTGGCGACCTCTGTGGTCTTAATCGGATATGACTTCTTGAGGTCCTGGGTTCGATCCTCGGTTCGGACAATAAAAAAAATAATTATTTAATAAAAAAAATAAGTATTTTCAATTTTCTATTAAAAAGTATCGTTGCCCGGGACTGGATATGTGCCCGGTTGGCGATATCCTTGCCTGTCACTTTATGGGACTTAGTCGTTAGCTAGTGGTGTGTGCACTGGTTGTGCCTCTGCCTACATCTTTGGGGATATGCTCGTGAATAAAATTAATCAAATTGCTATATTTATGAAACGTAACCAATTTTTGTGTATTATGGAAAAGTTCAAGTGTTACTTGAAACAGTGTGTATTCTATGAAATTTCATCCAGTGTTGGAAATGAAAAATATTAGGCCCTTGCATATGAAATTGACATTTTGTCGTACTGGGAACTTCATTCATACATTTCTTTTCTTTAGCTTTGAATTTCAAATTCAAATTTATACAAATATTTTCATATGAATTACTGTTTCGTAAACCGTCATACATTTGTTTACGAGAACGAGTTCCACTGTGGCACCAGCGCCGCCGCAGCAGCTCTAAGATAATAATATGTAAAGCGGTCGTGTCGCAAAAGAAAACGTTGTGCGTTTTTGGTTCCAACGCTTTCCTTTTGGAAATTTCGATTTGCAGAACAAACCGAAGAACCAAGTTAACATTAAAGAATTATAAGCAAGTGGAAGCAGTAGCAATGCAAGCCATGTCCGTTAGCTGCAGGCTGCGGTGTTAGTGATAAAACTATTTTAATCCACTTGAAGCAAATTGGTAAACTTAAACATTTTAAAAGGTAACCCACCTAAAGGCGAAGCTAACCGGCAAACGCGTGCCGACTGCTGCGTTTTATTACTTGACCGGAATAATAATGAAGGGTTCGGAATCCAAAAGCAGGAAGCACTCATCCCAAAGGCTAGACCCTGGTAAACCAGGTAAATCCTGCCCCAAGCAAAAACTACCCAAAAAGAGATTCTTGTAAGTGTCTTGTGGCCGGTGCAGGTGGTCTAGTCCTTCATAAAGTTTTCTCAAATCTGGCCAGATGGTCACGATACACGTTTTTTATCAGTAATTGCAAACCAAGATTTAAAAGCTATTTGTTAACCATCCGAGACTGATCAATCGCTCTACCCACTGCTGCTTTACGACAAGTACCCACTACCGCTTTACGACAACGCTAGAACACACGCACTGTACAACAAACAGCTGCCAAATGAGAAGAGCTTTAATGTTGTTATGCTTTAATGTTGAAATGTTTTAGGAATCTATCATATTTTCCCGGACCTCGCTCCCACAGATTAACATTTTTTTCGAAATTTGAATAATTTCTTACAAACATTTAAAACAAAACAAAACAATTTAAAAAAGTTCAAACTGCCTATAAAGATTTTATTGATTCTCGTTCGAATTTTTTTTTTAATACAGGTATCTATGAACTACCTATGAGCAGTAGTTCATGAGATTAAATAAAATTCATATTACATTAAAACATCTTCTATTTGTTCCTCACATACAGAATGCCAATTTCATATGTAATGACCTAATATTAATGCCTTACAATGTCATAAAAACATATTTTTTCATGTATTCGCCATCTAAATTTATATAAGAAAGTAGTCTTAGTTACACTACTAAAAACTCAAGAAGGGCTAAGCCGATTTGGGTGAAAATTGATAAGGAGGTAGCTTAGAACCAGGAGACAGAAATTGAATATTTTTATCCCATTCGACTGTGAGGACTTTTCAATACAAACTGAACGAGTGGAACAAAGTTACGTTCGACGGAGTAGCTTGTTTATTATGTAAATGTTATGAATCAATAATTAAAATCTTTGGACATAGTTTTTGGCGGCGAGATATGACTGCCCACCTTTCGCCAATGGTTACAGAGTAATTTTAAGCAGTTATTTATAACTCGGAGTTAGAGCAGCAGCTTGCCTGAATTAGTACCACTATAACTATTCATGTCTCCATAACGTAGACTATCCTACCTTCCTACTCGTGGCCATGAGATAGCAACGAAACAGTAACATTTATAGTATCTACAAATGGTTGGCCTACATATACTACTTGGATAGCCGCCTTGTTATCCGCTATTTTATAATGTAAAAAAAAATACATTTTATACGATTTCATTGTCTCTTATTGTTTTAATCCGCATCTTTGGTCTTGTGGTCCGGTGTTGGACTTGACATCTTGGAGTACCGGGTTCAATCCCCAGGTCAAAAAAATAATGGAAAATGTGTATTTGCAATTTTCTAATAAAAATAACCCGACCACTTCGGGGATACAGGCGTGAAGACCTTGCATTCTTATCAAACGTATGGTATATACCTGATATGTAAGTTTACTAATGAAGAAGTCGGTAATTCTGAGTTTTGTATGTATATTTCAATCGTCCAGTAAAAATAATTATTAAAATGTATTGGACAATGTGGTAAAATATATACATATAATAAATCTGAGGTATCCGAGGGTGGTGTCAAGAGTCTCCGAAACCGGCGTGTTTGTATGAAAAAGGTAATGAATGTGAAGGAAGCAAGACAGGTTTGTCAGGATCGTGAGGTCTGGCACTCGATACTCTCTGCCTACCCCGTAAGGGACTTGGCGTGAAGATATGTATGTATGTATAATAAATCTGTAGAACGGTAAATTCTGTACATTGAAATATTGAAAAAATAAATAGCACAGCCTGTGTTACTGGATCGATACCAACCCAAATATGTGATTTAAAAAAATTTTGTCTGTGTGTCTGTCTTTATATTCAGGCATCACGCGAAAACTAACGGTTCGATTTAGATGAAACTTGGTATAATTATACCTTATTATCCTGGACATAAAATGGGATACTTTTTATCCTGGACAATAGAAAAAAATATTAATTTTTCAGTTTTATCACGCGAAGACCGACATCCGCGCGGACGAAGTCGCGGGCAGAAGCTAGTACTTAATAATTTTGTAACAACTTTTCAACACAAATATTCCTCAAATATTTTTTTTCCTTTTTTAATCCATTTCAGTAAATATAACTCTGCCAGTATGTAACCATGTTAAGGTTATTCAAAGTTCATCAGATCAGATATGATCACTATATAGTATAAAACAAAGTCGCTTCGTCTGTCCCTATGTCCCTTTGTATGCTTAAATCTTTAAAACGGATCAACGGATTTTAATGCGGTTTTTTTTTAATAGATAAAGTGACTGAAGAGGAAAATTTATGTGTATATTTTATAACCGGGCGAAGCCGGGGTGGGCCGCTAGTTTAAGATATAAGAAAGGCGTTACCTATTAACGCTCCAGCGAGTTTTAATGAGCAGAACCTAGTTAGCGGTCACGGTATTAGTAACAAAAAACTTTCGCTATCCATTTCAAGCTGCTAAGGTTATAGATATACTTATTTTATTTACAGGATCATCATTTTTCATTATGTAAACGAGGATAAAAAGTAACATACAGTCTTACCCGAAATATAAAGTACCTTTCTGCCAAATTTCGTTACTATTGGTTTAGTAGATTTGACACTAATCGCAGTCTTTATAGAGACTGAAAGACAAACAAAAAGTTTTAAAAACGTGTATTATCTATAGTAAGTCGCCAGCACCTATGTTTCTTTTTTTTTTTTGACATCCTGGACTCAGGGCAGAAACGTAGCTATTACATATCAATCAATCAAATATATTTATTTCACATTGATCTCTACAAAGATTCTTGTGACTTGTCTATATAAATCTAAAAACTACTACCGGATCGAATCGCGGCAACTCACTGAGAAGAAGAGAAGATACGGCGAAAGAAACTCAGCGGGGTTGTCTTTACTACTTATTATAAAACAAAGTCGCGTTCTCCATTCCCAAGTCCCTTTGTATGCTTAAATCTTTCAAACGACGCAACGGATTTTGATACGGCGTTTTTATAATTGTTTTTAATAACACTGTCTCTTACATAAGAAGAAATAAACATCTGGAAGTGTGTACAGGCAGGGGATATTAATCCAGAAGATCTAAAGCTGATCCTAAAAATAAATAAATAATAATCCTCATCTAATAAAAGTTTATAGTAAGTGGTTTTCATATACAATTTTTGCGAATAAAAATAGTTTACTTTTCTTAATTACTAACAGTTCCACGCAGCTTAGCCTGCGAGACTTGGCTTCTAGTGCACCGATTTTGATGAAACATAGCCTATGTCACTCAGAGAAAATGTAGCATTCTAAAGGTGAAAGAATTTTTGAAATCGGTCTAGTAGTTCCGGAGCCTATTCATTTCAAACAAACAAAACATCAAATTTTCCTCTTTATAATATTAGTATAGGTAGGTACAGACAAAGATACTCACCTCGCTAGAGGGGAGTATGTAGTGGTCACCTAGCATCACCATCATTTGCGATACTAGGGTTCGATACGCGACGGGGGCACACATTTGTCTGATGAAAGAAAAAAAATCGTTAATAAACCATACAAAAGGCACTTATGAGGCGTTCATTTAAAACTAATAATTAAAAAAACAATAACACCACTGACCATCTAGAGATCGATTCGCAATATATTTGTGTAATAAAATAAAGTAAGTAAATTGTTTATTATGTACAAAAGGCATTTGTAACACATTTGCACTGCCACACATAGAAGAGACCAGAAAAGTCAGTGGCTTGGCTTTTCTCCTCATTTTAACATATGTAAACAAGTAAAGTATGAATATATTATACGTATAAAGTATCTCCACGCCCATATCTCCGAATGGGTAGGCATAGACACAACCAGGGTGCTCACTACCAGCCGAAGACTAAACCCCATGTCTTTATGTATCTATTTACTTACTTTTTTACTTATATACTAATATCGTGAAACCACTAACGATATTGCTAGAGCATGCCAACTTGTTGCTCAAATTCAAAGTCTTTTTAAGTTAGTCTTCTGGTTATCTTACCTTCCAAATGAAACACTGTAATAGTCAGCACTAACGTTATTGAGGTAGGAAAAGCAAAGCCGATATGTAACATGTGTGAAAATGTAATATTTACCTAATTGCACCAGTTATGTATGTGTAGCATTAGCATAGGGTTATCACATACTTACACCTTAGATCACGCATGCTCCCATGAAGGCAATGACCAAAATCACAGAAGGAGTTTTGGCGCCATCGAGGGAAAAGATGGTCGAAGTTTTTTCATAATTATTGAATTTCGTGTTAAAATTGAGTGAAATTAGTCAGTTTTGGTGGCATTTTGCACAATTTTGTTCAGTGAAAGAGCACAAACGAAATAATTACTAAGAAATTGGCGTATCGTGGATTTCCTCGTTGTGAGCTTGTGTAATGAGCCACCGCTTTGCCCAAGAGCCTGACATGACTTCCTGACGACTTATGACTAAAGACTAATTATATCTAATTGAAAATGATATAAAATTCGATGCAAATTTCTACTTGACTAATAGCTAAATACTAACGTGAAGGCCAAAACCTTAAGGAAAGAAAAGAAAAAAATCACAGAATACAATAATTATTCTTTAAATAGACAATTCATTACGTCTATAGTCAAGTATACAATGATATTTTTTAACATGAGCATTTTTCCCAAGCTTGAACTTCAACAAATTCTTAAGAAAGTCAAATTTTGCCATAGATATGCCATACACACTCTTTTCTGTAATATGTCAGCGATCAAGCACACAAGTCTCCTGATGATATGTGACAACCGTGGTCTCTTATCATCATCATCAGCCGGAGGACGTCCACTGCTGGACATAGGCCTCCCCCAAAGAGCGCCACAAGTCACGGTCACCAGCCGCTTGTAACCAGTGACTCCCCACGATTTTGACCAGGTCATCAGTCCACCGTGTGGGAGGTCGTCCAACACCTGGTCATCCTCCGGTGCGGGGCCGCCTCTCGAGAACCTTTCTTCCCCAGCGGTTGTCGGTTCTGCGAGCAATGTGGCCTGCCCATTGCCACTTCAACTTACTAACTCTCTGAACTATGTCGGTTACTCTTGTTTCCTTCCGGATCACCGAATTACGGATCATACCTCGCAGAGAAACACCGGGCATAGCTCTCTCCATAGCACTCTCTCTGACTCTGAGCTTATTTAAGTAACTAACCTACCCTTCAGACAACGACAGACTCATTACAGCGTCAGGAATAGATAAGGCTGTGGATCCCTACTCAACACGTTGCTGCAGAGCACTCTACAACTAATGGTCTACCATTACCAACAGGTAATGACCTATGTTTTTATTAGTGCTCACCTCTTACGAGCTGCCTGGAAGAAAGGCAGAGCTAGACCTATTCTACTCAACGGACTAAGGACCCACACGGGAATGTCTTTGAATGATACTTGTACTTTTCAACAATACAGTAATTGTACAATTTAACAGAATTGTGGCAAAGAGCAAGTGTTATTTATGAAGTGCGCACTAAGTTTTTTTTATGATAATGGAAGGCAAACAAGCAAACGGATTTCCTGATGGTGAGAAATTCACGCCGCCTAGAGACACCAAAGGTGGTAATGCTGCGTTGCCAACTTGAGACCGGGATGTTGGGCCTCGAGCAAAAGTAAGTTTACCGGCTACCTTACCCTCCGAACCGGAACACTTCATGACGTTATGGCGGCAAGAATAGGTAAGACGGTGGTACCAATCCGGGCGAGTTGCTGCAAAACTCTACCACCTAGTCTGAGGTCACGGTGTTAGTGACGGCAAGCCTATGCTCGCCATTTACGAGCTGCCTGGCAGGAAGGCAGATGATCTATTCTACAAAGGGACCGACACGGAGAGAAGTGTTATATAAATGTCAACAATAAAGAGTATGAATTCCAGATTATAATTAGTCGCCTCTGTGGTCTAGCGGTTCAGTTCTTGGACTTGACTGATGTTGACTGTTGTTGGACTTTTCCAATTTTCTAACAAAAAAAAAGTTGCTTGGGATTGGAAACGTGCCCGGTTGGCGATAGGCTTGCCACCTATCACATTGTAGGACTTAGTGTCTTCGGCTATTTGTGGGTGCCCTGGTTGTGCCTCTGCCTACCACTTCGGGGATATTGGCGTAAAGATACTTCTTTATAATTATTCGTTTTTGGTCTTTTTCAGGTACACCTCTTACAATGTCGGCCAAGTTGGCGGTTTTAGTATTAACGTTAATGGTGGTGATTTCCGTCGCCGAGTGTGGCATACTGTCAGATATGATTGAAATGGTTGTGGAAATAGCTTCTGGAAGCCGCAGTCTCACAGATGCCTTGACCAAATTCCTGGATAATGAATTCCCGAGGGACGATTTGGAATCTAGAGCTATCAAAGAAGTTTTAGGATTACTTTTTGGGGATGGATTGTTTCAAATGATGCCTATATTACATGGAAATGCACTGAGATATTTGCTCTCTTAAGGCCTAAAATTGACCCTGACGTTACAGTAAATGCTCGTAATCTATAAGAATAGAAAAATAAAACGAATGAATTTTAAATGGATTGAATGCATGTTCTGAAGCGTGGTAGCTAATTTGCGTTTTGATTAAGGCTTCAACAGCCTTGATACATTACATGATATGATGAGTACTGGTTCAAATCGAAATTTCTGAATAAATTTAGTGCTTTCTGCACAAAATGTGGAGACAGTTCGTGGATTTTTGTTAATCGCCTTAGGTTGAGTGGTTAGTGAACATGCCCAGTACCAATCATTCACGAGATTAAGGTTCAGTTTGTAATAAAGGGCAAGCAGTTTTGACGTACAAACATGTCTTTATTTAGAAGTTACCCTGACTGAAAAGATATGTTTTATTAAATTTAAGATGGTGTTTTAATTATTTTGATAAAACTCGCTTTCGAAATACCCATATTACAGGCATGTACCGTATTATAAACAGTATCTTACTGTCGAGATTAGAAACTTAGATTCCTGTAGTGGAGGAGCCCAGGACACTAAATGTGTAATCAGTCCAGCGCGCAGCGTCCTAGTAACATAGATAATAAAAAAAGGATCAAAAGACATTTACATTTTTGGCAGTGCAAGGAGCGTTTAGAACTTTTAATAGTATAGTCACAGTTATTAATATTTAAAAATAAAAAATACAGTTATTAATAATGTATATATGCCTAATTTGTCTTCGATCACTGAAATATGTCAATTAATTAATAAAAATAAAAAACAAAATAAAAAAAATAAGACAGGTTAAATGCTCAGATTTATAAAACATCAACTTACTGCCGTGTCATGACAGAATACTGGATCTCAAACACTACTGATTTTAATAATTATTTCATGGTTAGTTAAAATTTCATGAAATAGTTAATATCTAATGGGTAGAACTGCATTTTCTTATGTTTATCAAGGCTTATTGCTGCCGTAAGTATATTGGTAAGCAATTAACACATAGTTCTTTAATCTTATATGCTCGAGTATATTTTCAAGCCAATTAAATTTAGAAAGACTATGCTACACACTCTCTTCTATATAGAGATTTATTACGTATGAGCTTAAATACGGTAAAAGGTATAACACATATGAATCATGAATCTTAGTAAGTGCTAAAATCCTTAGGCTAAAATATTAGGCTCCCATACCATAGTAATCTATCTTAACATATATCTTGTGTTTGTGTGTTTGTCACTGAACTCCTTCTAGACGACTGGACAGATTTTAATGAATTTTTTTGTGTGTGTTCAAGGTAATTCGAGAATGGTTTAGATTCACAATTTGGTTTCCTGGAAAATGTTTTTATAATTATTTTTTAATAATTAGTTGTTGATTTTGGAATGTTTCACAATAGATCCGACAGACTGCGCTACTATCGAAGCATTAATGTCAAGCGATAAGAAGCTTGCTGGGTCAGCAAGTGTATTTATATAAAACAAAGTCGGATTTGCTACAATACTTATAACTTGGAAAATGCAGGGACTGATTGTAAAGGCTTTTTTTGTTTTTTACTTTGTTTCTTTGTTAGGTGTAACAATTGGTCGCTATGTATCTTTACCTCTACGTTATAGACAAACCTATATGGCAGAACAACGTCTGCCGGGTCAGCGAGTATTTAACTAATAAGTTAGTAAGCTTTATCTTAGCTTTCTCCGAGTTTTACCATTTAACAGTGTCTCATTTTTAAGGTTTCCTAGACAATTTACAATAAACAGAGCCAATATTCATTCGACATGTCCATCTGTTCGTATGTAATATCCACTTGGAAACTCTTACGAATGCACAGTTGAAACTCAGTTGAAACATAAAATTTTACTTTCGCCTCCGTGGTCTAGCGCTTCAAGTGTTAGACTTGACTTCATGAAGTCCCGGGTTCGATTCCCGGGTTGGGCAACATAAAGAAAACATGGTTTTTCCAAGATTCTAATTAAAAATGTTGCTCGGGAATGGCTGTGTGCCCGGTTTGGCGATAGGCCTATCCCACTGTGAGACTTATGCCCGATTTCACCAAGAGCCCCTATACTTTAGGGGACCTTTTAACGTTACTTATGGGACTGTTTTCATATAAAACAGTCCCCCAAAACACGTTAAAAGGTCCCCTAAATATAGGGGCTCTTGGTGAAATCGGGCATTAGTGTCTTCGTCTAGTCGTAGGTACTCTGGTTGTGCCTCTGTCTACCTCTCATATGGGCGTGAGGATACTTTACTTTACTTTTTAATTTGTGTTTAAAATTTGTTCGAAAATCATGGCTACAAGAAACTGTTAAACAAATAGTACGATAAGAAATTTATATCCCTTTCCTTTTTTACATTAACCTAATTATGATTAAAATTACCATACACAATTTGAAAAAGGAATTAAAAAGTAAAACCTAGAATAATTGAAACTTTGCGAACGGGTGCTTATTATTTTAATAATGAGCTTATTATGTCATGAACTAGAGCGTAATGTGATAGTGACAAATGGAATCATTTCTACAGGACACAGTACAGTTTCTGTCCTCGGCGTTTGATGAAGTTTCATTTGTAACTATTATAATTATTTAATGACATTGTAAAATACAAGCTCAGTAAAAATGCAAAAAAGCGACTCCAATATCGCGATTTTATAATTCTATTTTCAAAAAACAAGACCTAATTTTGTTAAGATGCTAGGATTTTTTTAGTTGTCTTCTTTTTAAACATCATCCCTATTGCCCTTGCTTATTGTGTCGGCTTTTGTCAGGATTTTTATTAAAAGAAAAACGGAAAATTGCAGTGAAAATGGGAAAAATAATGCTTAACAGCTAGTTTACGCATTATAAAAAGAGGTCTTATTAATTGCACTAATTATAACTAAAAGACGGCCGAATCACTGAAAATTATTGGGGAGGTAGCTTAGAACCAGGAGAAGGACATAGGATAATTTTTAACTTGTTCAGCTGCGAGGAAACTAGGGAAAACTAAATTTTGTTTTATTTCATACAAACTGAACGGATGGAATGAAGTTCGCCGGAACAGCTAGTATTTTATAAATTTTCAGGTACATTGATTACTTCATCGTGATGAATTCTTCGGTCCTAAAAATATAACCGCGTTGCGGGGCCGCGCCTTCAAAATCGTCGGTTTGCGTTGTGGCGTTGTGGCGTCATAGCCGTTTCTCTGGCATGGACTATCCTGAGACACTTGTTGCTTCTTTGTTATTAAAAGATATTACTCTGTTTTAAACAAGTAAATAGTGCGAGGTTTTTACAACTTCACCGGACTATGTAAACTGAGCTATGGTTGGAACGACAAGGGGAATTGGTAGTGTAAGAAACTAAACCGCTAAATTAGTTCCACCTATTTGATAATGCAAACTTTTTGTGTAACTAGATAACGTGGTAAATTCCCCGTGTTGGTCCGGGCTCCTTTGTAGAATAGACCATCTGCCTTCCTTGCCAGGCAGCTCGTAAAAGGCGAGCAAAGGCTCACCGTCACTAACACCGTGAATTCTGACTAGGTGGTAGAGTTTAGCAGCGACTCGCCCGGATTGGTACCACCGCCTAACCTATTCCTGCCGCCATAACGTCATGACGTGTTCCGGTTCGGCGGGTAAGGTAGCCGGTAAACTTACTTTTGCTCGAGGCCTAACATCCCGGCCCCAGGTTGGCAACGCACCATTACAACCTTTGGTGTCTCTAGGCGGCGTGAATTTCTTAACATCAGGAAATCGGTCTGCTTGTTTGCCTTCCAATATCATAAAAAAAAATTTAGTCAGTTTTTGTTAAAGCAGATTTCACTGATCATATCGAAAACTGAGTTTAGTAAAACTAAACCTACAAATAAAATTCAGTGTTAACGAGTTTACTTATCGATTGAGATCACCTTCCTAAGCCACTACAAGTACTTTTTTAAAACTGAGAATATTCTTTTATCCCTGATAATCTAGTTACAACGTCAAATAGTTTAATAATAAAATATTTGAAAAAGGTATCTTCACACCCACATCCACGAAGAGACAGGCAGGGACACAACCGGGGCACCCAAGACTAGCCGAAGACACTAAGTAGCGCAATGTGAGATGGCAAGCCTATCGCTTACCGAGCACATATCCAATCCCGGGCAACGTATTAGTATTAGAAAATTGGAAAAACCAAATTATCTTTTCGTTGACTCGAACCCGGAACCTCATGCAGTCAAGTCCATCACCTGAACCGCTAGACCATATAGACGGACTTCTTTGACAATAAAACTGACGCTCTTGACAATTGACTAAACGTTTTTTTAATATATCCTATTAATATTATAAATGCGAAAGTTTGTATGTATGGATGTACGGATGTTTGTTACTCTTTCACGAAAAACTACGAAGCCGATTACGATGAAATTTGGTATGTAGGTAGCTGAAGACCCAGAATAACATATAGGCTACTTTTTATCCCGGAGTTCCCGCGGGATTGGGACTTATGCGGGTGAAACCGCGGGGCGCAGCTAGTTTTTTTATATTTTTAAATTTTTACTGCGCTCAAATAACTATCGTAAATAGTTACAGTTGCCAATTTCAACATTTTACGATCTTGTAACATTGCCTTCGACGAAACTTAAGTACCTTATTTAGATGTCTTTTTTACACCAACTTTTACTTTTTACGACAGTTTTAATTAGTTTCTATGACAGTGGAAAGTAACCAAGACACACAGGTGGATTGCTATACATTGAAAGTAAGGCTCCACCGTCTTGCCTATTCCTGCCGCAACAATGATAGTTTTCCCACTGAAGGTCGGGTAGCCAAATATACATTATTATAACACCTCTGACATAGGACAGCCATACACTTTTAACAAGGGTTTCTATATGCTACAGTGGTATCCTATTATTAAGTGACAAGTGTACTTATTTGATATTTTCCATCGTCGGCGCTTGGTAAAACTTCCAAATATTCATATTTTTATATGAAGAAACACTTGTACTGTTTTACGTATCACTTATAATTTATTATTTTGTAAATAGAGCTAGAACCTGATGATGCTGTCATAAGCGAAATCGGTAGGCTATTTATAAAATAATAAATTATAAGTGATACGTAAAACAGTACAAATGTTTCTTCATTCAAAAATATGAAGTGTGCTTATTCACTGGTGGTACAATACTGTGCAGCAACTTGTCCGGATAAGAATCCACCGCCTTACTAATTCCTGCCGCCATAATGACGTCATGTTCTTGTCTGGAGGGTAAGATAGCCAGCTTTGCACATAAGGCTTTAACTCCACGGCCATAGAAAAGCGAGGCACCTATAACGTCTATAGTGTCTATAAGTTGTCTTTAACTATCATTGTCTCATCATATAAAAATATGATTTAACGCGGAAAACTGCTTATTATTAACTGTATGTCAGTGTTATGTTCCGGTCTGGAGGGTAAGGTAGTACTTGCACTTTCTCCGTGTTAGTCCGGGTCAACTGATCAGAATAGTCGATCTGCCTCTCTACCAGGCAGCTCAATGCCAACTGCCTAAAAATGAGTCAGTGCCAATAAGATCACTGGTGGTAGAGTGTTGTGAAACAACTTGCCCGGGTTGGTATCTATCACCAAAAATAGGTTCCTACCACCATAACGACTGTGTCAGTTGGAGGTCCGGAGGTAAGAAGTGGCGGTAATCATGCACAATAGACCATCTCGGCCTGAAGACAGTAATGCACCTGTTTCGTCTATGGTGTCTCTACACCACGATTTTCTTACCATCTGTAGACATTATATTAGAATGTTGTTTATGGGTTATCTTATGCCATACAAAATCTTTTAATAAAAAAGGTTACTTGAGGGTAACAAAACATGCTCGTTGCCTAGGTGGTAGAGATTCACCCAGTTTTTTTTGGACCCCTTTGAACCCCTTTTTACGTAAACTTTCCCTAACGGAGGAGATGAAATTTGACCCACATATAGTTTATGTGTGCCAAATGTGGAGTAGTGCAAAATGCTTGTATTTTTCGATGTGTGTTAAGTGTTTTAAATAAAAAAATTACACATAGATACTACCATGCATTTGACACAATGAAACAAATATATATTGATGATAACGATGTAAGACAAACTAAGTATGTTCATAAAGTTTGGAAAGAAAGTAGTTGGTCTTGATAAATGAAGATGACGTTCTCATCAGAAAGATATTAAAGTTTTTTATAGACGAATTTCTACCAATTTGGCGACCACTAATCTATATATCTATAACTTAAGGACAGTAAAAATTCCCAACAGTTACGTTGTATAGACAATCTCGATTTTCGGTAAGAAAAATAACTTTTAGTATTTATCAGAATCAGTGCGGTCAAGTTAAAGCGACCAAGTTCCATAAGTTATTATATTATTAATAGTAAATATCGGGTATTATGTTTTTAAACCATATTATTAAAGAAAAACAATAATTATTTTTACTATTTGCTACTTACTAAAATAAATAAATGTCCTTCAAAGAAGTATATTATATATACATATTATAGGTACATTATATGCTTATGTTATGGGTGCTAGACAACGAAAAAACGAATACAAAAAATACTAGATATTTGCTAGTACACCTGTAAATTTAATAAAACGGCCAGATTCAGAAATACAGACATATATATTCATTATACAAATGTCTGTCATGTCGGGAATCGAACCCGAGCCTTACGGTTGGTCGATAAAGTTACACGTGTAAGCTAAGCGGACAAGGAGTGGTCACAAATGATACCTCATCATACAAACTGACAAACCAAAGTTCATTTTCGACAAAACTATTCGAACTCGAAAGATGTTCGTGCTACAGCTCCACAAATTAGACTAAACAAGCGTCAAAAATATACAAATATATGTAAACTGCGTGTTATCGCATTTAGTTGTATTACGTATTAGTTAAATATATTAAGTGGGTCCTGTAGTTACTTTTTCTCTTGCAAATATTTCGTAATACATTCTTGTCATGAGAAAGTGGTGTGGGGTGTATCCAGTGCTCACTAGAATTCATTTCCAGTTGACAACGTGATGTTACGCACTGAATACCGCGATACATTTTCTTATTGTGCATTAATAATTGTATTTTATACAGAGTAAATTATACAAAAGTTATGATTTATAAGTGACGTGATTTTGTAGTGTTTATTTTGTACTATTCGCCAAAATGAGTTTAATTTTCACGAAAATTCAGTGATTTTTGTGTAATAACGGTAAGTTACTATATATATGTAATTTAAAATTAAAAAAAAATCCCGACATAAGAACTTAATTTCTATTTAAAAATTTAAAATTCGGTTAACATCCCCTCTTTCATCCCCACAACTTTTAAACGGCTTAACCGATTTTCATCAAACATGTCTAAGAACACTCGCACATAAGTTACCTTTAATACAAAAAAAAATCTGCATCCGTTCGGGAGTTCTGATGCCACAGACAGACAGACACGTCACACTTATAACACCCCTCTTTTGCGTCGGGCGTTAAACTGAAAAAAAAAACAAATTGTTAAAATAGTGTTGGTGAGCGTTTAAGTTGGTAGCCGAGCTATTGAACCGATTTAGATTATCCTTTCTTTGTTTTGTTAGTTATTTCAGAAGAAGGATTTTATGGAGAGAAAAACCGAAAAAATCGCAAGAAAAACAAAAAAATACACTTTATTTTTCCCATACAAACTAAACGGGTGGAATGAAGTTCGCCGGGACAGCTAGTTTATAATACAATTATTGGCCCATACCACCTACGGAAAGGCGTTTTAGTTACAAATATAGCCTTAGCTCATCAGAGATAATGTGGCATACCAGTGAGAAAATATTTTTTTCATAACAGTGTAGTCGCCTCTGTGGTCTAGCGGTTCAGTTGTTGGAATTGACTGCATGAGGTCCCGAGTTCGAATCCCGGGTCGGGCAACAAAAAGAAAATTGGGTTTTTCCAATTTTCTAAAAAAGAAAAGTTGGTCAGGATTGGATATGTGCCCGTTAGGCGATAGGCTTGCCACATATCACATTGTGGGACTTAGTGTCTTTTGCTAGTCGTGGGTACAGTTGTTTCTTCTAACGTGAATCCAGAGCAAACAAGCAGACGCATTTCCTGATGGTAAGAAATTCACGCCGCCGCTTAGAATCAATAAAAACAACCTAAGGCCAAACTGAGGCCGGGAAGTTAGGCGTCGAGTAAAAGTAAGTTTTCCGACTACCTCATCCTTCATACCGGAAGACGTCAGCGGCAAGCACCGACATTATGGCGGCATTATTACCTTAGTAGGAAGGCGTGTTTATAACCGGGTAGAACGTATTTAGTTCATAGAAATAGAATGGCAAGCAGCATTGACATTATGGCAGCAGGTATAGGTAAGGTGGTGATACCAATCCGGGTGTGTCGTTGTGAAACTCTACCACCTAGTAGGATGTCACGGTGTTAGTGGCGGTAAGCCTATGCTCGCCTTTTACGAGCTGCCTAGCCGGAAGGCAGATGGTCTATTTTGCAAAGGAGCTCGGACCAACACGGGGGAAAAGACAATGAAAGTAATAAACAGTTTAGCTTTAAGCAAGTCATATTGCAGGTAGAAATAATTAATAGATACTATATTAAATTTAATAAAGCCAGGCCCTTAAATACAAATATCTATTTAGATTAGCACACAAATATCTGCCAGTTAAGGTGTGCTCACTCACCCCTTTACCAACGAGTCAGAATAGGTTAAATATAAAAAGATACCTAAAATCTAAAACCATTTCTATATTTCAGGATTACAGCTCAAACAATGTCAGCCAATGCAGTTTTAATAATTACCCTCCTTATGGTATTCTCCGTTGTTGATGCTGGCAACATATTCTCAGATATATTCGACATATTTTTGGAGATGAACATGGGAAGTGGTAGTCTCAGTGAAGCATTGAGCAGATATTTAGATTATGTTTTCCCGGTAGACGATTCGGAAACCACGGTGCTGAAGGAAATATTTGGACTATTTTCCGAAGAAGGAGGAGGATTTGAAGGACTATCTTTAGAATTCTTAGCTGACTAAGAACAACTTTAAAATTTACAACTAATTAAGAATTGAATGTGAATGATCTCAGGGAATAGGCGTCTGCTGTTCGTATCAGCAGCAGAAATATAATCAGCGTCCTGTAGGTGCATAGGTGACTTTCCTGGGGCTGTTTTTTATTTTTAAAGTTTTTAAGTGGTAGCATACCTTCACACATATTTGACATGTAGCTAGAAGCGAACATGGGAAGCGGGATTCTGAACGAAACCAAGCAGATATTTCATTTTCTGAAGGCTGATTAGTAGATCAGATGTTGAACTGCACTCAGAGTAAGATAACTTAAAGAATGAATTATGTTTTTTATTTAAGGAAGAAACTACTGTTATCAAAAAGCGGAAGGATTAAAAATTGTGGTGTCAGTGAAAATTAAGCTTTTAACTTTTGTTATTAGTTCAAAATAAATGATAATTTCAAAAAATACTAAACGAATTTTCCTATTAATCTGCCTATTAATAAAACCGTGTTACAAAAACAGTACTATTAATTTTCGTATTACTGTTTTCAAAATACTACTTTCAGGCATGCAAAGAGCTGTTGTAATCCTGTGTTGGCGCTTAGTAAATACTACGAACCCTCCTTTTTGAACTTCCCTTTTTTAGTGAAAATCTTAAAACCTTACAAAGTACCTAATACTAACCTGCAGCTCGCGGTTCACATCTGTGTGGCGGTTGTGGGAGCAAGCACATGGTTCTCCTGGTGGTAAGAACAACGGTTGTCTATAGACAATGGTATTATAGGTGCATCGCTGTCCTGTGGCCGATGTGTTTAGCCCAATGTGCAAATGTAAGGCTATCTTACAATCTGGACCAAAATACGATAGGTACCAAACACTGTCATTTAGGCTGCAGGAATAGACAAGGCGGTGAATCCTACCGGGCAAGAAAAAGTACGAGGCAGTTTCAAATACGGCCCATACAGTATTTGAAACTGCAGTAGAACCTGTATCTTTCATCTAACGGCAAACGTCTCAACCTAAATGAGACGAATTGAAAAACTGAAAATTTGCCTAAAGACCGAGAAGGAATGTAAACATGACACTTGACCAACGTTATACCCCTTCTTATTTTTATTATTAAACGTAGACTTAAAGACTACAAGGTTGACATTGAAATTATAGTTTTAATTACAGATTAACTTTAATATCAACTTTGAAATTTAAGTTCTAACTATAATCAACACTAATGTCAACTTCAAACTTTCAGTACTTTAACTTACATTTATTTATAAGACAATAGCCCTCGTAAGGAATCTCAATGAATATGATGAAATTATAGTAATGAACATTGACTAAATAACTTCAAGGTCCAACCTGATATTACTTTTTGTAACACTTTTTTATGCGATAACCGTGACCTATAAACACCATAGATGTTACAGGTGCGTCAGTGACCTGTGGCCGGGATGTTAGGCCTATTGTACAAGACTAATAGTAGTTAGTGTAGCTCTGGGTCATAACACGACAGTCATTATGGCGGGAGGAATAACTAAGACTGTGGATCCCCACCTGGGCAAGTTACTACACAGCACTCTACCACTAGTGGTCTTGTTCTTTCTTCATGTTATAGGAAGACAAACAAGCAGACGGATTTCCTGATGGTAAGAAATTCACGCCGCCTAGACACCAAAGATGGTAATGGTGCGTTGCCAACCTGAGGTCAGGATGTTAGGCCTCGAGCAAAAGTAAGGTTACCGGCTACCTTACCCTCCGAACCGGAACGTCATGCCGTTATGGCGGCAGGAATAGGTTAGGCGGTGGTACCAATCCCGGCGAGTCGCTGCGAAACTCTACCACCTAGTCAGATGTCACGGTGAGAGTGATGGTAAGCCTATGCTCGCCTTTTACGAGGTGCCTGGCAAGGAAGGCAGATGGTCTATTCTGCAAAGGAGCCCGGACCAACACGGGGAAAAGATTGTTAGTGTTGGCCTACATTTTAACTACTGCTGGCCTCTGGCGAGCTGCCTGGCAGATGGTCAATTTTACTTACCGGACACGGACCAACACGGAGAAAAACACTGTGACATAAACTATAATATATACTTATCTTTGCTCTTACTTTAGTCTTTGTACATGAATGAGACAGCGAGCCTAAAGCAACCGATCAGCGTACCAAACGGTAATTACGTATAGCTTGGAATTTTAGAGAAAACAATTGTAGTGAAAACAGTCGAACGCACTCGTTTTTGTCAATGAAAGCAATAGTAGTACATTCCTGAAGATTAATACGCAATTATAGCGAACTAGATGTGTTTCTATACTTCTTATCGTCGGTCCTTGGTGGAACTCCATTCTTGATACAAATTATTTATAAACACTTGTACTTTCCACAACATATTTTTTTTTGGTTTAGCCAACCGGTTTTGCCTTACCTGATGATGCTTGTATAGCGAAACCGGTTGGCTAAACCTTAAAAATAAAAAATAAAAATATATCGAGGAAAGTACAAGTGTTTAAAAATAAATTGTATCAACTAGATATGAGTTGCCCGCGACTACGCCTGCGTAATACAGTTACTTAGCTGTTCCGTGAAAACCCGTTTACATGCATGTCGGGATAAAAAGCAGTCAATGTCACTCCCCAGCCTTCTAACTGTATTCAACTACCGTTATACCATAATGTCATCACTCCATTATAGCATACTTAAACCATAATAATTAAGCGTAGTAACGCTGCAAAAACCGACTCTATTTCATTAGGTACCACGTCACAATATGATAATTCTCTTTACAAACAATTGGAAATGATTCTGAAGTGGTCCCATGTAAATTTATCAACATTCTATAAACAATTTTTGAATTAGATACTCTAATCTAAATCATCTAAATCCATACTAATATATAAAAAATGCGAAAGTCTGCCTGTCTGTTGCTCTTTCACAACTAATCTTCTGAATTGATTGTAATTTAATTCAATATTCTTAAAGCGAAGGACAACCTTATGACATCACGCGTGGACTAAAGCATGCAAAGAGTATATAAGTACTACGTAATAAAGCATGGACGGTTAACACTATTTCGCTAATTCTTTTTACCGGGCCGGCTAAGACCTTTAGGCCATGCTGCCATGTCTTCCGTGTTAGTAAATTCTTTATTACAGTCATAGGTCGTAATATACAAAGTCATGTCAGGGTCTTGAGTAAAGCGGTGGTCTCGTTACTCAAGCTCATATAGCGAGATTTGGCACTGAAGAAATAGACGATAAACTAATTTGTTCATAACTATTTCTCCTGTGCAGTTTAACTGAACAAAATCGAACTAATTGCACCTGAATTAACTAATTTTACTCATAATTTACACGAAGTTAAAAAAATATGACCTTTTCTCACGATGGCGCCAAAAACCTTGCTTATTCTTTAATAATATCAAAGGTTTCTTACAAAAAAAAATGTAATGTTACCAGGACAATAAAAAATTTAAGAACTGAATTTTATTTGTATATTGTAATTGATAGACATCGTCTTTTGGGAATCAGCTATTTATTTAATAATATTTCTAACGGGGTACAAGAGAAAAACATTAATTACTGAGTGAGATTTTGATTACTTAATGCTTAATTTTGTTCAAAAAATTACACGTGTGCTTGTATGTGCATGAATAGGTATGTATATGTATATGCTTCACGGGATCTCAATATGAACATAACCCGCGATATCGTTATCTTAGCTACTGTCGACGAAGACCGTTCACACAGTGCACTGCATTTTAGTTCGCGTCAGTTTGGCGCAACTTTCATATCAAAAAATAAAAAAATATGTTTGCTATGTTTTTTATTTGCCCAAATCATATGACACTAGTTGCCTTATATCTGAATGTCTTTAGACTTACTTTCAAATTATACGGGTTATATTTTTTCAAGTAAACTTCATACAAATTCGAGTTTGCTATGTATTTAAGGAAGTCCCGCCTCTTATTACGTAGTATTTATATACTCTTTGGTTCGCGTTGGTTCGCGGCTGTAATACCACGTGCGGTGTGAAGTCGGCTTAACAAATACTAACTTGGAATACTAACTGAAACTATTATTACATTCTTCAAGTTACTACATTCAATTTCTAAAGAACGTCATAATTTAAAACTGTTCACAATTTGTTTTTTTAAACACATAAAACTAATTATTCCACATAATTTATGCATAATGGTCAATTATTTCTATTTTAATACCAGATATCTTTCAGACTGCATGAATAAATGATTTCTATATAATGATAATTATTACTTCAAAACGTGATGAAAGTACTGTAGTTTATTAAATGGATAATATTTAAATTTAGTAACTACCCATTCTTAAAATTGAAGGTATTATGGTATTAATGACTTGAATTATAAAGCCAAAACTTTTGGAGAATATTTTGACGCTTCAGTTATGGAATGTAGGTAAGGAACTTATAGTTGTCAAAGGTTCAATGTCAGAGCCCTTACTATGAGTTTACGACTTGTGAAGTTTACTATATTCGCTACTGTCTCTGTAAATAATCTACCTAGATATTAATACGTGATACCAATACTTACGACCCCTTTTTACGAAAGTTGCGCGGACGCAGGAGCATAAAATTTGGCACACTTATAGTTTGTCTAGTACTTGTACACACTTAAAGTACTTTAAACCAATAAATAAAACATTACCTATATTACCATGCATTTTACACACACAAACAAATACATATTGATTATAACGTTAAAAGATCACAGATGGTGCACCATACAGTTTGGAAACAAAGTTGTTGGTTTTTAGAAATGATGATGGCGTTCTTATCAACAAGATATTAAAATTTATTATGGTCGAATTTCGACTAACGGGCGACCACTAGTATGTAAGAAAACTTTGAACAGCGCTTCTATTGAAAACTAAGAGAAACACATTTTTAAACTAAAAGTGTCATAAATTTCGACACGCAACTTACCAAACGTAATTTATAGCAACTCATGGTAAAGGCTAAGGATCACATAAGTTTCTTCACACGGCACTCGTGAAGGTAAGTCAAATATGGCATAAAGATAGCACAGATCTTTGAATATTAAATTGGTTGAGTAGTCAAAGCCATAGATGTAACAGATCCGTCAATGAGTGCTTACCGGCTATCCTATATTCCGGACAGATCATGTCAATGCCAAACACAACATGGTGGCAGGAAAAGTAGTGAATCCCTACATGCACGGCTATTCAGTATCTTTTTAGTGATGATCACTGTTGTCAAATAACGTGTTTTGTATTTGCTATCTCTACCGTATTTCTGTTGGTCACTGTAGATAGCAAATATAAAACACGTCATTTGACAGCTATTTGATGTCACTTTACCCAGTGATCATCACTAAAAAGATACTGAACCAACCCCCTGGACATGATTCTAAACAGGACTCAACCCTTTCTCACTTCTCTTCCGGTCTTGTGGGGAAAATTACTCATTTTACACCTCTTACACGCTGCCATGCAGGGAGTAAAATGGTCTACAGTACACAAGCACCCGGACCAAGACAGGAACATGGACAAATGGGATTTTGAAATGCTTTTCAGGTATTATATCATAGGACTGCTGAATCCAGGTAACGCTAAAAATGAGGAGTGTGATAAATACTATAGTTTAATATTAAGTTTGTTTGTTCGAGGTAAACCCTAGACGTACACGCCTCAATCCACTGTCGAATTCGATAGAGGCGGGGGTGGAGTTACCTATTTTCTGGTTTTCGTCTACTTCTATAAAGTAAATTTATCATCTTAATTTTGTAAACTATAATTATGTACATAAATAATACTATTTAATTTCAAATTTTTAATTTCTATTTAAATTCAAATAATTTTTTTTATGTTATAGGAAGGCAAACAAGCAGACGGATTTCCTGATGGTAAGAAATTCACGCCGCCTAGACACCAAAGATGGTAATGGTGCGTTGCCAACCTGAGGTCAGGATGTTAGGCCTCGAGCAAAAGTAAGGTTACCGGCTACCTTACCCTCCGAACCGGAACGTCATGCCGTTATGGCGGCAGGAATAGGTTAGGCGGTGGTACCAATCCCGGCGAGTCGCTGCGAAACTCTACCACCTAGCCAGATGTCAAGGTGTTAGTGATGATAAGCCTATGCACGCCTTTACGAGCTGCCTGGTAGTAAGGCAGGTGGTCTATTCTGCAAAGGAGCCTGGACCAACACGGGGACTTAATATAATTGTGGATATCTTCTAATCGTTTTAGCCTAAAAACTCACAGTCATTTTTACCCTCGCACTATTCTACGTGCGGTTAGTCCTAGTCTTAAGCTAAGAACTCACGGAGCGGTTTCTACCCACCCGCTTGGATCATGGAGCTGCAGTTATATTTCAGAACTCACGAAACCGGTACGAGACTTGCACAATTCTGCCGGCGGGCGACTGGTGCCGCGGGAACCGCAAACAACCGCGGGCGCTGCGGCTGCAAAACGCGTCGTGACATTGTGTGCTCTTACTTTATATAAACCTACATTCTACAGAGCTTGCCGGCCCGCAACCGCCACGGGCGCGGTATAACCGCTCCGTGAGTTCTTAGCGTTACGCGATAGAAGAATAAATGTGTATGAATGTGTTTTTGTACAGTTTATTATTAAGTTTCCTTATGATTATTTTAAAGAATACACTTTCGACGTGATTCCATTGCTTTCCAAGTCTAGATCTGATGTCGAAATAGAATAAAATACTAATTTTTATGTAGACTTTCATGAAAATTTACTGTGCTACAGTTACTTTGGGATTAGATTTATTTTGCGTAATTTGTACATATCTAACGGTTTTCTATTGTTTGCACTTTAGAAACTGCGGCATAGATCTACACAATTTGATTCGACATCTCCATTTCCCACTTGAAAAACTAGACGTTACTAGGGTGTACAAACTCCCATTTGGTTCCTATTCTTTGTGCACAAACTATAAGATTTGTTTTTTTATTTTATTATTTGAACGGCTAAAGATTGAGATTCCCTAACTAAAAAGGTGTTTCCAGAACATAATCTATAACTTAATCATCTTTAACGAAAAAGTGAATAGGCACATTCTGAATTTCTAAGATTATAACGATTCTTAATTTTCCATCAAGTGAAGTAAGTGTCGTAATTCTAAACTATTAGTATCTAATTAAATACTCCTAAATTATTTTTTTTTGATAAACCCCGACAAGACCTTTATGTGCTAAGAACTAAGAACCATCTTAATCACGTCAGCTTTCAGACAAAAAAATTCGTATCGAAATTAGTCCATATGTTTAAAAGGTATGGATGCCACAGACAAACACATATACAGACACCTCAAACCTGTATTACGCACCTTTTTCCGTCACTAGTTAAAAGAGTACCTACGAATATTTTACTCACGTATTTTTATGTTAATAACATAAAACACGATTTGCTTTTTTAATTTTCAAGGCGTTAAGAAAAGGAGTACTCACTCATCATTTATGGGTGACTAGAATAACTTGTACTACACATATACCATTTAAATAACGCACCTCGATATAATATTTCGTGTTTACGAATTTAACCAATCAAGAAACCAATGTGTGATCGTCGTTTCAGCCGCCAAAACTCGTCAGTACGTCCGCGTCAGTACCTCGACTGTGATGGAAGTGACAGCACGTAATATTTCAGTATTAAGGATTGTATATAGCTATAATAGGCCAAGTAACCTTATTTGAATATAGGTACTTAATTAATTTCTTTTTTTTATAAAATATTGGAAGGCAAACAAGCAGACGGATTTCCTGATGGTAAGAAATTCACGCCGCCTAGAGATACCAAAGGTGGTAATGGTGCGTTGCCAACCTGAGGCCGGGATGGTAGGCCTGGAGCAAAAGTAGGTTTACCGGCTACATTACCCTCCAAACCGGAACGTCATAACAATATGGCGGCAGGAATAGGTAAGGCGGTGGTAACCCTCCGGTTCGGAGGGTAAGGTAGCCGGTAAACTTACTTTTGCTCGAGGCTTAACATCCTGACCTCAGGTTGGCAACGCACCATTACCATCTTTGGTGTCTCTAGGCGGCGTGAAAAATACAAAAAGAAAAAAAAGAAAGGAAAGTCAAAGAAGAATTTTGGGCTAAAACTGGACAGTTTTGATTAGTGTGACTAGAAACATGGTATACGACTTTCATTTTAGATTTAAGGAAGTTTCTACTGTGAAGTCTTTAAAACTTAACCTAATGGACGCTATTAGTTAAAGATATGGGGTTTAAGATTTATAAAGACAATAAATAACAAAAGTCTAAGTGCAGAAAAATCTGTTGTACGCCTAAAAAGAATTGGATATATTAAGAAAATACAGGCTTTAAGAGCGTCCGCAAAAAATATTGTATACATGGATGAATCGTATTTTCATACTTTTCACACTAAAGGCAAGTATTGGCTTGATAAAAATAAAAAAGGGGTTAAACAACCAATTTCCAAAGGTGAACGCATTATTATCATACATGCAGGTAATAATAAAGGTTTTATATCTGGTGCCTTACTACCAGGTAAATGTTTGGATTCTGATGGAGATTTTCATCAAGCAATAAACGCAGACACATATCAAACTTAGCTTCGCAATCAACTGATTCCCAATTCACTTCCAAACAGTGTGCTAATAATCGGTACCTATTATTATAATAGTCGATATTTTATTTTACGTTCCCAGAATAGAATATTTTGACAAGATATGAATGGGTACCACTGGCATTGAAAATATCAGTTACCTACCGTCTATCGTTATAAAAATTCTTTCAAATGATCACTTTAAAGTAAAGAAAGTGGTTTGCATGTAATCTGATCTCATTTTTTGTAATTATAATGAATCTCGTAATAAATACAAAGAGTAAACTTGGTTAGATTAATATAAATATTCTAGCTGCCTGTTCCGGCTTCATTATCTTTGGACTTTGCCTAAAGCACATCAAAATGTGTGCGATAGTGTGTGTCTGTCGATAGCATCTTAACTAATGAAGGAAAGAGCCGATTGTCAGGGGTTTATGGAAAATTTTTAATTTTAATATTATGGATCTTGTAAAGAAGAAATAGTTCATGAATGGATTACATCTGTAGCTGTAATTAAAATACGAATTTGATTTTTTATAGGTAAAATAATTCGGTTATCAACATCTAATAATCGAAAATTATCTAAATTATTAGATTGAATTATATAAGAATCAAATTCAATATTATTAAAGTCAGAATATTCATAACTTCAATATCATTGATGTCCAATAGATTTAATTGTAATTAAAGGATTATTAGTTTCATCAAGTAAATAAAGTAATCGTAAAGTAGTTGTAAATCGATACTGTACTTTTTCTGGACAGCCTTAGTAATGTCAAATGTCAGTCATATTTTGTAGCCAACAGCAAGCTGTTTTCATAGATATTTCATGTCCATATACTTAGAGGTCAACGGTCTGCTAGGTATGATTACAAACGAAACTGGGCATTGACTAAACTGCTAGCTAACTCTTTTTCAATTTGAATTTTGCCATTTCTTATTTCATTAAACATTTGCTGTTAAGCTATAGATCTAAGAAGAGCCAGACTTTAAGCTGAAATGTTTAAGCACATGATCCTAATACAGGAACGATAGTGATAGTCGGAAGGATCGTCAAAGGTTTTACAGTTATCAGATATCAAAGGTGTATTAATATCATACCAAGTAACTGTAATCAAGTTATAATGTGCATTTTTTATTATTTAGAATCACGTCATTCATTGCCAGACGCTGGTCTTCGTAAATACCACATGCCAAACATCCTTAAATTTTGATAAACAATAACTACGTTTTTTTAAACTGTGTTTGTAACATGAAGTTATATTACTTCTGAAGGTTGCACTCCTCACAAGGGCCTGGAGGCTGATTGCGTATCTTTTTAATCATTACTGGGTAAAGTGTACACCAAATAGCTGTCAAATGACGTGTTTTATATTTGCTATCTCCAGTGACCAACAGAAATACAATAGAGATAGCAAACACAAAACTCGTCATTTGACATATGTTTGATGTACACGTTACCCAGTGATCATAACTAAAAAGATCCGAAAGATTATCAGACCCCTGACACCATTTCTAAATACTGCCGATTCACTCTAATGTACTGACCTCTCTTTTGTTTCGACTTGACCGCCATTATAACTGACATGTTCCGATTTGGAGGGTAGGGCAGCCAGTAAACTTGCACAATAAGCCTAATAGCGCCGCAGGACTACGAACCTGCAACATGTATGACTATAGGCCACGGTTGTCTCTTGTCGTCAGGAGACCCTTGTACTTGTGCTGATATATCACATAAAAAAAAGATCTCGCTTTACTGTCTGAAAGTTCATAATGTAAATGGTTTCACGAATAGTGTTATCCTAATGTAATTGATCTCACACATGCCGACATACAACGCGCTCTTTTATCTCAACACATTTTGTTACACCGACACGATGTTTCATTTGTTTCGTGCTTTTTCCTTTCAATTTAATTATTTCTTCTTCACTACTTTGGTCTGCATTCGCTGGCTCTTCGTTATTTGCTTCTTCATATGCATCACCATCCCACATGGGTGGTCTTCGTGGATTATTAAAAGGTGGATCCCAATAACCACATTCTAATCGTCCTTTTCTTAAGCGGCAACCATTGTTCAAGTTAATTTCTTTCTCGTCCCCAGTTTCTAGACCTATATTTTTGTTATAGCCACATAACAATCGATCCCCAACGTATCTACATAATTTGCTGTCGAAGTTATATGGACAACAACGCTTTTTTTTATGTGGTACTATAGTTTGATCTAGTAGCTCGACATTTTCGGAATCTGAGATCGGTTTTGTGGTTACCGTAATTTCGTTTTCAAAACACTGACATGGTGCATATACATTCGCAGTAACCTTAAACAAGCTTTTAATTTTAGTTTTAATATACAAATATGTTGAAGGCAGGTTTTATTTATATTTATTTCTAAAAGGAAAGGAAAAAGATGGCACATGATATGTAGAATTACAACTATTTGTATATATCCATATATTCACTTCAATATTTTTGCACGCGTAAATAAATTTTTTAACTGGTTTGTTATATTTTTTTTGTAAAATCAATACAATAATTATCATAATTTAGTTTCAATGACATATATTTACTATCAATCTTGTCTTATGCACAGGGGAAAATATTGCTTCATTTATAAAAACCCTTTAAAACCTGAATTAACTATTCTAAAATGTGATATAATGTGTTATATCTACTATACTAATAATGTACATAGCTATATCTCAATGTAGCCAAGTGACTAGTTGGGCAAATCGACCGGCGAATGCCAGAATTTTATCCGGTCCAATCGTGATTTTCCTGGTTAGATCAAGATTTTCCGTCCTATCATAATCTGCCCAGGCAAATCGCGATCGGCCCACGACATAGGTACAGTTATTTACTAAAATTGGAATTATTGGTTAAGATCAATATCACGTGGAACTAATAAGCTTATTTTTAGATTTAATTACTTCGAGTAGATTGTAAAGAATTTTTCCGTTTGAAAAAATGTTTTTTTTTACCAACTTACTTTACCAAATTATATTTTATAAAATAATGTTCAACTAACCATTGAAAAACGTATACAAAGTATAATAAGTACTGTTATCGCAAAGCCACTCAAAACGAGTTTCATAATTAAATTTATTGCAAATTCGCTTAGTAAAAATTAATAGTAATGTTTACAAAAATGTGTCTGTACAGTCATTTACAAAAACATTTTTTTTTCTACTCGTCGTCGTAGTACATAGTAGTAGTAGTTCGTAATACTCATATCAGAATTTTGCAAAAACTTGCCTGAATCTGTACCTACAACTGTTTGTAAACACTGTCATTTTCCGCTTTGACCAATTCTATTTTTTTAGTTACTATAGACATTTATATAACGCGTATTACCTGCCACCAGGAAATCCCGCCTCCATATTTACTTTCTTATACTTTAAAATAATCATCTCCAAAATGTATTTTATGATGAATATAATTTAGCTCTAATATCTGACTTCCACTGTTTTAATTTTGATTGCTTAACAAATGACACATGGGACTTTTTTAAATGGACTTCTTTAAAATAATCTAATATTTTATTAACATTTTCTTCTTTTAAATCCCGAATATTTATGTACTTGAGACAAGGAAAACCTGTGATTTTTGTATTCTTCCCTAATTTTTTCAAAAACTGCAGCTCTAGATTTTGTCAAAGACATGTTTTTCTTTGCTTTTTCTATATTATCGAAAAATAATGCCTGAATTTCTTTGTTTGATTGGTATTGATTAAGAATAGAATTCAACTTGTTTTTTGAAATATTATCAAAATTAATATTTGTTGTTTTTAATATTAATGACAATCTCTTATTTTTATAATCTTCAACCATTTTATTCAAGATCGCACTTTTTGATTTTGTTAAAGAAAATTTCTTTTTCAATTCACCAGGCTTTGAGTCCCCAAGAAAACCTTTTTTGTGTTGTTTTACATCACTTGAACTTGTTTTTACTTGTTTTACTCCAGGTTGCATACTTTTAAATGTCGATCTCTCAGATGAATTAGCTACTAAATTATTTTTGATATGTCTTGTTGATTTAACACGTTTTAAAGAAGTTATCTTGTTTGTTTTCTGTGATTTCTTTGACACATTTTGATCTAAAACGTTCCCATTACTTTTCGTCTTCGCTTGATTTTCAGTTGTTATTTCTTTTGTAGATCTCTTATTAAATCGCAATAGTTTACCCTTAATACTCCTTAGCTGTTGTTTTCTTCTAAGTTTGAAGTCGTCCCATTTTCTATTGTAGTCTCCATAAAAATTCCTTTTTAAGCAACGTTTAATTTTTCTCCACAACCATCTACAACACTTTTAGCAGCATTTACGTGCACAAGTTTCTTTCTTCTTTGACTTCGCTTTTTCTGTAAAATTGTTTGTTTTTAAGGTAAAAAGTTTTCAATATGCTTGACAGTAGGTGGATAGGAAATAGCTAAATGCTAAGTAAGAATTCTTTCTACATTAGAGCACCGAGTGCTCTCAATTATTTTTTGGTATCAACATATTTCAATCGGATTATGTACCTAAAGTATAATACAATTGTGGAAAAATTTATTGGAAACTGTTCAGTAAACAAAATCAAGCTCACAAGATCCGACACACGTTGCGTCTCTATAACTCATAAACCGTAATTTGTCCCTGTCCATTGTCCAATGTCCATAATTCTTTGATATGTAACATTCTATCTTTGTGTTGAAAAAAAAATAGCGTATACAAATATATTGTATAAAATAAATGGAAAGGTTCAATAAAAAATCAAATCTAGTTTAAAAGATTCAACGTAAGTCATGTATCTTTGGCTCAATAAGAACAATTTTTAACTTTATTATTAGAAATATCAGAAACTAAATTTATACAATCTTATCATTATGACAAAGCAAATATTTTATTAGTAATATTTTCCAATTTATATTCACTGAAATAACATTAGGAATAAATTTTAGCTCTCATATCTGATTTCCACTGTTTGATTTTTGATTGTTTAACGAAGGAAGCATGCGATTTTCTAACATTGTTCTCTTTATAGTTATCAATTATTTTATCAAGATCTTCTTTTGTCAAATTCAAAATATTTAATTTAGACATGTAAGGTAAGACAGATATTGATAATTTGCGACCTTCGTAATCTTCTTTCATTTTCTTTAAAATTTGAGCTCTAGATTTTGTCAAAGATATATTTTTCTTTATGTTCTCTATATTGTCAAAGAATAAAATTTGCTGTTTTTCCTTATCAGCTTTATATTTATTTAAAATAGCATTTAATTTGTCTTTTTCAATATTTTTGAGAGTAATATCCGACTTTTTTAATGATTCTAATAGCTTGTTGCCCTTTTGATAATCTTTAAACATATTTTTTAGTATTTCACTTTTAGATTTGGTTAAAGAAAGTTCTTTCTTCATATCTTCGTGCTTAATATTTCTGAAAAAAGCATCAAGTTTGTCAACATTCACTTTATCAGTGACTTTTTTTATGTATTTTAGTTTACTTTGTGTCAAATTAAGATGTCGATCCTGCGATAAACCTTTAAGCAAATCTCGCTCCATTAAGTCCTCAATGATGGGTTTTCCTTTTTTTACCATTTTCTTAATACTACTGTTAATTGACAAAGATGTTAGATTTCTAAAAAGAGACTGAACTGAATGCTTTGTATCCGTTTTGATTAATTGCTTTGATCCTGAATTGTTTTTTACAAACGGTTTCATAGATCTTTTTTTGTTAACCTTTAAAACCATATCTTTGACACTGCCTAAACGCTTTCCAGCAAATTCAATGTCCTCCCAATTCGTATCTGTGTCTCCGAAAATTTTCTTATTTATACGTTGTTTAATTTTTTTTCGGCCCCAGTTGCACATTTTGTTTGAATTTTTATTCAATTGCACATGTCTTGTTCAATTTCTGCAAAATGTAATTTATACACAATCTTGTGTGCAGAGTTTAGATTTGCATAAATATAACAAAAATTCCTAATAATGACAAAGTTCAGCACATGGTTATTTCTGTGAATAGGTTAATTCAAACAAATACAAAAGACATCGTCATCGTCATATTACATCCATTATTTTGTGAAAACAATGATTATATTACATTAGAATGGTAATTTTCTAAATAATTATGAATCAGTAAAGTATAAAATGGTCAATCTACGACTTGAAAATTTGGCATGAAGGTGTTTATTGAATTTGTTCCTGTAATTATTTAGCACTAGTAACGTGATTTTGGGTATTAATTACATTTTAAAAACATAATTCAAAATAAACTTATTTCAAATTTAAGTTTTAACGCGGTGGGCATTGACGGAGTGGGCAAGTCATGATTTTACCGATACTGTGTGTTATTTTACCACATCTTACAAATATCCTAACTTTTTCCTTTCCTTTCCTTCAAGGTCATCAACTACAGACTCGTGCATAGGACAAACAGATGATGTGAGGTGAGATTTTGAACAGGTGTCCCACAAGATGGAGTGTTATCTCCATTGCTTTTTTATTGTTAATGCAGTAGCTTCCCTAATATCTTTTTGTTCCTACCATCTCTATACAGACTATTTGCAACTATACTTATCCATCCATCCTGAAGAGCTCAATGATGCCCAAAATATTTGGATGCCGTACATTGAGATATGAATTTTGGCCTAGTACTAAATCCTAATATAGCTTAGGTGATTCTTGTTGGACGCAGTAGATTAATATCACATATTCTGTAATTCTAACCAGTACGAAAATTCTATACCAATTAAAATCTTGGTCTATCCATGACAAATACACTTTCATGGTATTTACATGTAAGTGAAACTAGTCATAAAGTTTTAGCTTCAACGCATTTTTTATAACGTCTCGAAAATTTCATCCTCCTGAAAGCTAAAATAAGTATTGTAAACACATTATTGTTCCCAATACTTGACTATGTTGATATCTGCTATCATGAAATAACTGAGGAGATACTAAGCCAGCTAGATTGGTTACTTAACTTTTGCAATTATATTTCTCAGTACCGATCTCAAGTTAAATTCCTAAATGACGTACTTAAAAATCCGTCATCTCCTCCTTACTTAAATAGTGCTGTGTATTTTAAACATTAATAGGCCTATCGCAGTGGCCACATAATCAGACTATATCAAAGACTCCTGTCAATAGCACTAATTTTTACTCTAAATGTTTTACTGTTACTGCGATTCGGCTAAGGAATGTTCTATAGATACGTGAGTCTAATTCTTCCCTCATATTTAAGTCACGTATTTAGAAACATTTCTTGAAAACTCCAAGTTCTGAATTTTTTTGATTTCCGATATTCCAAACAATTCCAATACTCATACTTAGTTAGTTACTTAGATTTTAGTTGTATAATTACGTATTTTATTTGTTACGCGCCTGTGTTTATGGACAACGAGATGCTAACAGTGTTAACTTTACTCGACTTTAGTAATGCCTTCAACTCTGTGGATCACGACGTGGTATAGTGGTTCAAATCTAAACGCGTTCTCGCCTCTCAGAACTTCACAACGCCATTACCCTTATTAATAGCGATCGGTCCAGTGGAGTAAACCTTTCGGTTTTAAGCTTAATTCAATCAAGACTCAAGTTCCGGACTTATTAATAAGATGAATTAGTCTAGTGTACCCCGAATTAGATTAAATAATGTCATTATCCCATATAGTAACTCCGTTATGGTCTAAGATCCGAACCTAAGCCGACCTTCACCGAGCTGATGTTGAATACATTTTTGATTAACATATAGTTCACGCTGAAAACATATTAATAGAATTATAGGTCAATATATATATATATTAATATACAGAGGGTAGTAGAACTACCTCTACCCTCCATAGTGTACGTACCGCGCATGCGCACTTTCTTGTATTCAGCGTCCCACCAGACACCACGGCAATGTTGGGTCTTTTATTATTTCACTGTAACTTGTCTCGGAACTATCTGTCACTCACTTCCACACGCGTTGAAATTTAAATCTTTAAAATTCGGCAACCTATATTAGAATCGATTTTTTTTTTCAGGCAACCCTATATCAATGTGTTCGCAATAAAACAGCGCTTACGTTGATACAAAATTTATTCTATTATCCAATCAGTGAAAGTAACTGATATCGACATACCTATTTACACCCAGTAGATTGTCCAGGTAAATAATAGGCAACCCAACGTCTGTACATTCTGTATGTTTTATATTTTACGTCAGAATAATATTTTCTTATTATCATGATGTTGCAACATTTCATGAAAAATCATTTTTTTTAAAATAATTAAAAATACTCTGTCCAGGGTTTTTTTAGGCAACCCATTTTAGAATATTCTGTGATACTAAATTTATTATAAAATACATTTCATTCTATTATCAGCTCGGTGAAGGTCGGCTTAGGTTCGGATCTTCTACTATTAAGAATCGTGGTGTTTTAAAGACAATAGAAACAGACTCTTTGTTGAACTAAGCAATTACAGAAGGTCAGTATGAATTCTTTTTGTGCTTGGAATTTGTTGAAGCGTCTTCGTATTTTGCTCAAGATTCCTACCAAAATTATGCTTGCTGATTGCTTACTACTTTTAATCTTAGATTATGCTGATGCTAGCTACGTTAATCTCACTGTTGAGCAAATAAATAAACTCGAACGTCTTCAAAATCTTTGTATTAGATTCATATTTTCTTTTCGTAAATATGATCACGTATCCGAATTTCGTGATAAGCTCACATGTTTGCCTATCAACACTCGCCGGAACTTCCATATCCTCTCCCTTTTGTACTCTATTCTCTTTGATCCATTTGCAAAATTTGGTAGTTTAAAAAATGTCGACGCGCACAAATACCACTTGTATGGTTCATGTGAATAAAGATTATTCTGATTCTGCACCATTTATTTGTAGGAAATCTTTGTATTAGATTCATATTTTCTTTTCGTAAATATGATCACGTATCCGAATTTCGTGATAAGCTCAAATGTTTGCCTATCAACACTCGCCGGAACTTCCATATCCTCTCCCTTTTGTACTCTATTCTCTTTGATCCATTTGCAAAATTTGGTAGTTTAAAAAATGTCGACGCGCACAAATACCACTTGTATGGTTCATGTGAATAAAGATTATTCTGATTCTGCACCATTTATTTGTAGGAAAGATAAAAAATTTGTAACAGTGAGGTAAAATGTCATAGGTCCAATGATAATTATTCTTTTCAAGTTCTCGCCGGAAACGCTGGTTACTATAGCCGTTCTTTTACCTCACCAGCAGTAAGGCTTTGGAATTCTCTCTCCTTAGACATCAGGTGAGCTCCACATATTCATATTTTTAAAAGTATGTAAAAGCGTCACTTTGTGCGTTCACTTTACTTTAGTTTGCATTTGACTTTT
Organism: Calephelis nemesis; assembly: GCA_002245505.1. NCBI lineage: Eukaryota > Metazoa > Arthropoda > Insecta > Lepidoptera > Riodinidae > Calephelis > Calephelis nemesis. Next base: position 962,693 of record NJDD01000762.1, read on the forward strand.
CTTGTTTGTTTTAAATACAAATAAAAACAAGCTATAATTAAAACATGCTTCTGCTTTAAGGATAACGTACTAGACGTTTTATTAAAAGCATTTTTATATTTTTAAGACAACCGTTGTACAATAGTCTCGCTAAATCTTGTTCCACACTTTCGGGTTGCCTGGAAGAGATCGCTGACTTGGCGATGAGGCCGCCTTCGCGTATCTTCTTTAAGTTTAATTTATGTATTTGTATTGTTTTGTATTTTGGTCAACAACAAGTAGTTATTGAGACACTAGGTGGTAGAGTTTCGTAGCAACTCACCCCGATTGGTACCACCGCCCTACCTATTCCTGCCGCCATTACTTCTAGTGCTTGCCGTTGACGTGTTCCGGTTCGGAGGGTAAGGTAAACCGGTAAACTTACTTTTGCTTGAGGCCTTGAGGTTGGCAACGCACTATTACACCTTTGGTGTCTCTAGGCGGTGTGAATTTATTACCATCAGGAAATCCATCTGTTTGTTTGCCTTCCATTATGATAAAAAAAAATTGTATTGTATATTTTACTATAGCGCAAGCCCTACCTTTAGTCTATTTTTGCTGTATATACATTATGTTATATATTTTATGTGTGTGTGTGTGTGTGTGTGTGTGTGTGTGTTTATATTACAATATGTACATCGTTATAAATCCTAATTTCTTTGGTAAATGTAGGATCTTGCCAATTTTACATTATCTGTGATCAATTTGTGTTGTAATAAAATCTGCCTTTTTTCTGTTGTCAAATTACTATGCACTACCCCATGTTTGTTTTTGTCACCATTACCCAGAGTGAACTAGGAGAAAATGCTTTTTTTTCTTTTCAGTTCTCTTTTGTACATTTATTTTAGTGCAACAAAGGATTAAAATAAATAAATAAATAAGTTTCATAAAAACTGGTTTTCTAGAAACTTAAATTAGAACCAAATCTTTTTTTATGTAGAAAATGGATCAAACGTGCAAGTGAGTCATCAGTGATTAGTGATTACCGCCATCTACAGACATCCACAATGGCAGCAGTACAATAAATACATTGCAAACTATTAAAAAATGAGTACGCTATTTTCTTGAATGTTCCGAAATCGTATCCGAAAATAAAACCCGGCAGCAGGAATCAAACCAAATAAATCTAGTCTACCTTTTGTATAGTTTATAAATAAACAAAGTGAAAGACAATGTCTCTAAAAAACGATAAAAGATCAAGCCAGTTGGTAATTGCCCAATTATTGACAATTCGAGCTCTACCTCGGAAGTGGTCAAAAGGAGGGAGGATAATCTGGTTCTCACTGATCTTTTCCAAAATTACTTTGACAGCCAACTTTTAAAATTATTTCTATTTTGTTTCTTACAAATTTACAGAGTTGTCATGAATTTAATTTGGATTTCATATTTGATTTCCACTGTTTTAGCTTAGATTGTTTAATAAAAGTAGTATCAGACGTTTTCATGTTATGTTGCTTAAAATGATCTATTATAGTCAGCAAATCTGTTTCTTTTAAGTCCGAAATGTTTGTGTTGTCCATATCCAGTACATTGGTTAAAGAAAACTTGCAAGCTGCGTAATCTTCTTTTATTTTGTCTAAGACTTCAGCTTTTGATTTTGTTAGTTTTTTCTTAAAACTGTCAATTTCATCGAAAAATAATGCTTGTTTCTTCTTCTCTTCTGCTTGGTACTCATTTAAAATAGCATTGACTTCACTTTTTTCGAGGTGATATAAATAAATGTTCGATTTTTTTAGTATTATTGACAATTTTTTACCATTATTATAGTCATCTATCATTTTCTTTAATATACTACTTTTTGATTTAGTTAGAGCAAATTTCTTTTTTATATATTCGTGTTTCGCATCGTCGAAAAAAGCTTTTATCTTATGTTTATTAACACTATTTAAAAATTGTTCTATTTGCTCTTTTTCACTTTCAGTGATTAAAATTTTTGATTTTTTCGAAAAACATTGCCAAATCTTCGAAAGAAAAATTTTATTTTTGAGATTCGTTTGTAAAATTTCATTTTCTAATTGGTCCTTTAATAGAGTACTTTTAATCGACAATGATTTTTGATTCCGAAATAAAGTTAGAACTGTTGATTTGTTTTCCAGCTTCTTAGATAATTGTAGACCTGAATCATGATTTTTAATTAATTTCGTCGAAGTCACTGACATTTTAAATTTTGCCATCTTTATTTCCACGCAGTTTAGTTACACACATGCTAGTAAAAAATATATCTTAAGACGTTTTTTTTTCTTTTAGAGTTTCTGTAAAAGTATTATTTAAACGAAAAAAAACTGTAAAATGTTACCTGCTTGTACTATGTTAATTACTGATGTTATAAATAATGAAGAGTTTTTCTGATATGATTTACAAAAAAGATTGATGATAGTGGCGAAGCTACATAAACCTTGCACTAACAAAAAATATCTTAGAATTACGGTCATGCCATGTTAAATCTTTGTTTGACTATCCGTTCTTGGAGGAAGAAGTTTTAATAAGGAACACTTTGGCATAATATATATTTAACCCCCAAAATAAAAAATATGTGTGTATTTGTATCTGTATATGTGTGTGTGTGTGTGTGTGTGTGTGTGTGTGTGTGTTTGTGTGTGTGTGTGTGTGTGTGTGTGTGTGTGTGTGTGTGTGTG
>NJDD01000762.1:965363-978863 GCA_002245505.1 Calephelis nemesis
TGTGTTGGCATTATAACTTTTCTTTTGAACGGATGGAGTAACATCAATGCAGAATTTTTAAGAGCTGATCAATAAACCATAGTGATTAGATTAAGAAACATATAAACCTTTTTCTTAAATCAGTCTATGCCTATTGGAAAAACCGCATAAAAATCCGTTGCGTAGTTTTAAATATTTACGCAAACACAGGGACAGGCAATAGAAAACGGCTTTGTTTTATATTATGTAGTGACAAGTTATTTGCAAGTTCCAATAGAGTTTCGTATGCCCAAAACTCTGATAGTATGATATGATCTGATAGATCGTATTCTGATTGTTACTCTTTACACTTAACAATTTTCTAATTATGTATGACAAAGATGTATGTTCTATATAAAAAGCTTACCAGTACGTTTCTTTTTACACATGTCCACAAACAATCTTATTTAATTTTGCATTTGACATTATTTGCTGTAGATACTAAATTAGGTTTAGTATTTCGGCTCCTTTTTAAATTATATTTTTTCTGGTTATAAAGCATCATGTATTTAGATTAAATTTTGTAGCGTATTATTTTTATATTCATGAAACTATTTAATAAACATCTTCGCATAAACTATAATTCAATGATGTATTAATCCATGCTTTTACCGTTAAACTATTAAGCCAGCAAAACATTTTTAAAAATTAAGACGAAAAATCTTTGTTTCTAAATGTCAAATTTGATGTTGTCAAAACTTTCTTAAGATCTATAGAAAGAGGAATATACTTAGAGGTCAATCAGGTTTGTCCCAACCACTGTCTAAAAAAATTTATCTTAAATTTGGTCATTGAAGTAGGTATTTTTAAGTATTATTCGTCAGATGTACATATTTTTATCTTACGCGGTATATGTACATGTTGTGTATATGTACATCTGTAGATGAAGATTTTTTCTTTAATTTTCTGCTGAAAAAGAGTTGCTGTGTTCTTACCTTTAATTTCATTTTGTAATTTTGCAATTTCCTGTCTTTCCTGGTTGTCTAACAGAGATTGCTTTGAGCGATAAGACCACTATATGTACGCTTTTTGTAATATTTTTGTTTTACATCTTATATATTTGTGTTTATATTGTACGACTAAAAATAAATAAACATTTTTATCAAGAATGCAGTACTCCAAAAATCTTTTATTTATATTCACTTTGATTAAACACAAATTCTCACTTTTAACTGTACAGGCATAGATAGGAGCAACAAGCACTATTTTTCATCATTCTGGGGATACCTATCAATGTGTGATATTTTATATGAGTATACGATATTGTGTGATAACTTATTAAATTGCCATAAAGCACGCTGACATGTCTATATAAAGCTAAGTACAACATTTTTCATTGTAACATTTTACTACGGTTGTACTATGTTCGCGAACATTCAATATAATATGAAATACATAAGTATCTGTGACGCAAGGTCATGAGCAGGATGTAGTTACGGTGGTCATTTGTATGGTTGGTGCAAAGGATTGGCTCCAGCGAGTGACGTGTTTTATCATCTGTCCGCGTATTTTGAGAAGTCGTAAGTATAGTTGTTTTGTTCAATATACCTAGAATAGCGGTTCACTAGAGTGAGTAAACAAATTTGGAAATAACATCACTTTTTGTTAGGAGTGTACCTCCAGCATTAGTCACGCCTAAATAGTAAAAATCAAATAAGCACAAATCATAAAATGACAGATGCTACTACAGGGTACTACAATAACAAACGTTTGTTTCATCAAGCAAGCTCTCTATATATTTATCTACTTTGCAATGCTATGAAAATATCGACACCAGATTTAACATAACATAGATAAGTATTATACCTAAAAGATAAGTGTTTATAGTGATAAATTTTTGTACTTTTTTTCAAATTACTTTTATAGTGTCAAAAATAGTGATTTGTCGCTTAAGACATTTACATTAGAACGCAATATTTCATAGTAATCATGGAACTGGATAGAGCGGCGATTAGCTCTTCTGACTGACTAAGTATGGGGCCTTAAAATGTAATTTATTATAATGTATTAACTTTAGAAGCAAACAAAGAAAACGAGCAATATATTATGTTCACGAACGTTAACATATTTAGTTTAGTCTGCTCGTAGCTTAACGTTGAAGATGATTGTATATCACATTAATCTGACCGCATACAAAAGGCCACTTGTTTATTATTTATTTATCCTCTTATGATCTCAACTGTACTTACCAATAAAATGTCAGCCATGCGAGACATTATAAATCGATTATGAATATAACCACGACGTTTAATTCAAAACAATGAAATTTTTACTATCGGTGAGATATTTTAATTAATTCGACAAATTAAAAACTATAGCTTACTTTGTTCGTTCCTTTGCTGGAATGTGTAGGTTCAAAGTTAGCTTAATATTATAAATGTGAAATGTATATATTTGTATGTTAACACCACGTGTGATTTTAATTATATTAGGACCTATATAGATTACATACTTTTGAACGAGCTCCCGAGAGAGAGTTTAAAAACCCTTAATTGTTATTGAATTTTAAACTAATTAAGGTAGCTTATCCAATGGAAATTCAGAAATTTAGCGTTTATGCTAGGTTTAAATGATAATCTTTAAACCCGTATCCCCATAGAAGTAGGCAGAGGTAAAACCAACCCACGATTAAGGGTCCATGTATGCTAAAATACGTCAGCAGTATAATGTTTTTTTTTATACAAAGCAATCATGGATCTTGGTGACAAAAATACACAAGATTAACATGAATATGCTTTATAAGACTAGTGTTTCCAAAACACGATTCATTTCACTTTGCTCGATAGAAAAAAATCAAAAAGTTAACCCTTTTTTGAAAGCAAAACCCAACTACTTCAATTATGAAAATATCGACACTAGATTTAACATTAACATAGATAAGTACTATACCTAAAAGATAAGAGTTTCAGTTTTTATACTTTTTTTTTCAAATTAGTTTTATAGTGTCAAAAATAGTGATTTGTCGCTTAAGGCGTTTACTTTAGAGCGCAATATTTCATAGTAATCATGGAACGGGGGAGTGAGGCGTGTGGCTCTTCTGGCTGACTAAGTATGGGGCCTTAACTCAGTCTCATGATATAATGTCGCGAACCGGACGATCCCTGTGTTATGAAATTACTTCCATGTTACTTTGTCTTCACTAGAAACTGAAAAAACATTTTTAATTGTCTGGCCCGGAGATAAAACCCGAGCTTCGTGACAACTCCAAATAAATATGTTACAAGTCACTTAAACTTGATACTTATTATTTTTCTTTGTTTTTTTCTCCTTACATACTCATAATGCCGAAATAGCCTTATCAGTAGGGTTATCTACTCTCTAATATCAATTTTATGTAAATTGGAATCGGATGTTTCAATTTAGGCTTTGTTATACCTACCCAAAACTAGCAAATTATTAACATTACAACTGAATGTAGTACTTAATAGATAATAAATTATTTATTTCATTGGATTCGTTGAATTTGTTTAGAACTCCGTAGTAACCCGCCAGTACAAGATTCCAATTTCCATTTTTTATAAAATCGAGATTCAAGAGGAAGAGATAGTCTGGTCTGGAAGGCAAAGAAGCAGACGGATTTCCTGATGGTAAGAAATTCACGCCGCCTAGAGACACCAAAGATGGTAATGGTGCGTTGCCAACCAGAGGTCGGGATGTTAGACCTCGAGCAAAAGTAAGTTTACCGGCTACCTTACCCTCCGAACCGGAACACGTCATGACGTTATGGCGGCAGGAATAGGTAAAGCGGTGGTACCTATCCGGTCGAGTCGCTGCGAAACTCTACCACCTAGTAAAGTTTAATCAGGAACATTGATTCTTAATTACCTATTTCTGTGACAAAACTACTGCTACTAAAATTGGTAATTAATTTCTCTTGAATAGAATATGGACTAAATCCGTCACGAATCCAACGAGCATAAAACTTTTACAGTAATTACTAAATTACTTTTTAATGAAATATCTCAATATCATTATATTACCCTCAATTACTAATTTTAATATATTTAGAAAGAAAACATCACGATTAAACGTAGAGATTATACCTATTCTCTTTGCATCACGATTCATTCACGGCAGAAGTAAACCGCGAAAGTGAATGTTACATTTTATTTCTTCTATTTTGACAATCTTTGACACCATGAACTATACACATTTACACAAATATTTTCATCTATCCAAGCAACAAATTTATTTTTGAAAACTCCAAATGACAAGGTTTAAGCTTGGATCCGGCTTAAATAGGTAGTGACTGATCATGAAAAAGATACTTATAAATGTATATTACCCCAGTATTAACAAAGAATCTCCAAATCAATATAAATGTGTTACATTTTAGAATGCCATACGTACCTAGTATGTGCTTTGTCTAAATTGCAAAAAAAATATCTGTTTGGCAACACTACTGACTATAAATGTCTTTGCTTCAAAATATAAAGAAAGAAAGAAATATAAAGAAGAAGAACATAGTAAATTTCTTTTATATGTATTAATATTTATTTTATAAGTATTAATATTATTTGTATCTAGTTGTGAAAATCTGTAATTGACTGACTGTTATTAATTCATACTTCTAATTTTCTCGAACTATAGCTGTAGATTTTCCTATCAAATATAAATACCTAGAATCAAATAATCATAAAATATTTCATTAATTTATTTACAAGTATAAAGAATATTTTCGCACAAATTGTAAAGACTTATTTACAAGTTTTTCGAACGTCGTTACGAAAAACATATGTTGTATTATCTAATTCCGTTCACATGATATGTTTCTTATTAGAGAAAGTTGCATTTTGCATAGTTTGATCGGTTTTAGTAAACAAAAATAATATATATGTGCAAAGGAATATAATCTCACATTTTTTTTTGTAAAAACAAATCGAAAAGAAAGTGTTGGTGATGATTTAATTTCAGAGAAAAATGTTAATTGATGTAGTGTTTTTAGGTATTAGGTTCCAGGGCATCCTTTAGGTACTAATAAAACTTACGCACGCGCCCGTTGATCTGGTGTGTAACTTTATATTTTGTCAGCAAAAGTGAAGTTACTCAACAGAGGAACGGGCACGTAAGTTTTATTAGTAAGGGGAAAGTGTTAGTATGTGTGGAAAGTAGTCCGTCTTCTTTGTTAAATTTAGTTGAGTTAAAATTTCTTTATCACTACATAGTATAAAACAAAGTCGCTTTTTCTGTCATGTGTCATGTTGTATGTCCCTATGAACGCTTAAATCTTTAAAACTACGCAACGGATTTTGATGCGGTTTTTTTTAATAGATAGAGTAACTCATGAGGAAGGTTTTTATGTATAATATCATCCATTAAATAGTGGACAAATACTGTTATTTTTGAGGTTTCTAATGTGATGTCGCAAATAATTACATTTTTTCCGCTTACATTGCATCAGCATTGCACCCGTGCGAAGCCGGGGCGGGTCGCTAGTTAATTATAATTCACAATTAATGTATTTCCAATATTACTAAGTTTGTCTTACCACGTTATATATAACAACTATGATACTCACACTTTAAAAAAAAAGTAAAAAAATCGATATATCTAATAAGATACAGCATATTCATTAATAGGTATAGTTCATTATAGTAATGGTGAAAACGTATTTTGTATCTTAAAGAAACGCAAAGCTCATCCAAAAGTAAAAAAACTGTAGTAAAATTTTATAGTCTTACATACACTCAGTTCATGTTAACGAATTGTTCTTGAAGTTTGCATAAAAACGTTTATTTTACCTACTAAGAAACGGTAAATCATTCTTATGTAGAAAACTGAGTCATATTCACTATGTGTCACTATGTTAAACTACTATATCATTAACATATGTAGGTATTAAGAAAACAAAATTAACGGTTCAGGAAACTATAAACGCGTAAATTATAAAATGGCACGCCCTCGGAATACCAAACCATGATATGCAGGAAAATCCGCGAATTTTGAAATACACGTAAATAAAGGTAAAATAAATGACCCAGCAAAACTTGTTTTAACTTTTAACATTATTTTTGTCCTATTAAGTGACGCACGTAAAAGCATAATACTATCTGGTTTGAGAATAGCAAAACATCGGTTACATTAATACTTACGTATACAGATGGCGTGTCCGTCGTTTTTTATTACCAAGTCATGATGTCGAGGATCGCCTATTGTTTATTTCAGTGATTTTCGTTTTATATACAAGAATCAATGCCACTTTTCGTTGTAATTTTATAACTCAGGAACGGGCTCACCTATCAACACCAAATGTTTCGGCTTTGTTCGGAATACTTAGTAGATGGTTTTTTTTTTGTGATATACTAGGAAGGCAAACAAGCAGGCGGATTTCCTGATGGTAAGAAATTCACGCCACCTAAAGACACCAAAGGTGATATTGGTGCGTTGCCAACCTGAGGCCGGGATGTTAGGCCTCGAGCAAAAGTAAGTTTATCGGCTAACTTACCCTCCAAACCGGAACACGTCATGACGTTATGGCGGCAGGAATATGTAAGGCGGTGGTACCAATCCGGGTGAGTCGCTGCGAAACTCTACCACCTAGTCAGATATCACGGTGTTAGTGACGGTAAGCCTATGCTCGTCTTTTACGAGCTGCCAGGCAGGAAGGTAGATGGTCTAATCTGCAAAGGAGCCCGGACAAACCCGAGGAAAAAAGGTTTAATGGTTTATGTGAAGTTTGCATGAAATCGGTCGAGTGGTTCTTCATTTATCACATTTTTGTAACAAATAAATTCAAGAAATGGCGGACCATTTTGTTAATGGGTATCTTTCTGTTCAATTATTTTTTTTTTAATATTAATTCGTTTTTACTAATTACTGAGTAATCGATTAGATATTTGCTAAGGTATTTTAAGCAGCCCTGCTGTCAATTATTAAACTAGCTGATTATAATGAGGAGCTGACAATACTTTCTATTAGGTATATATCTTAAAAAAAACAGACGTTTATATTGCAAGTTTCAAGTAATTTTGACCGCCTCGTTCGTCGAGGGTACAGGCCTAACTCCATTAACCAACCGCGAGGCTTGTGTTCGGTTCCCGATGGGCAGGCATTTGTGTGATGAACATTTAAATGTCTGCATTTCCGAGTCTGACTAAATTTATTCCCGTCTATTTAAGTATTTCTATGTATTCGAATCGCACAACACAAACATAATATAATAAGCTTACTTTGCCTTTGGGGTGAGATTCAATTTTGATTACTTGTAATATTAACTTGTATAAGGGATATTTATTTATAAATTTCTGGTTTTCCAGAAACTTCCCGAAACAAAACACAACGACAATATTCTGAAATTCAATATTTTTAAAAACAGTTTTACACTTTACCACACTTCTCAAAGATAAGCCTTTGTCTGTCTTATATTAGGATGTTGATTTGAGTATGTGTGGTCTAAACGTCAATTATATTTTAATTACTCATTAAGTCGACATTTTCTTTCCAAAATTGTGACCTCATGTAAAATAAATGTTAATTGTCGTCAATGAATGCGGACGAAAGTCAAAGAAAGCCATCTTAAATTTTTTATTCTATATTGCCTATAATAATATTCAAGCAAAGTCTTGAACAGTCTATCATGTTTTACTGTTGACAATTTCAGATTTACATGATATCCGGAACATTGCTGTCAGTAAATAGTGCACCAAAACTGGGACATGTTTTATTTGATCCCCTTCTGTTTGAGGCAAAATTAGTCCCAGTAAAGGATGTTTCAAGTGATTCAGACGAATGGCTCTCAGATAATACAGTTACAGTGAAAAACAACACAGAAATGGAGACTGTTTCAAGTACTTCTATTTCAACTACACTAAAAAGAACAAAAAATACAAACTATGATACTTCACCAAAACATCGGCGAAATATTGAAGCAAATACTAAAAAACCATGCTTCGGCTACGATTTCGATGACTCAATATGCAAAGTAGTAAATGAGCGACTCATTTGTGGCTATAATAAAAACAAAGGAGAAATCGAGGACTCAACAGGTATAACTGATGTAGGAAACGGATGCCGCTACCGAGGAGATAGATTAGAATGCGGATACGTTGTAGGCCCATTCAATCTCTTTTCAAGACGGCCGCCTCCTCATGATGAGTATGCTGATGCGGATGATGGTGGTGGTGCGAATGATGGTGGTGATGCGGATGATGGTTATGATGCGGATGATGGTGATAATACCCAAGAAGAAATAGTTAAATTACATCACGTAAAAGAGAAAATTACAATTACTCAATCAACAAAACCAAAGACAAAAGAAAAAACATCACCAATAATGTCTACTTACGTAGAAACTACTAAACTTAAAGTAAAAAAATCTGTTCTTCCAACAAATAGAACAAAACTTAGTACAAAAATATTGACAACATTAACTAAGTCACTTACCACAAAAGTAGCGCAAGAAGGATCACCAACAAAAACCAGGGATAAAACTAAAAGACGTTGTGTCGAAAAGAATGGTCATATATTTTGTCATCATATAAATATAAATAAAAATTAGAACAATACTAATGTATATAAAAATAAACATCCATTTTGCATGGTCAGCATATCACACATAACTGGATAAACCAATGTTGCTAATTAGTTTTTGTTGTGTTGATTATTGTCAGGACAAGTTCTTTTTTTTATGCTCACAACGTCAACTGCAAGCACTGACAAATAAGTAAAGCGGTGTTACCAATCCGGTCAAGTCGCTGCGAAACTCTACCACCTAGTAGGATGTCACGGTGTTAGTGACGGTAAGCCTATGCTAGCTTTCTATGAGCTGCCTGGCAGGAAGGCAGATGGTTTATTCTGCAAAGGAGCCCGGACCAACACGGGGTAAACGATAATTGCAAAATTGCACGGAAAATAGAAAAAAGAATGCTTTATTTTTTTATACAAATTATAAGTAGCTGTCAAGCGATACGAAGTTCGGCAGGTCGGCTAGTAATATTATTAATGAGCAAGTTTGTAAGATTTAAATGAAAATTTATTGGAATATAGTTTTATTCCTATAAAGATAGAAGAAATAGTCATCAGAATAACACATAGGCTACAATTCATAAAAATAACATCATTTAGTCAGAGCAAAGCCGCGACTAGAAGCTAGTCGGGTACATAACTATCTCTGAATAAAATTGCAAATAGACTCAGAAATACAGACATCTAGAATTTAGATTATCACACAGATATCTACCATCGTCGAAAATGGAACCCGAGACTCGCGATTGATTTGTGGCATTGATATGTACGCTAATGTTCAACGTGAAGATACTAAACGGTCAAGATTCGTATATGGGGTATTTGTAACAAAGTCCTCTGTAGTTATTTTTAAGGGATTTTGATGTTGTACCTTCACGAAGAAAGATATTTTTTTCATGCCATTTTTGTTGCTATACCTTAATGAGTAGCAGAAACAGTTCTGACGTCTAGAACATGAATACTCAAACTAGTGCTATCCTACGCAGGGCATCGAGTGACTCAAGCGGATAGGGGTTTAACGAGCTTTTTTTATACTCATTTTCTGTTACGCCAGTCTGACAAAAAAAATCATTGTAGTAGGTAGACTAAAGAAACACGACTTATTTTAGCGGGCGTGGGCAAAATTTCCCTTTGTTCACGTTCGTAATTAGATTTATCTGGTTATGTATAAATAATTATTTTATTTTACTCTTTCGTAATCAGTTATTAATAAAGATTTTTTTTCTATTTTCCTCTTGTCACTTATAGTCTTCTAGTACTTTTGCCGAAATAATTATTTTATGTTGTGAAACTTTACATAGCTAAGCTAATTATAAATAAATAGAAGGGGATGGATGTAGGTGAAGGGGAAGCCCTAGGTTGGCATTTCATGATCAAATTGACGGGGTTATATCCGAAGGTGGTGTCAAGAGTCTTCGAAACCGGCGTGTTTATGAAAAGAGTAATCAATGAATGTGATAGAAGCTAGTTAGGTCTGCAAGGGTCTCGTAAGGGACTTGATGTGAAGATATGTAATTATGCTATGAATTCGGCTGTAAATATTAGTGAATTCTCAATTGAAAAGACTAATAACATTTGTTCATCTATTACTATTATAGGAAACCATCAACACTTCCATTTTTAACTTTACGTCAAAATAATAAGCTCAATTAAATTGAAGTAGTAATTGTTAGTGTTTTTAAATGAAGAAACACTTGTACTGTCTCAATTGTCAATAGTAAAAAAAATATTCAATATACGATAAACATTGATTGTCAGTACTATAAAATTACAATTATTAAGATAGCAAGTACACAAGTCACAAAATAATGTCATACATAATAGTTAAGACATAAAATAATGTCATACATAATAATGTCAAAAACACATACGTAAAAATTTAAAACTATGAATATTTGGAAGATTTACCAAGTGCCAACGATGGAAAATACCAAATTGTTAACTTAGCTGAATATGTTTTCTGTCCATAAAATAATTATTTCTGCAAAAGTGCTAGGAGAGGAGGAGAGGAGCAACAAGAGGTTCTGGTTATGAAAATAAAAAATCTTTCTTAATAAGTGTAATATTACGAAACAGTGAAAAAAAATCTTTATACATAAAAAAATTAGTTACGAAGGTGGACGAAGGGCAAATTTTTAAACCTTATGATGACATTTAAATTCACATTCCAAAGAAGCCAGTCGTTTATAATGATGAGTTTGGACTATTTGGATTCATAAAATGTTTCGTCAAAGTAAGGTTTTTATAAAATTATGATTCACCAGCAATACTTCATTTGCTATAACAAGCATGGTATTTAAAATTTGAATTTTTTACCTTAAGGCAAAAACCCAATGATTTTATATTTAACAAGAGGTTGTGAATTATAAGAATATAAGAGTAATTGTTAGTACTGTGATTCAAGCCAGGCCGTTGAACTTTTGATGATAGAGTATTTTTAGGATTTACACTTTTTATTCAGATAACGTATTTAACTTTACCTTAACCTCATAACGGTCAATGACTCTAAACACAATCATTTAACTATGATTTGCAGCTTTTAACATATATCATAATAAATAGATGTTCTGACGGAAAGAAATTACAATACTAGGATTCACTGTAGATAGAGTGTTGTGCAGCAACTTTCCCCGTGTTGGTCCTTTGCAGAATAGACCATCTGCCTTTCTGCCAGGCAGCTCGTAAAAGCGAGCATAGGCTTACCATTAATAACACCATGACATCCTAGTAGGTGATGATAGTTTAGCAGCGACACGTCCGAATTGGTACCACCACCTTACATGTTCCTGCTTCCGTAACCTGTTCGGATGGTAAGGTAGCCGGTAAACTTAATTTGGCTTCCATTCCATCCAAAAAAAAAACTTGAACGGGTAGGGAACCTCGGGTTCACATATTCCTGTCGCCATAACGACTATATCGTGTTCCGGCTCTGAGTATAGAGTAGCCAGCAGACTTTCACAATATGCCTAGCACCCAGGTAACAGGACAGCGACGCTCCTGTAACATCTATGGTGTCTATAGAACCCGGTTATCAATTACCACCAAGAGAGCCGAGTGATTGTTCGCTGACCATTTACATAAAGAAAGTACTATATTGAATATCATTTTAATAAAAATCTGATATAACTACGTATCTACACATATCTACGTAAAATTAGCATCCTTAATGTATTATAAAAAAACTACAGTTTGGCTGTAGAAAAAGGATGCGTAGTTTGGAATAATGGGGTTTCTCAATTTCTGCGCAGCAATTTTAAAATAAATGTCTTTAACAATTTTTGCACAACTAAGATTTATCACAAGGTAAAACCTAATAGCTTATTCTTATAGACCAAGAGCTCGAATAACAAATTCACTTTATTTTGTGAATGTTAAGTATATGTGACGAATATACTCTAATGGTTGTAAATATTAGACATTACAGTCTTTAGGCTGTGGTTGAATTTTGGTGGCCCTTAGGCTGTAATGTCTAATATTTACAACCATTACCGGGCAAGTTTTTCGAATAGCTTACTATTCGTGCGATTTTGCGACGACTCGGCTGGATATAAATTGAAAATGTAGGGTTAAAAAAGTAAGACATAAAAAATACAATCGTGTGTATCGCTTCTGCGTCGGGCTTGACTTCTTGGGGTCAAAAAAAATTATAAAATGTATGTTTTCAATTTTCTAGCAAAAAAAAACGTTGTTCGGAGTTGGATATATATACCCGTTCGGAGGTGGCGATTGTGGGACTTTAGTATCTTCGGCTAGTCGTGGGTGCCCTGGATGTGCATCTGCCTACCCCTTCGGGGATATGAGCGCGAAGGTCATGATTGTTGCTTAGGTATAGTTTTAGTGTGGTCATTTGTAGAATTACATAGGCTAATTTTATAAGCTACATAAATGTAATACGATGGCATAGTCGCAGGTAACGTCTAGTATTGTAAACTTTGAGTGGTTAATATGTTGATTCAAAATTTTTGCTGCCCGAATAAGACCGTTTATTACTTATAACTAAATTCCGGTTTCAAAATGTTATGCAATGTGTTAGATTTGGACAGTTTAAAGATGCAATTACACTGCCAATAATTTTCTTTAATTATAAAACATTTCTGGACAAATTACACAAATTATTCTAACGCCAAGTAATAACTATGTTTTAGCTAGTGGTGGTCGGCTCTTAGCATTAACTATAAAAAAGATGCGCCATCGAGAGAAAAAATAGTTGAAGCTTTTTGTAATTATTGAACTTCGTGTACATACCTATTAAGTAAAATTAGTAAGATGTTGGTCATTTAAGGATATCGATAAAGAGATATCGTTTTACCCAAAACTCTGCCATAACTTTCTATGACGACTTATGACTTTCTTATTTTGGTAATGAACGACAAACAAGCAAACGGATTTCCTGATGGTAAGCAATTTACGCCGCCTAGAGACAGCAAAGGTGGCATTGCCATCCTGGGACCGGGATGTTAGGCCTCAAGCAAAAGTAAGTTTACCGACTACCTTACCCTCCAAACCGAAACACGTCAACGGCAAGCATTGGACGATATGGTGGCAGGAATAGGTAGAGCGGTTGTACCGATCCGAGCGAGTCGAAGCGAAACTCTACAACCTAAGCCTATGCTCACCTTTTACGAGCTGCCTGGCAGGAAGGCAGATGGTCTATTCTGCAAAGGAGCTAGGACCAACACGGGGAGCCCGGACCAACACGGATTACTTTAAAATAATTTAAGGTCGGAATTCGCTAAATCGGTTAACTTTATGCTAATATTATAAAGAGGATTTTTTTTATGTTATAGGAAGGCAAACAAGCAGACGGATTTCCTGATGGTAAGAAATTTACGCCGCCTAGAGACACCAAACATGGTAATGGTGTGTTGCCAACCTGAGGTCAGGATGTTAGGCCTCAATCAAAATAAGTTGACCGGCTACCTTACCCTCCGAACCGGAACACGTCATGACGTTATGGCGGTAGGAATAGGTAAGGTGGTGGTACCAATCCGGGCGAGTCGCTGCGAAACTCTACCACCT
>NJDD01000762.1:978898-1058032 GCA_002245505.1 Calephelis nemesis
GGCTCCGAAAGTAATGGACCAATTTCAAAAATTCTTTCACCGTTGGAATGCTTTGTTATCCCTGAGTGACATAAGCTTTGTTTCATCAAAACCGGTTACGCAAAGTCAAAGTCAAACGGTCAAAGTTACGCAAGCGAAGCTAAATGAAACTGCTAGTATTTTATATGACTAATGATAGATGCTAAAACTAATGCCACAAACTATAGAAAAAAAGCAAGAATCAACTCTTAAACTAAAATCATGTAGTAAAATTAAATAACCTGTTATAAGATTATTATTCTATGGGATCAAACAGGAAAGATTCACACAAATTTATCAATGTTATCCTTCTTTAGACCGGTTTAAGACTAATCGTACCAGTAACATGTGATGTAAAACAAGAATATTTACTTCTTAATGTTTTTTATTAAGATCTCACGTTTAATAGGGTTTTGTCTAATTTGTTTTTTTTTTCTTTCTTTTTTAGGAATTTTTATGGTATTAGTCAAAAAAATATGGATTTTATTTTAAAAACACAATCTTCTTTAATATTTGGCATGAACGTAAGCATTTGCCATTATAATAGGTCAAGTTTATTTATTCCGCCTAAGCTAAGCCAAACCGCATCAAGCTATCACTTGATTCAGTCTGAAATTGATCAAAAATGCCATAAGTCATCATCATGAACTCATAATACTACTAAGGTTACACTCCTAACAAAATCTTGATTTAAATCAAATCAGAATCATTTATTTCATTAACTTAAACATAATTTAGTATTTACTTAATACGAAGATTATGTATGTTTTGTGATTTGATGTATATTAATTAATTTATTATTATTTAATAATCTATAAAAAACTAAATTATTGACAACCTAAGTAACGAAGTCACTTATATATTAGATTATATTTATTAAAATGTAATTAAAAACTCTGCGTGTGCATAATTGTGGATATAAATGTATATGTCCGTGTATATGTTATTTATCAAGAGCTCATATAAAATTAAAATAAAATTGATCGCCTTTGTGGTTTAGCAATACAGGTTGGATTTGACTTCGTGAGATCCCGGGTTCTATTCCCGGGTTAGGCAACAAAAAAATATGGTTATATAAAGTGAACGCTGATGCTATGGCAGCAGGAATACATAAGGCTGAATATTTGCCTGGGTTGCTGCTACGCAACTCTTCCAATTAGATTTTGCTACAGTAGTTTTGTAACCCAATCATATAAGTCACTTAATAACAAATATATTCTACCTGATGAAATGTCATTTCATACTAAATGCGCAATTCTATCTTTCAGTAATAATAATCAATCCCAATCCAAAACTTGCTTTCCAAGATTGATATTTTGATCCATTTTTATGTTATCTATTGCCAATAACACATCTGTGGACAGGATAAATATGACAATTAGGTATAGGATAGGCCGGCGGATACGCAGCTATCTAGATTACTTAAAATCCATCTTTATAGACACATTATTAACATTGGCCGTATATCGCTGGAACCTATTCGTCTATCCGTATGTCACAGCTCCTTTATTTCCCAATTATTACACAATTCAAAATTCAATTAGAGAAATTGGTAGGTATATTCTGGTAACCGCTTTATGTCTTTAATCGAAAATAAAAAATAATAATAAAGGGGTTGCGCGCCCCGTACTTGTATGTGTACAACAAATTTTTGTCAAACTCAAAAAATAAATTTACGTTTATTATAAAACAATAATTAAAATTAAATCAATACAGGGTCTGTCGGCTCAGCTAGTTAATGAAAAAACAAAGTCGTGTTTGTTACAACCTACTACTAAAACGAATGCACCCATTAAGTGATTACTTGTAGAAGTCATTTTTAAATATATCGAGTGCTGGGGCAAATTCCTCGCACATGAGCTGCTACCCAGCGGGAATCATAGCATACTCTCTGTCTGTCAGCAAAGGCCTTGGCATGAATATATGAAATAAATAAATTAAATCATAAATACAGTATCCCCTCTGTGTTCTAGTAGTCTGGCGTCAGACTAGACTTATCGAGGTCCCGGGTTCGATCGCTGGTCCGTCCAACAAAAAAATAGAAAATGTGGATTTTCAACTTTCCAATAGAAATAACGTTGCCCGGGATTAGATATGTGCCCGGTTGGCGATAGGATTGCCACTTATCACACTGAAGGACTTAGTGTCTTCGGCTAGTCGTGGGTGCCTTGGTTGTACCTCTGAAGAGGTAGGCTCTTCGGGGATACGGGCGCGAAGATACTTCTTTAGTAAACTAATTTAATAAATAAATAAATTCTGTAGTTACTCGAAAACTGTGATTATATTTATTTATTTTACACTTTATAGTACACGTAATAGAAAATTGACAGCGAGAAAATACAAATATAAATATTGTACAAAAGACAACCTTATCTCTAACAAGAGATATCTCACAGCTAACGTAAGATAGAGTAAAACGATACAAAATAAAAAGCGATAAGTAGACAGAATACACGCTCAAGATTAAAGAGATAAAAAACTTAATTAAAATTATAAACTATTCTACACATATACTTACTTAATACTAATATGTATATTACAATAACAAAAAAGGTAAAAAAACTGATGTAAATGTTATACCTACTAATAGTTAAGTTCTAACAACAAGTGCTGCCATTATGGATTAGAGGAGTAAAACAGTTCTAAACGATTTTTAAATGAGGTTATGGATTTACTATTACGAATATCAAGGAGAAAGGAGTTCCATAGCCTTATAGCATTTACTGTGAATGAGTAAAAATAAAAACTGTAGTTATGAGTAGGAAAACTTAAGTGCAGCTACGGAAGGATGATAACAGGAACCAGGAGGGTGAAGGAAATGGAAACGCTGTTTCAAATATTTTTTTGATATTGTTATAAAGAATAGGTGGGACGTTTCAATATCGTCTCCCAATAAACATGACATGAGATTTTGATGGATTTACAAAGATCCCAAAAGATTTATTTTAGTAATTGTGCTAGCTAAATCCTCTACATTACAATGACGGTACAGCTGAAGATCATCAGCGAAAAGATGAAATTTCAAAGTATTTTTTGCAGTAATGAGACTAATAAAAAATGATAATAGAAGGGGAGATAGAATCCCACCCTGAGGAACGCCAGTAATCAAGGTGGTCTATTCGGAAAGGGATTCGTATTCAAAGATTCGCTAGGAGCGCCCCTCAAGGTAAGACAAACCAGTCAATCGCAGCATCAGAGATATTAAGAGAACGAAGTATTGCTAAAAGGATATCAAAATCAATTGAATTGAAAGTATTACTAAAGTCTAAAAAGACAATTAAATTAAAGACAAAAAAGACATTATACGACAATTAAATCTAAAAAATAAGAAGACAGAAAAACGTTGCTCGACGTCCATAACATTGCGGATATCATCCGAGACCTTGAATAATGAGTTGTGTTTGAAAAATCTTATTAAATTCATCCAAGATTTATACAAAAATCTCATAGTGCGAAATTAATTTTAAATCCTAGGTAACCTTACAGAATCAGTAAAAACCCACGAATTGTAATAACAAAACAACCCGAAAAATACAATAAAACTAGTTTTAATTTAGGTATTCACACACTGCCTTACATATTACTAAAATAAACACAATTAGCAATTTTATAAACTTATCTGTATGTAGCTTAAACAGTTTCAGGATGCGGTCTACCAAAACTTCAAATTTATTTGAAATTTTAATTTGATCATATAATAGTACATTAAAATAAGTTATAAGTTACATATTAATCTAAAGAGGAAAATCTTTTAAACTGAAATATAAGTAATTAATTGGATGCTGAGGTAAATAAAAAAGATAAATTCAAATATATGTACAAGGTTCCGTAGTTCATAAAAAGCTAAAACTTTTAGAAATACATTCATACCACATCCTGAAACTATGCGATCGCTCTGTGTATAACACAATCACGTGGTGTAACCTCACTTATGCTAAACTGATTTTAATGAAACGTCCTCGTTTTGGCCTCAAAACATCGACACCTCTACAACGTATATGGACTCGTTAAAAATGTAAAATGTAGTTTTAAGCTTTCGTTTCTGTCCACAATCTTTATGGCCATTTTTGATATTTTTGCTGCTAACAAATTAATGCTTAAGCTTTAGAGCCTTTAAAATGAGTTTTTATAAGGCTTTTCATATTACTTTCAGTAATTAAGGCACCGTAATCTGTAGAGCTTTTTGGCTGAATATATAGTTGTCTTAGTTACAAAGCAGCAAATTGAAACAGATCTAGAACAGATTTGCTATGGTAAAAAAGTCGTTTAAATTTTTAAAAAAAAAAGGTTGTAATCAGTTTTTTCATAATTAAAGGAAGATTTCTCAAGATACAAAGCTTATCGAATTTATGAAATCTTTCTTAAGTTTATAGAAATTCCTGTATGAATATTCTGATGGCAGAAAGAAGCTCTATATGTTAAATGAAAAAGTTAAAGCGAAAACTCATCCAACTGCCTGTAAAACATTTTTTTTCAATTGCTTCCAAAAATATCTAAGTATTTATATAAAAAGCAAAAGTTTTACAGTATACCTTTTTAAGGAACCCAAAAATATCAAAACAAAAATATATCCTATTTGTTACACATATGAAATTAATTCAAGAATTCATAATTGCATGACCTATCCTTGCAATAATTTAGAGGAGCTCTGAAACTATATAAATAGGTCTTTCAGCATTTGATACAGTGACAGTTTGGAAGAACAATTCAACATGAAATCAGTGAGTATCCTAATTTTATCCACATAATTTTAATTGAAGTGAAAACTTCTAAACTCGCGTCAGGACACGTGACGGCGCAGGGCGTTTGCGCGAATGTTCGTGTTGTCATGTTTTTATACGATGACACAATAAATTAATATTATATTCTACCACATAAATGACTTTCATACTGATAATTAAAGCAATTCATGCAAAATTATTCCCTAACCATTCCAAAACATCAAAAATACACAACGTTAATATTCAAGTTTTCACTTCTGTCGGCACTTCCGGAGTGCAACCCGTACACGAACATTTGCGCAAGCGCCGTGCGCTGTCTAAACGAAACAGCAAGCGCAGGCATATATTTTCGGTGCGCTGGCTGTTAACTCTCCATCCGTGTTACGAATTTCCGATTGGGTTACGTGTTCTGAGTTTTTACCCTTTAAAAAAAAGTGCGCAACGCCGCTAAAGAAGTTTTCACTTCAATAAAATCAGACTTCACGTTAATGAGTTACAAGACAATTTACGTTTTGCCTTTACGAATGAACCCTTTTAGTAAACGAACTCTACGTTCCTCAGAACACACACTATAGACCTGTCAGATTTTGTAACGATCGGTTCCGTAGGCTCGGCGTGAAGAGCAAACCACATTTTTAGCATTGCTAAACAGATAGACGAAAAAAAAATGTGATCTGCGGTCCATATTTTACTCTTGTTCACATATTTTTTGTATACATCTTAAATGTGCCTTATTTAATCTTCTGCAGTATCATTAAAAGCATCTTTATATATATATATATAATTTTCGTGCCTTAATGTTCGTTCTCATACTCTTCCAAAACGGCTTGACCGATTCTGATTAAATTTTGTGAGCATATTGACTAGGTCTAAGAATCGGCCAACATATGTTTTTCATACCCTTAAGTGATAAGATTACTGAATTCAGTTTCTTTTACTAAAACCTCACTAAAAATATAGCAGAACAACGTCTGCCGAGTCAGCTAGTATGTAAATGTTCCTTTAATTTCTGATTTGTTTTTTATACCTACATTTACTTTACGGATTGTCCCGTATTCGTTTCCAAGTGATATGTTCTCTAGTTTAAAAATTACAGACAAATTCAACTAGACATTTGGCTAATCATGGGTGCCCAATTCATGGTTATACGTCTGTCTACAATTGTACAGGCGTGTAAATTCATTTTGAAACTTGTACTAGTACCTGTGGAATAGTAGTTTTATAAGCCTATAGCTTTCATCGCAAAAGGAAGTTTATCTGGTGTAGGTTCGATGGAAGATCCAAGGGGTAGGATCTTTGAAGTTGAAAGTATTCACCCCAGTATTGGAGTCTTCCATGAATAAACCTAGAGTTTGTGTCAGCCAAAATCCCCCCCCCTANNNNCCCCCGCTTGAATACTAGATTCGTTACTTATTTCAATTCAGCACAAAGTTTCAGGGACTAACTAGTGCAAATAACCAACATAGAACATAGAGAACAAAAAACAATTGCCAAAAACCATTGATCATTGTCCAGGGTAAACAGAATACGGTGAGACACCATAAATGTTGATAGTGCGTCTTCATCAAATGGCCGATATCTTAATTCGCGTGTGTAAGTCTACCCGCTACCCTCCAACAAGGATTACAACAATGGCTAGTACTATTATTATGACTCCAGGAATAGGTTACGTGGTCCTAGTTTCTAGTTTTAGTGTAAGAAAACCATATGCTATTGACATATGAACCTATGATGATCTTTTTCGAACTTACAGTATGCTCCCTGCTCCTGCCTCTGCCTCCTTCAAAGCATCCATAACCAATACAGGAAAACTATATTTCTAAAGCAATACATAGATATATTCACGCCAAGTCCCTTACTGATAGGCAGGGAATTTCCTCGTGTCGATCCGGGCTTCTTTGAAGAATAGATCGTCTGCCTTCCTGCCAGGCTGGAATATCTGACTATGTGGTAGAGTTTTGTAACGATTCGCCCGGATCGGTATCACCGCATTACCTATTTCTGCCGCCATAACATTATTGCTTGACGTTAACGTGTTCGAGTTCGGAGGATAAGGCAGCCGACAAACTTACTTTTGCTCGAGGCCTAACTTCCCGGCCTCAGGTTGGCAACGCACCCTTACCACCTTTAGTGTATTCGGGAATCAGGAAGTCATTAGGAAATTTGTCTGCTTTTTTACCTTCCAATGTCATAAAAAATATATCTACTGAAACAATGTTTTCCATATTTTGCAGTATTTCTACATTTGCTTGCTGGTTTGTCTGTTTTTGGCATACGCTGCGGCGATGCCAGAGCCGGAGCCTTCTGATTTAGCTAGTGATGAAAGTAACTGGAATCATGGTGCTGGATATGGTGGTGGATATGGTGGCGGATATGGTGGCCATGGACCTGGCTGGGTAGGCGGCCATCAAGGACCCGCTTGGGGCCGTTAATCTTCCACCATCCACGTATTTCATTATATAAAAGCCCATCCTAAAGGACAGCATCACATCAGTAACATCTTCAATGTTGCAGATTCCTAGAAGTAACGTTTACTATTTTTTATTAAATGCCATAAAAATATAAATTGTATATTAAGTTGTTTGGTTGTTCATTAATAAAATAAAAAATGTTTTGTATTTTGTTTTCCTTATTAAAGTACTAGTAAATTACTTGATATGAATTTTACCGCCTCGAGTTGTTCGAATTGCTAGTGTACACGCCTAACTACACTGATCAACTGCGAGGCTCGGGCTTGATTCCCGACGGGGGCAGGCAAGGACAGGCAAGGAAAGGCAGGACAAGTTACACAAATTGAAAAAAACCCTAACCCTAACAACGACACTAATACACCGAAATACTTAAATAGATACCAGAATAAATTTAATATACACCCAGACCCTGAAATGCAGACATCTAAATGTTCATCACACAAACGCCTGCCCCAGTCGAGAATCGAACACGAGCCTCCGAGCATAGTTTTAAAGTATTATGTATGTTAAATGTGTATTATGTATGTTTCGTAATCTTTGGAGTTCTTTTAAAGCACACTTCGTATCTTTATCGTAGTGTCGTATATCGTATTATCGTAATCTTTGCAGTTCTTCTAAAGAACTTGTTTGTGTAGGTATGTGTGTTTGTCTGTGACATCGTAGCTCCCAAACAGTTGTGATTAGCTTTTTCAACCTCCGACACAAAACGAGGGGTTTCAATAACCCCAGACGGAGAATGTATGTATGTATATCTGTGGCAATAACTTTTAAAAGGTTTAATTGATTTCGATGCGGATATTTTTGTTCAAAATCTGACGTAATCGACATAATTCTTGATTACGTCACATAAAAGCTTTGTCGGTTCATAGATTTTATTTTTATTTTAAGGTTATCTTTCTGTTCCTCAACCCGTCAATGTAGTAAATTTTAACATCTCTGACAAAAAAATGTATAACCAAACTTACTTACTACTTAGATCCTTTTTTTGTTTTTGACATTGACATAAACATCTGCCATGAGACAAGTTTCAGTTTGAATGAAGTAACCCGATTTACCAAACCTGGGCTTAAATCTTTCAAAATTTGTCATAAGTCGTCATAGAAAGTCATGTCAGGGTCTCGAGTAAAGCCTCACCTCATAACTCGAGCTCATTTAGTGAGATTTGGCGGCAACAAGGAAATACACCATCCTTTTATTTCTTTATCAATACTTTACTTAAAACTGTACAAATGGCACAAAAATTGGCAAATTTTACTCAATACGTAATTAAACGAAATTCAATAGTTAGAAAAAACGGCGACCAAAGTTTCTCGCGATAGCGCCAGAACTCCAAATTTTACTTTGTGTCTAAAAATAAGCCACATGAATATTATGAACTTTAAGCACTCTATTAATTAACTCTTGATAATTAATCCTAATGGTATATTATTAAAAAAAAGGTCAACTGAAGGTATACCTTATAAAATATGTACCTACTCGTAACATCTGTGGTGTAGCGGTCCGGCGTCGGAGTTGACGTGTTGAGTTTCCAGGATCTATCCCCGGGTAGGGCAGCAAGAAAATAGGAAATGTGTATTTTAAACTTTCTAGTAAAAACAACATTGACCGAGATGGGATATGTGCCTGGTTGGCGATAAGCTTGCCACCTATCACACTGTGGGACTTGGTATCTTCGTTTTGTGGGTGCTCTGTCTACCTCTTCGGGGATAGGAACGTGAAGATTTTTTTTTAAAATTAAAGCACATGAAACACTATTAAATCCTGATGATAAGAAATTCACGCCGCCAAAACACACACCAAAGGTGGTGCTTGGTGCGTTGCCAACTTGAGGCAAGGATGTTGGGCCTCGAGCAAAAGTAGCTTTAACGGCTATCTAAAAATAGCAGCTAAATGGAAATAATCCCATAAAAATTGCAAACAGAAGCTTTAAGGTTCTTTTAAAGTAAATAAAACGTGGTCATTCAAATCTGAGGTCAAATATTATGAAAAATTCATTGACAAAAACAGAAAAAGCATAAAATGCTAACCGGTTTTATTTTATAATGTTTTGATATGGTAACCTGTTTCATAATATTAGCAAAGTATAAACTTCAGTTTTCCGCGGCTTTATTTTTACATTAAATTACTACCACTTAATTTGATATAATTTGAAACAAGTATAGGTATGTATACTTTTACTATATTTTTCGCCTCTTTGGCCTAGTGGTCCGGCGTCAGACTTGACTTCTTGAGGTCCCGGGTTAGATCCCTGGGCCGGACAACAATAAAATAAAAAATGTGTATTTTCAATTTTCTAACAAAAATAACGTTATCCATTATTGAATATGTGCCCGGTTGGCGATAAGCTTGTAAGCGTGTCTTCTGCTAGTCGTGAATGGGTGCTGGTTGTGCCTCTGCCTACCTCTTAGGGGATAGGGAAGTAAATATATTTTTAATACATGTACATAAAACATTATTAAATCATACATCACTAAAGTTAATTTTAAATACTCTTATAAACGTCTAACAAATATTGAGCTTGAATTTCAATGTTTGACCATACTTTGTATTGTTTTTTTTTCTATCGATTAAAATAACTATAATGGTGTAATGGGAGGAGTATTCTCAGACCAATAAATATATAATACTTTTTTATTGGTTTGAGTCTTTATTATGATAAAAATTTGATCAAGATACTTTTTTTTACTGTAAAACTCGACAGCTATTTTCCATTTTTTTATAAGAGCCCGTTTTTAGGACTAATACCATCTCACAGCAGCATCGCTCGCTGTCTATTTTATTTTATTTTATTTTTATTTATTTGGAAAACAAACAGTGATAATATATTACTTAATGAATAACTTAAACATTATCTTAACACCATTAACATGTTTTCACATATAACATCTGATTTTATAAGACAGTTACAAAAAAGGTATACCTTATAAAAACTACTTTAAAGTTAATATATATCCTTAATTATTTTAAAAGTTCTTTAAAATACTTAAATTTTTAACAAATATAAAAGCTAGAGTAAGAAGTTCCTTTACCTCATGCTTTTATATTCTAATAAAAATAAAATAAAATAATGAAAAGAAAATTAGTTGTCTTATATGGCATATGTATTAGTATACCTAACTCTCGCTTCCGTAGAATAAGGTTGGGATAAGCATAGTTGAATCTAAACCCATAGTCTCAAAACAACGCTTTAAAATATCTTACCCAGATCTCCATTCACATCATTCCCTGCACACTCCTTTTTGTTATTAATCTAATTTTGATGATATACAATTCAATTCACTTTTTCTAGTACTACATTTTATCAATTAAAACTCTTACATCCGTTCTGGCTACGTATCTTTCAAACATATTACCATATACATAATAAATGGGAGCCCAGGTGTCAAATAGTCACAGACAAACATACTTTAGCATCTTTAATATTAGTGTGAATGTCATAATATTTATGAAAATTTGTTATTTATAATTAGTACAAAAATTATAATTCGTAGTATTTTATAAATATCTGTTTCAAGTTCTTTCCAAGGAACTCTAAAAAGGTTACACCTTATTTACGTTTTAATATAAATAAGAATATTTTTTGGAATACCTGATACTATAAGGACATAATTATTATAATTTAAACAAGCTCAGAACCCGTATAAATAGATCTTGTGGAAGCGCAAGCGACAGTTTTGGAGTTTCATTCATCATGAAAACAGTGAGTCTTTGATTCTTAATATCTTTACATTTTGAATCATTAAAAATATACTAAACTAATAAAGATCAATTTTTTTCTTGGTCCTAATTCATACTAATATTACAGTTGCGAAGATGTGTTTGTTTGTGTGTCCTTCTAAAGGTGATAGGTGAATTATCTTTAGCAGAGCGGTGTTAGCCCTACTAATATTGTGAATGCGGATGTAAGTTTATTTATTACACCTTCACGCGAAAACTACTAAATCAATCATTATGAGACTAACCACAACTTACACATACTATTGAAAATATTAAAAGTAACAAAGAATACTTTTTTAATGACGCGGGCGAAGCCGCGGATGAAAGCTAGTGGTATATAATTGTGTGTAGAAATACTGAGAAGGCTAGATAGTGATATAGGCTACTTTTGATCTTTTTTTATAATATTTATATGGATTCTCACAATATAACTTTTATACGCAGGCGCAGCCTCGGGCATTACCTAGTCTTATGTTAAACTGAAATTTTGGAATATTGTTTTAGGTGGTAAGGCGTTGATGATAGTATCTTGACGATTAGAGACAACCTTACCCTATTTATTTTATAATATAAAGCTTTTACTGTTACTGGTAGGTAAGACTTGTTTTAATGTTAAGGATATTTATTCAAAATAAATTTAATTTAATATAAATTTTTTCTCTGTTCAACTTTTTATGAGCTACTTTAGAACTTCCAATGTGTTTACCAATTTGAATGATTCTTTTTTTAAGTAAAAACAGATTCTCTTCGGTTACTGCCATTACAATTTCTATCAAAATACAATTGTTTTTTAGTATTACCTAATATAGCGTAGGTTCCTTTGAACAAATTTTTTTGTGGTTAAAATAAACAAACTAGTTCTTTTAATATTAATAAAGCCGCTTTATTTCTTCAATAACAATATCACAAAATATTTAGAAGCAAACGTTCAGCTGTGTGGCAATTTTTTGTACATTTTTAATAATACTGTAGTATAGTGTAGTGTAGTTTACTGTAGTATAGTGTAGTGTACTGTACTGTACTATACAGTACAGTAGACAACAGTCACTTAAGAGCTTTAAAGAACAGTCATCTATTTATTGATATAAACATGGACTAACGTGGGAGAAAGTAAATTTAAGTAGATATTTTAGGCTGCATCTCATTCTAATGTGGCTTTGCTGGTATTTTGGTCACGTATCTATACCCGCTATCTTACCCTTCAAGACAATGGCGAGCATTAACTATAGTTCCAGAAATAGGTTATATATGTATAATATATATAAGGTACCAATGCTGCTGCTGCATAAAAAACCCAATAATTTTGGTACATAATATTTTTTTTTATTTTCAGTATTTCTACATTTGCGTGCTAGTTTGCATGTTCGTGGCATATGCTGCGGCGATGCCAGGACCAGCACCTGATTCTGATTTAGAAACAGCAGAACATCGGTGGCATGGTGGTTACCGTCGTGGCTGGGGTGGTGGTTGGAACGGCTACCGAAGTGGTTACGGTGGATGGGGTGGTTACGGTAACAGTTACAGTGGATGGGGTGGTTACGGTGGATGGGGTGGTTACGGCGGATGGGGTGGTTACGGCGGATGGGGATGGTAAAGATTATGTGCCAAAAAAATTCATCTAATAATTTATTTAGGGATTATTTTAATTTATGCTTGACTATTTACCTAAATTAAGTTTAATATCTAAATAATTAAAAAAAATTGAAATAATTTGTTGATTTATTTTTCGACTTCCTATTTTGATATTTAAGCCAAATGCTTTTATAAATAAAATCCATGTGAATTTCAGTTTCTTTGTAACTAACACCGTGACCACGATTATATGGTAGAATGACAACACGTTCGGTTTGGTAACAGCGTCTTACCCATTTCTACTGTCAACACGTTGCTGCGCGCCACTGTTCTGTTTCCTTGAGATAGCAAAGTAACAAGGAGATGACTGACAAATAAAGTTTTACTAGCTTCAGATTGGCAACACCCCACCGCTTTTGTTGTCTAATTAAGGACTCGATAAGCTCCTTTGACTTCCAATCTCATTAGAGTTGATGGTACAACCCCTAGTTTACGGTGCAGCTAGTGAGTTAATCTTAGTGTACCTAAGAATTAAAAACAACGACATTGTCGTTTGCCATTAAAGGGTAGGGTAGCTGGTAAAATTACATACGGAGGCACAGATCTCGGCCATAAGCAACACTTCAGTAACATCTACGGTGGAGACGCGACGGTTGTGCCTAACCATTAGGGTAGCCATTACCATAAAAGTATTGATTGCCTCTGTTATCTAGAGCTCTGCTATTTGTATTGACTATATTGAAATCTCAGGTTAAAATCCTTGGTCGGACAACGCACATGTGTTTTTTTGATTTTCTAATAGAAACAATGTAGCTTCAGTTATACGTGGGTGCGTTAGTTGTTCCTCTGGCTACCTCTTTGGCTACACGAGCTTGAGGATTCTTTTAGTAGACAACTTTTTTTATATGTTCATATCTTCACGCCAAGACGAGGTAGACAAATAGTATCGAGTGCCAAATCTCACGATCCTGGCAGCTTGAGGGTGGTGCCTTGGTTTTTGTTCTGCTTTTCGTCATTTTATAAAAGCTATAATGGCTCATAATATATTTTTATGTTCGCTTTTAGTATAAGAACAGTTTTGTTGTTGTCGTAAAAAAATACGGCATGTTTTTTTAATCTTTTATTAATGAATAACGAAACTTAACTGTTTTATGGCAATGTACAACAAATAAGTGTAGACCTGATGGTAGAACAGCAGCTTGAAGACATTTGCAACACCAAGAATGTTACCAAAGCGTTACTGTTCTTGAGGTTGGGTGATATTTATATTGAAGTATATGGATCATGATACAAAAAACTTTAACGGCCCCACTGTTGGCCATTGTAGCCTACCCAGCCGGGTCCATGGCCATAGCCTCCATAGCCCAGACCACCCCAGCTAGTCTCGTCAGTAGCTAGATCATCAGCGGGTGCTGGCTCTGGCATCGCCGTAACGTATGCCACAAACAAGCACACTAGCAGACAAACGTAGAAATACTGAAAATAACAAAAGATATCCGTTATAATTTATGCGTAGTAAAAATGCGAAAAAACCTTTTATTTATAGATTTCAAAATAAACTTCCGAGATAGTTCTATTGCGACCAAGTCTGGACTTGATGATAGAATCCAAGGGAAGTCTGATTTTTTTTTTGTTTACGTAGAAGTTTACTTTGAAATCTATAAAAAAAGTTTTATTTTGCATTTTCATTACGCTTAAATTAGTGCCCTTTATTGAATGAAGAAAAAGCTGGTAAAATCGGTTCAGAAATAACGAAGAAAAAATATTATGAGAGTAAGAAGGTAAGTAAGTGAAACACACTCTGTCAAAAAAGGAGCCACATTCTTTCTTTAAGTTTTGGCCTTCACGTTAGTATTTTGCCATTCGTCGAGTAGAAATTTGCATCAAATTTTATATCAATTTTGATCAATTATTATTAGTCATCAGTCATAAGTCGTCAGTAAGTCATGTCAGGCTCTCGGGTAAAGCGGCGGCCTCATTACACAAGCTCATGTTAGGAGATTTGGCGGCAACGAGGAAATACATGATACGCTAATTTCTTCATGATTATTTCATTTGTGCACTTTCACTGAACAAAATTGTACAAAATGCCACCAAAATTGACTAATTTCAACTCAATATCAACACGAAATTTAATAATTATGAAAAAACTTCGACCGACTTTTTTTCTCGATGGCGCCAAAACTGAGGAGCCACATTTGGCTTTAAAAAAATGCATATGAATATCCAAGCCAAAGCCATATTATTATTTTTATAAGGGTTCCCCACCCTTCTAAAGATAATAATATGGCTTTAGCTCGATAAACGAAAATAGGTATTAGAAAATCTCAGAAGGCACTTGTGACACATCTGAATAATACTAAAAACTACTACCGGATCGTAACGCAGCTACACAATGAGTACATCCGGCGGAAGAAACTCAGAGGGCTTGTCTTTGTCTATTGTGGCAGTATCTCTTACTTTAGCATTAAAGCAATTAAACTACATATTCGGAAGAAGCCTGAACTCGACGGAAATTGATATGGAATATTATGTAAATATAAATTGATATGGAATAAAACAAATTGAAAATATAGGATACTTACTGACTTCATGATGAATTGTTCTTGCAAACTGTTGCTCTGTCTCCTGCTGTAAGACCTATTTATACAGATCCAGATCAACTAAATTATAAAATTATCAGAAGGATGTAATCTAATTATTCTACAAATATATTTATGAATTTTATGTAGGGTGCCACATTTTTTCCAGAACATCTTGAGGAGTATTTATATTTGTTAAGAACCACAACATTAGACAAAAAGTATGCGGAAATTTTTGATCTACTATTTAATTATTACAGCTGTCAGTTTGTTAGTAAAATTTTAAAATCTTTTAATAAATTACGTGTTATGATCGATTATCCTTTAGAAAATACAAAATTGTTATTAAAAGTGTTAAGGAAACCGCTGAGCATAGATAAAAAATGTTCTTATCGTACATATAACGACTTTGCATTTTTAAGTCCATTCAAAAGTAAGATTGGTCGTTTTTGCAAAGCATACTGACATACTGAATGCATTAACCTATTATGTTTTCACTGTGTAGTTGTAATAGTTTGGGAATAAAATTATTAAGACAAACAGACGGACAGATAAACATGTCAAATTTATTAAGGACAGAACCTTACCGTTCTCCCACGGAACCATAAAAAGTAGGCATGACATGTACATCTTATGGATGTAAGTAAACTTATAAAAAAGCTTAATTTAGCTTCTACGACAAATCCAATGATATGTTGCTTACCGTACATGAGTATTGATTCTATTAGTACACGTCACATACAGTGCCGCCATTTTATTTGTTCAGTGGTCAAATTTGAAACTAATCTTCTATTTCGTGAAACGTCATTCTGCTGTTAGTTTACAAAGTTACCGAAACAGAGAGCAACGAAATACATTTCATATTTGTTAGTTACTTTAATTGGTCTATCAAGCCCCTACCTTAGTGAACCGTCTTTTAAGGTTATCTGGTAGAAATCGCTCTGAAGCGATAAGATCGTCTTTGTGTACCTTAAGTTAAATATTATAATGTGAAACAATGTCCAATTTTGTAAATTTTAGGTGCTTAATACAGTTTATTAATTAATTCATATACCATAAAATAAATAGAAAAATTACATTTTTGTAACTGTGTTATTGTGATAATTGTTTTCTTAATAATCAATCAATCAATATCGACAATAAACGTCACGCTAGAAACACTAATAACTGAATTAAAAGAGTTTTAGTGCCAACGAGAGAAAAGATGGTCGAAGTTTTTTCATAATTATTGAATTTCGTGTTTGCATCGAGTGAAATTAGTCAATTTTGGTGGCATTTTGTACAATTTTGCTCAATAAAAGTGCACAAATGAAATAATCATGAAGAAATTAGCGTATCGTGTACTTCCTCGTTGCCGCCAAATCTCACTACGTGAGCTTGAGTAATGAGGCCACCGCATATTACATGACTTATTGACGACTTATGGCTAATTATAATTAAATATATATTTTGGTAAATTTCATGCAAATTTCTACATGACTAATGGCAAAATAGTAACGTGAAGATCAAAACGTAAAGAAAGAAAAAGAAAAAACTGAACAAGATAATTTGATCGCACTATACAAAAACATCAGTTTATTGGTACAAGTAGTCAAGTCATACTAAACCTCAGTATTTTTTCAATGGATGTGGTTCTTATGTAGGTATGATTAATAAAATGTATGTACATGTATGACTAATAACATTTTAGAAGTTATGTTATTAACTAACCACAAATTTGATAGTTTAGATAAATTTCCTGATTGTAACTAGATGATTTAAATACTAAGAAGTTACTAAATTAAAATTAAACAGATAAAGCAGCTATGTTTTAATTTTTTTTGATATTCTAATAAGTTAGCAATTTTCCATTACTTTATAAGGTTTTTGAAGCCAGGCTTCGGCTTGCAACCTATATTTTGGACTTACTGTCTTCGGCTAGTCGTGAGTGCCCTGATTCTACTTCACCGACCTCTCCAGGTATACGAGAGAGAAGATATTTTTAAGCTATTTACACATCACTACATGGTATAAAACAAAGTCGCGTTCTCTGTCCCTATGTGCCTTCGTATGCTTAAATCTTTCAAACTACGCAACGGATTTGATGCGGTTTTTTTAATAGACAAAGTATTTAAAGAAGAAGGTTTACATATTTATTTTATACCCGAGCAAAACCAGGGCGGGCCGCTAGTTTGTACTAAAAAACCTTTACATTTTTTTAGAATAAAAAATAAAATTCGTCCCTTGCTGACAAATGCTATGACAATTTGGGCAACTGTCGATCACGTCTATCACGTAGTTCAGTTTTGTTATATAATATTGGAAGGCTAACAAGCAGATGAATTTCCTGATAGTAAGAAGTTCACGCCACCTAGAGACAACAAAGGTGGTAATGGTGCGTGTGCCAACCTGAAGCTGGGATGTGATAGGCCTCGAGCAAAGTTACCGACTACCTTATCACTGATGTCATGGCGACAGGAATGGGTAAGGCGGTGGTACTGCCATTCCATACCATCACGGTGTTAGTGAAGGTAAGCCTGTACTCGCCTTTTTACGAGCACGAAGGCAGATGGTCTATTCAGCTTGGACTAACACGGGGAAAAACCAAACTAATTATTAACTAAACTTACTAACAATATTTTGGATTTAAAATTATTTCGTTGTAGGCAAAGTCGCAGCTAACTCGTAGTTTTGATTGCTAAAATTATAGTTATGTATTAATTACAATTATATTAAATTTTATAAACTACAATAATAAATAGCTTATTATTTCGTGTTTTGATAAAATGTTGCGCAATTAATGAATAACTTATGATAATTTGAGCGTTCTGCAAGCGATTTTGTAGTTAATTGCTTGTTTTATTTGCTAGTAGTTTGCTCAAAAAAGACATCTCATTATTAAGTTATAATATGAATATACTTTTTTTGTGTTATACTAGCGGCCCGCTCCGGCTTCGCACGGTTATGAAATATACCTATAAAACTTCCACTTCAGTTACTTTATTAAAAAAACGCATGAAAATCCGTTGTGTGTTTTTCAAGATTTAAGCACACAAAGGGAAATAGGGACAGAAGAAGCGACTTTGTTTTATACTATGTAATGAAGGTAGCAAACAAGCATTAGATTCCTTGTTGGTAAGAGTGAATCATCGCCGAAATACACCTTAGACATTACTGGTGTTTCTCTGTATTATGGCCGGGCTTTAGGCCACATATATCAGCTGCCAGTCAACTTCTATCCAGACCGGAACATGACTGATCAGTCAGTACACCATTTCTGATAAAGCGTGTTGGTCCGGGCTCCTTTGCATAAAAGAACATCTGCCTTTCTGTCAGGCAGCTCGTAAATAGGACTAGGTGGTAGTGTTTCGTAGCGACTCGACCGGATTGGTACCACCGCCTTGCCTATTCCTGCCACTTTAACGTCAGCGCTTGCTGTTTACGTGTTTCGATTCGGAGAATAAGGTAGCCGGTAAACTTACTTTCGCTTGAGGCCTTACATACTGACTTCATGTTGGCAACAGACCATTGCCATTGCGTTAATTTCTGACCATCAGAAAATCCGTCTGCTTGTTCGCCTTCAAATATCACAAATACCTAAGTATCTTTACGCCAATATCCCCGAAGTGGTAGGCAGAGGCACAACCAGGGCACCCACAAATAGCCGAAGACACTAAGTCCCATAATGTGATAGGTGGCAAGCCTATCACCAACTGGGCTCGTATCCAATCCCGACCAATATTTTTTTTATTAGAAATTTGGAAAAATCAAACTTTCCTTTTGTTGCCAGACCCAGAAATTGAACCCGAGACCTCATGCAGTCAATTCCAACATCTGGAACGCTAGACCACAGAGGCGATTAATTTACTATCATAAAAAAGCGGTGAACTGGCATGAAACCAGTTAACACTAAACACTATAGAAATTACGGGTGTGTCATTTATGGTCATGAGCTTAGCCCATCTGTGTTAATAAGTTATTACTGACTCAATAGCGGTAGTAATAGGTAAAGCGGAGGTACCATTCCGGACGAACTACTGCACAGCACTCTTCCACCTGATTATGACTGACAGAATATACTAATAACCACTTCTGGCGACCGGGTGATCACACCCCAACTCCAAAACGATTATACACCTTTATTGGCAAAGTGTGATCTGTTCCTAGAATAGAGAAGAAAGAATACTATTAACAATTTTAATATAGTAAAACCGCAATACATAAAACATCACTTTGCGGTAAAACCACAGAATAGTACTTACAGGTAGTAAAGTTGCAAAAAGCCGACTTTAATTACTTTTATGACACATTTGCAAAACCCTTGATATTGCCAACAAATTAATTGAGATGGAATCTTCTACTATTGTGAACTACTAAAAAGGTTTTCCTTTAAAAGACTGGCTGACCTTGAATTGAACATTGCCCTTTTGTTAACGAGCGGAAATCATCATGAATATCCGTCTTTCTAAGGAAGCAGCGGATTATGTCAGACTCCCATCAACTTCACCAGATACCGGGGCTCAGGCAACACTTTCGTACAGATTAATATTTTTTAAATGAAAAAAAAAACTATTTTACGTATCACAAGTACAGTACAAGTGTTTCTTCATTTACAAATATGAATATTTGGAAGTTTAACCAAGCGCCGACGAAGGTAAATATCAAATATAATATAAGTACACATCCACTGACCTGGCGACACGGGATCTAACCATCCCCTATCAGGTAGCCCCACTCAACAACAACCGCAAATCATCTGAAGTGGTGCCGGAGACACAGCGTGCAAAACTTCGGGGGCAGAGCGGTGACGCCGTATTTTTGCCCCTGGTGTCCTCTCCTAGACAAAGAGGGATACTGAGAAACAGCTTTCCTGGTCCTATTAGTTTCCCTACTTCCCCAATTAATCTCCAGGTACTCATGGCCCACGCAGCGATAAGACTTGGAACCTTAGGAGGAAAATGAACATTGTCGTGTCCTGACTATTAACGTTGGCCTGAAGTCTCTAGAAAAGTAGTAAAAGAAATATAAAAAAGATAAAGAGATTTCTGCAACAAATGACAGACATGGAAAATATAAAAAAACTATGGATATTGAATTCAAATGTAAATCAATTGAAGTTTTGTTAAGTTTATATCTTCGTTAAGTTTTCTTACATTTTGAAAATATTTTTTTAACCTTCAGTAAGCTTCTCCTAACAATAATTAACACAACAAAAAAATAGGGAAATAGAGATAAAAAAGTATCTTCACACCCATATCCCCGAAGTGGTAGGTAGAAGCACAACCAGGTCACCCACGTTTAGCCGAAGATACTAAGACCAACAATGTGGTAGGTGGCAAGCCTATCGCCAACTGGGCACTTACCCAATCCCGAGCAATGTTTTTTTATGTTAGAAAAATAGAAAAACCACATTTTCTTTTTGTTGTCTGACTTCTGAATCGAAACCCGGACCTCAGGAAGTCAAGTCCGACACAAAAACAGCTATACCACAAAGGTGATGATGAAATAGAGATTTAATTTTATTTATGCCTACTCCGTAAGTGGCTTAAAGACATAAAATATATACTTCACTACATAGTATAAAACAAAGTCAAGTTTACTGTCCCTATGTCCCTTTGTATACTTAAATCTTTCAAACTACGCAACAGATTTTGATGCGTTTTTTCAACACATAAAGTGTTTAAAGAGGAAGGTTAATATGAATATTTTATACCCGTGCGAAGCCGGGGCGGGCCGCTAGTTTATTAATATACTAGCTGACTCAACAGACATTATCCTTAACTATGAATATTGAATTATTACGTTGGTAATAATCACTCAATAAAAAATAACTACCAAAATCGTTATACTCGTATCCATTCATGCCTAATGTGATGACTTAGGAAAATTAGATGCAGTAATAATAAACTAGCTTAGTCAACAGATGTTCCTGTCTTCGCAATGAATCTTAAGTTTTGATTTTTCCTTTTGACGCTAAACTTTTTTCATAAGGATTACTCCTGATTTTTTTGTGATATTGAAAGCCAAACGAGCGGACGGATTGCCTGATGGTAAGAAATTTACACCGCCTAGAGACTTCAAAAGTGGACTTGCCAACCTGAAGCCGGGATGTTAGACCTCCAGCAAAAGTAAGTTTCCCGGCTATAACCTTACCCCCCGAACCAGAACACGTCAACGGCATTCACTGGCGTTACGGCGGCAGGAATAGGTAAGGCGGTGGTACCAATCCGGGCAAGTCACTGTAAAACTCTACCACCTAGTCGGATGTCACGGTGCTAGTGACAGCAAACCTAAGCTCGCCTTTCACGAGCTACCTGGTAGGAAAGCAGATCTGTTTTACCCGG
Source organism: Calephelis nemesis (assembly GCA_002245505.1). Lineage (NCBI taxonomy): Eukaryota > Metazoa > Arthropoda > Insecta > Lepidoptera > Riodinidae > Calephelis > Calephelis nemesis. The sequence goes on from NJDD01000762.1 coordinate 1,000,303, forward strand.
TTTAAACCAGCGATCTTGGCTATCCTGGCTATCCATCATCTTCCTATTTTATGGTGGGTCTTCCTTTCCTTATTTTACCCAAATTTTATATGTTAACCGACTTCCATTTAGTCACCATGTGGATTAATAAGCGAGTGCTTTTGGTCCTATAAATAGAAACATTAGACGATCTTGCCTAAACTATTTATTATAAAAAACTCAGAACACTACAAGCAGATAAGCAAATTGCTCTTTTTATATACCTTAATATAGCTTTATTGCCTTATTAGGCAGGTAAGTCACGAGCCTCAGTGAAACAATAAATTCAAAGACTTAGTTCTTTCCGACATCTTCCTTATAAAACCAGCTTTTGATTCGATTATTTCTTTCTAAACATATGATGACCTCCGCAAAAATTCGCACAAGTCTATGTTAAGGCCCCGCACCTAGTCAGCCAGAAGAGCCAATCGCCGCACCCCCCGTTCCGTGATTACTATGAAATAATTGTGCTCTAAAGTAAATGTCTTAAGCAATAAATAACTATTTTTGACACTATAAAAGTAATTTGAAAAAAAAAACATAAAAACTGAAACGATTATCTTTTAAATATTTATCTATGTTAATGGCAAATCTGGTGTCGATATTTTCATAATTGGAGTAGACAGTTAGGTTTTGCTTTCAAAAAAGGGTTAACTTTTTGATTTTTTTCTATCAAACAAAGTGAAATGAATCGTGTTTTGGAAACACTAGTCTTATAAAGCTTATTCATGTTAATCTTGTGTATTTTATCCACCAAGATCCATGATTGCTTTGTATGAAAAAACATTATATTGCTGACGTATTTTAGCATACATGGACTCTTATGCTATTTCTATGAAGCTACTATTTGACTTGACATGTGCCTAGTGTTGGCCATCATGAATGTATCGAGTGTATTACTTATTATACTAAATTATATCACGTTGTCTAAGTTGTACATCGGTTTGTAATTTTTAATCAAGTATTTATTTTAAATACTATTTAAACTATTTGTTTTTGGCATAAAGTAATTGCCGCTAGTGCTATTGTTAATTTAACTATCTGAATATCCGCTTGAATGTTTTGTTCACCGCTTAAAGAATTATTGATGTCGACTGACACCTAGGGATAAAACGATACGAGTAAATACAAGTACATACTCGATACTTTTTTTCGATACCAACTACTTACTAATCGATACTTTTTAATTTAAGTATCGAGTAGGTATCGGCCAAAAGTACTCATATCAGTATTACTATTTTAACATGGATAAAAAATTGCTTATCGTAAATTGAAGTTTTTGAACGCATCCCAGTCTCAGTTTTGTCTATGGTTTTAAATACTTGGCAAGCTTGCTTATTGTCTATGCCTGAAAAAATTCCAGACAGAGCTCCGTCCAGTGTTACCAGTGCCACCTTGGTGGTTTTTCCACCAGACTTAGCATTTTTTCAAGGTTTCTAGTGATAACTATTGACGTGGAATAAATAGTGTCTACCAATGATAAACTGCCTCACATCACAGCTAACAAAATTTACATCATCAACATACTGTGTTACTTAGTTGCAAACAAAATTATTGGCTGAATGTAAGAAAAGATTTGGTCTCACTGAATTTAACACACTTGCAACGTTAACAACAATTTTGGACCCACACGGTTCTTCCTTCACTTTCAGGATGCGAATGCATGTGGAAGGGTGATTCAAAAATTAAAAAGCATCGTTAAAGATGATATGACCAAGTCCACTAGTGATTCTGAAGATGAAACCGCAATTGACGATTTTGATTTTTGGTCACATCATAGGAACTCGCAGTTGGTCAGAAACGGCACCGTGCTTCCTCAAAATCCGATGAAGTGTCAATATATTTGGCTAATCCAGTCTGCGCTCTAAAAGCCAACCCATTAGAGAAATGGGAAGGCTTATAACCTGTATTCCCAGGGTTATATAAACAAGCACGCATATATTTAAACGTAGTAGGTACCTCAGTACCTTGCGAAAGACTTTTTCCTAAGCTGGCGCAACTATCACTGCTGCCAGCAATCGACTAACTGGCAAACATTTGGAAAAATTAATATTTTTGGGAAGCACTACAAAAGCAGACTTTTTTTCATAAAAGTGTTTTTTGGAACATTTTGTATTTTAGCTTATAATTTTCTATTTTTCTCGTCAATAAATCAACCACAGTACTGGTTATAGTTTTTCTTTAAAGTTTCCAAAAAAGATACGATACGAGTAAGTATCGATTCTTTTCAACTGATACTAAGGTATCGATACTTGACTTGATACCTCGATGGTATCGTGTCATCCCTAGTTACGGTTTTCACTCAATTTTTTTTAAAAACGATACGATACCGGTAAGTATCGATACTTTGTGATCGATACTGAGTACGTATCGATACTTGACGACCGATACCAGTATCGAGTAAAGTATCGATACTCTAGTGGTATCGTTTCACCCCTACTGACACCAGAAAAATGTTGCTCGGGGTTGGATGTGTGCCCTGGCCGTAGGCTTGCCAACTATAAAATTGTAGGACTTATTGTCAGCTAGTCGTGGATGCCCTGAGGGCTGATTATGTATCTCAGTAGCCCACTCAAAATGAAAAGTGTACATCAAATAACTGTCAAATGACGTGTTTTATATTTGCTATCTCCAGTGACCAACAGAAATACAATACAGATAGCAAAGACAAATGACGTCATTTGACAGCTATTTGATGTACACATTTCCATTTTGAGTTGGCAACTAAGCTACATAACCAGCATCCTGGTTGTGCCTCTGCCTACTTCTTTGGAGATATGGGTGTGAAGACCCTTACTTACTCTATCACTATATAATATAAAGCAGAGTCACTTTCCGCTGTCTGTCTGTATGTACGCTTAGATCTTTAAAACTACGCTACAGATTTTAATGCGGCTTTTTAATAGATCGAGTGATTCAAGAGGAAGGTTTACAAATATTATTTTACATAGAAGTTTACAACATATTTAAATTTGCAATGGATATGAATTTAAATAAAAAAATTTGACATATTTCAAACTCTTTGTCCAAGTTCACCTACCTTCATAATATTAAAATAAATTATGTAATATGATACATATTTATGGACACCGTTAGTTTGATAATACTATACGATACTTTCCGTTTCTTCTATTATGTTTCTAACTCTAAAACTAGCGGCACGAGTTAAGATCTTGAACAAAAATGAATTTTTGACGAAAGATTTTTAGTTTTTGTGCAATGAACGATTTTGATTTTTGAATATAGATTTTGGAAGATTGAAGATAGATAGTTGACATAAACATTTCATCTTTTTACCAAAAAATGGAAACACGAAAAGATTTTTTTTATTTGCCTAAAGATTTCCGATTAATAGTCTGATTTGTTTTTTTTTATTTGATGTTGTTTTTTTATTTAATTTTGTACCTAATTAAATAGTGAACTGATTACTTTCAGTACATATAAATACGACGCATATGGATTTTTAGACGGAATTTAACACTAACTGCCTGTAGACACCAAATAGTGTGAATATATAATATTAACAAACTGCCGGTTCCGGCTTCTCTCGGATGGTATTTTTTTTTATCATAAATTGAGATTCAACTTTTAAGTTGGATCAAACTACACACGGTCTGTAAATTTGATTGAAATCGGTTAAGCAGTTCAGAAGTCCATCGTGGATAAACAACGTGACACGTAATTTATATATGTTAAGATAGCGCGTTGTTATCCTATTACCAGGATTTAAAGACTCTTGCGTAAATTTACCGGCTATTGCGAAATATTACGTTAATTAGGGGGTTAACCAAACCGTAATATGACAATGGCAAGCACTATTGTGGGTAAAGGGATAGTCGTATCAAAACTATTCTAGCAAGATGTATTTTTTAATTAGGAATCGCCTCTGTCATCTTGTGGTCTGGCGTTGATAATCATGTGGTCGCTGATTAGATTTCCGAGTCAGGAAATAAAATAAGGTGTTTTTTCAAGATTCCTTTTGAAAACATATCACCTCTATGGACTAGCAGTCCGACGTCGAACATGACTTCTTGAGGTCTCGGTTCCATCTGGCAATAAACAAATATGTAACGTGTATTGTCAATTTTCTGATACAAATAAAGTTGCCCGGGATTTAATATGTGCCTGGTTGGCGATAGGCTTGCCACCTATCACATTGTGAGACTTAATGTCTTTGGCTAGTCGTGGGTGCCCTGGTTGTGTCTCTGCCTACCACTTCGGGGTAAGGGTTTAAAGATACGTGCTTTAAAGCTGGCGTGATTGCGATAGTTTTTAGCTTTAACTTAAAGACAGGTTTTGTTTAAAAGGACAGTTTTTTTTAATTATAAGCGTGATAGATTACTGGTTTTGGTGGAACAAAAAAGTATTGGGCTTTTGTGGCAAAAATCATTCGAATTGATGAAGCCAATTTCGGGTCTCAACGTAATAATCGAATAGCAATTATTTTTTTTACTAATCAAAAAATATATAATAATTTTTCCGCATATTTTAAACAACGATATATACGAGAATATAATGTATGAGTAGTAATAACCAATTTGAAATGCTCATTTTCGAAGTTACTAAAAAATAGTGTTAATTAGAAAAGGAAACTAATTTTAATTCAAACTAAAATTGATTCGTTAAACTTATATAACCAATTAGTCATTAAACTGGGATCCATGAACAGCCAGACTTTTGTTGTTTTTAAAAGATGAAAGCTTTTTAACGCGGCTACTGTTATACTAATATTGTTGTTAGCTGCAATCTGGGTTTTTTATTTGTTGCTTACCGTATGGCTAAAACACTAGTTTAGCCATTTTGAAATAAAACACTTTCATATAATAACTGTAAGTTGTTAAAACTGAAAGTTTTTTTAAAGCGACTGCTGCTATATAGCTCTTAGTTATAATCTGTGTTTTTTATTTATTGTTAACTGTGTGGCTATAACATTACACTTTACCTATTTTGAAATCAAACACTTACAGATAATAACCATAAGTTGGTGGAGCGGTCAACACACTAACTAACCGCAAAGCTAGCGAAATTTTAAAAAATACTAAACGTTAAAATGAAATAAATGTATTTATATTTAATTATTAAGCCCTGACAGTAACAGTTGACTACAATGTATTGTGGAAAAGCACAAATGTTATTCAAATAAGTGTGCATGTACATTCAGTTAACACTTTCCGTCGTGGAAATACTTTGCCGGACGCCAATAACTTTTCTTAAATCGTAACTTTCTTAATATACTATTAATTCATTTTTTTACATACACTTCTAACATTTGCAACCACCAGAACTTTCAAGAATTTTACTACTAACTTACACCTGCAAAAGCTACTGTGATCTATTTTCAAAACATATACATATATAGTTTCTACCAAAAATAAAAGTAGAAACTAAAAATCTTTGGCTTTTATTAAGATTAATGTCTGGTTTTAGTACGGAATTATCAGTTTTCGTTGTGCTAGATGGTATTAAATAATTTGCCAAATATATTAGCAGTTTATAGAGATATCAATATCTTACAGAATAAAAAAAATAATTAATTAAAAACAATGCATAAGTTGTAAGAAAAGCAACCAGCCCACTAAACATAAGTTATCGCGTTATATATTTTTTTGACGCAACATTAAATCGATGGATCGTTACCACTGACCAACCGACAGGCTCGGATTCGATTTCTGACTGGAGCAGACATTTTTGTGATGAACATCTATGATGTATATATCTAGATGTCGTATGTTTTCTGTTGACGAGGTCTTGATAACAAAGACCTGATGAATAGAACTGGGAGGTGGCTGATGGCTCATAGTTTAAAAGTTATGTTATTATGTTTCGTAAATCTTCGTTTATTTAAGGTGTGTCTGTGGCATTATAGCTTTTGTATGAATGGAACGATTTCGATGTGACTTTTTTGTTTGAAAGCAATTGTGATCGACATGGATCTTGGCTACATTATATTAAGTTTTTTCAGGGGTTCGATATTTTTTTTTTATATAGAGGACTATTTTTATTCGATGAGTACCCCCGATGTCAATCTAATAGTCGTTTCAAAACCATATCCCGTTTCAATCATGGACAAACATATGTAAAATCCCTTACGGGTTAGGCAGAGAGTATCGAATGCCAAAACTTAGAATCCTTTCGGGCGTGAATGAATGGCTTCCATATTCATGACCCTTTTCATACAAACACGCCGGTTTCGAGGACTATTGACACCACCTTCCGATAACACGAGAGCGATTTTATCGTGGAATGTCAATATAAGTGTGGAATATAGATTCCCTCAAATATGTGTAGATAGATAAATTGATTATTTGGAATAATTTCAGTGTAGCATCAAAATTGCAGAAAACCAAACCTCGAAGTTAAAAAATTATGTCGTCTAAGTAGACAAAAAATGAGAATTCGCTTTAATTTCACGGGGATCCCATGACCAAATCCAGACTTACTCAATAACACCACCTCTGGAAGTTGAAAAAGCGTTTAAAAAAAAAGACGGTTCTAAAATGACAATGAAATCAATTAAATAAAAAAATAGATAACACATAACCATCTCCTTTTTTTGAAGTCGAATAAAACCCTACAAAATCTTATCCTGTTTAAATTAGATATGTTAAATGCGAAGTCATTACTATCTGAATTAAAAATCTACAATAAGGCATTAAGAAAAAACAACACTTTGCATGTTAAATAAGTAAATGTATAGTACTAAACGGGGGCCATCCCCTTGTCTTGATTATAAAAAAAACATTGAAGCATCTCGCTTGACGCATATATATATGAATATATTATATGTTAACGGTTAGTCATATCAAACCAGTATAAATAGGTCTCAGAACAGAAGGCTGGTCAACAGTTTTGAGACAGTTTCCACCATGAACACAGTAAGCATATTTAATATTTTGAAATTATTTTCGCTCTGTGATTTCTATACAATATAGTTTTTCTGTTATCTGTGATTTCATTGTTTTTTTTATTTTGTTTTTTATTATATTTTTCGGTAAACTATATTTTTAAATTTTTAATTAAATTAGGTTTTTTAAAAAAAAACTATTTGGAAAATTACTAAGTTATGTGGGTAAGAGAAATAGGGGATCTTTTTATTTTTATTTATTATTTAATTATATTTATATTTATTTATTTGTATTTTATTTTATCTTGTATGTTTGCGCAGTCCTCCAAAACAGCTTAACCGATTTTCATGTTTTTTATTTATATTTAACAAATATGAATAAAGCTTGTAACTTACATTTTATAGTGTTCAGTTAACAATAACCTTTTTTTTAATTTTTAAATGACTGTTTATGGCAGAATAAAGATTGTTTTTCGACATGTATAAACTTAGGTTTAGAAAGAAGTTATCTATCGTGCGATACACGCACTACCACACACATGCACTAATGTGACCAACATTAAAAAAAATTGTAGCAAGTTTTTTTCTCGAAACATTATACCATGTACAAGCTTTGTTCCCATCGAGGGTCCGTAAATTTCTCACACCGTTAACTTATTGTAATGGCCATCAGATATCTTTACTTCTAATGATGCAGTGCAACAATTAAAATTTCCATTAATTATATTTGAATTTTTCGTGTCATACCTCCTAAAACATTAAACATTTTATCAGTTAGACAAAAAAAAAACATTTTACTTCATTACTCGGTACAAATGTTATAATGATTAAGATATCTTTAGGAGTATGATATCGTAGTTACTTCCTAATTTCAAGTTTCAAAATAGATTTTAAAAATTAAACATTTCTAAACTTTTGAACACTTGAGACAATATTAAAAATTAAAGTGAGTATCCTTACACCCATATCCCCGAACAAGTAGGCAGAGGTATAACCACGTCACCCACAATTAGCCAAAGTTATTTCTTAGACTTACAATGTAAGTCTACGAACCTATCGCCAATTGCCACTAAGGAACTTGCGCCTAAGATAGCTCAATTTTTATATATTTTGTGTTTTTTAAAGTTTGAAATAGTTTAAATTACTACAGAACATGGAAAAAAATATTTTTTAAAAAAATACAAACTTTTGAAAATGGGCCACTTTAAGAACGGGCTATCTTAGACGCAAGAACCTTATTCATATTTTTTTTTAAAAACGCACTTTATTGACTTGCCCTACCCAGGAAAATCAACTTATGAAGATAATAACATAATAACAAAATGATCACAATATCTGATTATGTATATTATTAATACATTGTTAACAGTTTAATAATCTATCAAAATAAACTAAAATATTATGTGAAATTAAACAGCTTCTAAAAATAAATAAAAATGTCAGGATGAATATGAAAAAAACATCAGTTAAACAAACAAAAACATTTTACTTCATTACTCTGTACAATTAATATTTGAATGATAAGGATATATTAACGAATATAATATCGCAATTAATTCATAAATGAAGATTATATTTAATGAAATAAATTACAATAATCTTTATTATATTATAAAGTAATCCAACATTTGACTTAATTTCCACTATTTTCCTTATCCTTCTTAGGAACACTTTTGAATATCGATTTTATGAAATTTGGAAATTGAAATCGAATATGTCATTTTAGGTTCATTTTGTTCCAACATAATTCAATGAATCTATTAAAATTAAATGTTTCTTGCTGTTAAGTAATTTTTATAATTCGCTAGTATTGTGTTCAACACTACCTAAAATGATATAATATCCTATTCCAATTTATTATCCTATAGAGTATAGAACCTTTACCATGAATTGGCATAGATTACGTTCAGTTTGTTACTTGTCGAAATGTATGACACTTTTTGTCTAAAATATGTTTCTCTTAGTTACCAATAGAGGCGCTATTCAAAGTTTTCATACAAATAATTTACAGAGACGGTAGCAAGTATAGTAAACTTGACAAGTCGTAAGCTCATGGTAAGGGCTCATATCGCGCTATCTTATTAATTTTGTAGCCATAATGTCATTGCTCGCCACTGTCGTGTTTCGGTCTGAATAGTAATTCTAACAGTGGCAAGAAGTCAATAAACTAACATAAAAGGCTTAACACTACTACCACAAGCACCGCACCATCACCACTCTTGGTGTCTACAGACTAAGAGCTTTTCTCGTGAAAACTGTTTGCTTCTTTTCCTTCCAATTTCGTAGAAATAATTCGTTGTGAGCTTCTTCACAACGCAGGGCGCTTTGTCCCACAATGTGATAAGTGGCAAATCTCTTGTTAACCGGGTACACATCCAGGCCAATCTTCTTGTATTAGAAAATTTATAGATAAAACACGTTTTGAGTTAACAAAACCAGGAATCGAATCCGCGACCTCAAGTAGTCAACGCCAAAATAACCAACTACTAGACCACACATGTGATCTTTGTTTTTGCGGAATATACGCTCAAAATTTGTAGGTATCCTTGCCTAACTGGGAGCCTTATTCTCTTTCTCTCCTTCACTTAAGGATCCTCTAATATCCTTATATTAAGTATAACATTACATTACCGTTATTAGTTATTGCATCCATCTTTACAAAAAGCTCTACTCCAAGATCTCAAACCAGGCAATTTTAGATCATAATATTTCCACACGTTCCCCTTTGATTTTCTTTGATTTGAGCGAACAAGAATACTCTACTATTGTAAGAGATCAACTTTGATACTTAGACATCAAAGATGCTGTAAGTGTGTCGATGTCCTGTGACAGTTTCAAATCTAATGTTTGTTGTAAATGGCGGTTTATACATTTTTGTCCAACCCCCAACGTGTGTCAAATGCAAGAACGTACTATTACATATTATACTGAGTATATAAAATATTAAATCTAATCAATGACTTTCTGAGGTCCGGAGTTCGATTCCTGTGTCGCGACAACCAAAATAAAATGAGTTGTTTCAATTTTCTAATAAAAACAACGTTGTCTGGCATTGGATTTATGTCATATTGGTGGTAGGCTTGCAACCTATCACATTGTAGGACTTCGATGTCCTTTGTTGTGTCCTTTTGGTGGGGTCCTTTAGTTGAATCTATGCCTGCCACTTCGGGGATAGGAGTGTAACACATTTTTAAACCTTATGAAATCTGAATTTTACATATTTTTTTTATATTTTCAGTACTTATTCTTTGGATTTCTAGTGTGCCTAGTGGCATACGCGATAGCGATGCCAAGCGCATTACCTGCAGCTGAAACCGTGAATGCAGCGGATGACCTCACTCCAGCGGAGAGTCGGTGGGGTCATGGTGGACACTACCATCGAGGCGGTGGTTGGCATCATGGAGGTGGAGGCTATCACCATGGTGGTGGTTATCACCACGGCGGTGGTTATCACCATGGCGGAGGTTATCACGGTGGTCGCGGCTACGGCTGGGGTGGTCACTGGGGTTAAAAATAAATTGTGTCATAATTATCGATTATTCCAAACATAACAACGTAGTTATATATAAATATATATTTCTGTGATAGTGATTTATTAATAAAACTAACAAACATCCTATAAACAATATCTTGTTTTATTTTTTTACTAGTCAATAAGTAACGCCCGTTAGTTCAGCCTCAGTTACCTATCATATTGTGGGACTAAATACCTTCTGCGTCTACCTACTTCTTCAGCGGGTGTGAAAATACTTAGTAGTTTTTTATTTATTTAAAATTTTGATTTCTAAGTGGTAACAACGAATCCTTGCTGGGAGCCAAAAGCGGGCGGTAAGGAGCCCCGAAAAAATAAGTTTGATTAGAGTCCAGGAGAGACTAATGCGTTATTATTGAGTATTTGTGGAGAAAAAAACGGGGAGCTCTACAATGTGTGTGACCATTAGATTACTCCATCACGTGTGAACTATTAGATTATTTTTTCTTTTTAGATTCGACGTGTCTGTCTGTCTGGCTGTCCGTATGTCACAGCAATTTTTTTCCGAAGCTATAAGACCTATGCTGTTGAAACTTGTTAAGTAGATGTATTCTGTGAACCGCATTAAGATTTTTACACAAAAATGTTATAAAAGTAACCCTGAATTTTGGGGTTCCCCATGCTTATAACTGAAACTTATTTTTTTTCATTAAGTCCATAAGTGTGGGGTATCTACTGATAGGTCTTCTGAAATGATAGATGAGATTTCTAATACCTTTTTTTTTCTAAGTGAATAACTTGCGCGAAAGACACGAAGTGGTAAAATGTGTGTATTGTTACTAAAATAAGAAAACGGTAAAACTTAAATATACATGTTGTACATTACTATGTAAACTTCCATCGAAAATTGGTTTGAACGAGATCTAGTTAGCAGTTTTGTAATAGGTACTATAACACTACACCAGCACTTAAAAAATATAGTTGTACTTCACCATCAAGATGAAGTTTTGTAATATTGAGAACCTGCGCAAGTTGCAAAAAAAACGTAAACCGCATCCTCTGTGCAGTATATGTAAAATGAATTGAAAGAATTGTAATTATATGATTGCCGGAACCCTTTATGGGCGAGTCCGACTCTCACTTGGCCATTTTATAGCATTTTCTTGTCTTTAGTATCTATATGGCAGTAGCCTTTATGGTCTAGCTATCCGGCGTCGGACTTGAATTCTTGAGATCCGGCTTCGATCCACGGGTCGGGCTACAAAAAAAATATTTTGTTAATAAAAATAACGTTGCCCCAGATTGAATATGCGTCCAGTTGGCAACTGTTGCGGGATTTGGTATGCTTGGCTAGTCGTGGGTATCCATCTGACTACCCCTTCGGAAATATGGATGTGACGAGACTGACAGAAAAACTGCGGAAAAACTAAGAAAACAATACATTACTTTTTTCCTTACAAACATTACATTTATACCTCATACATTTACCGTAGATCCCCAACGTGACTCCTTAAATTCTGTATGTTATTTGTTCTGATTTTTCATAGTCATGCTTTCCACATCCAGTAGAGAGATAAATAATTGAGAGATTAATCGATTTATTGATTGAGGGATCGATCGCACTATTGTTGTTGTGAACAGAGATATGAATACATATCAAGTAAGTTTTTAACAATAAATATATTTTCATGCCAACATTTTGTTAAGAATAACTTTTAGCAGCAGTAGGCGCAAAATTAAAGCATGGGATGTGATAATAAAGCATTTGTTAAGGATCGATTTTTTATATTTTTGTTACATAGCACCAAGTATTTAATTTAAAGCATTTATTTTTATGTAGTTGCTTTAATATTTAATAGCAAACATGCACAACAACTAAAATCATAAATTAATACCTTATGAAAAATTACTGAATAAATAATAATATGTAATAATGTATATGGTTATAAATGAATTTAATCATAATAAAATTATTACACGAACTAAATATGACTTTACATCTATTAATAGAACATATTAGGACTGGGTTTGGCTGCTATTTTTTAGGGTTCCGTACCCAAAGGATAAAAACGGCCCCCACTGTCTGTCTGTCTGTCGGTTTCCAGACTATAATCTCATAAACCGTGATAGCTAGAAAGCTGAAATTTTCATAAACGATGTATTTCCGTTGCCGCTATAACAACAAAATCCGCGAGTATTCGCGCGAGCGTCGTCATGCTGCCCGAATGAGTATCGAAAACCTACACATAAGTTTGCAATTTTCTACTTGATAGTACGGAACCCTTCGTGCGCGAGTTCGACTCGCACTTGGCCGGTGTTTTACATACGTCTGCAATATTTAATTTAATTTACCTAGCACTAGAATTAAAAATGTTTAATAACTCCCAATAAAACCTAATTGAAAAATATTTCATAACTATCTCGATTACGTAAGCTTCGAACTAAACAACCGTATCCAAATCGATCCATACGTTCTAAAGTTATGATGCCGCAGACAGGCAGACACACAAAAGTACGTCAAATTTACATCTGTCTTTTTTCCTACGGGGTAAAAAATTGATACCACTAACAATTAAAGGTTTTACCCGACAATGTTAAAAAGAAGGTAATGTTTTTCGATCGTGTGTATGTCCATTAATTTAGCATTTCCTATAGCTCAAATGGCTGAATATTTTTTGATAAATAAGATGTAGTTGTCTTGGCGTATTGTAGAAGTGACATAGGCTATTTAAAGCTTTAGTGAAAATGGCTAACGCAAATGGGAAAAGGGCCAGGGAATTTTTTTTCTGTCGTTGCAATATTATGTCAAACAAAAGCTACTAAAAATTCAAGAATGTACGAATCATATTATGTTTTTTAGCAGTTATTTCTATTGCCTAAATCCCTGTCGTACGATAGTAACACACCAGCAACATTTTTTTTCAGTTCATTATCAGTTTACTCCTACTCCTGATTGCGACATGTGCAGAAGTCATCGCAAGCAACCAACCGCCATCCCTTATTATAAGAGAATCTGTAAAACCAATACAAGAATTAACACCAGAAGAATCAAAATGGCGTTTTGGTGGCCGGAAGTGGTGGAAACGTAGACATCATGGCAAATGGGGACGACCAAGTAGATGACACTTAGAATACAAATGTGACGTTAGTCAGATTCAATTTTAAATAAAAAAATAATGTATTTTTGTGTTGTTACTAGTATCCAATTATTTATACAAAGGTGAGATTGGTAGGACCTTTGAAACAAATCAAAAAAAATTTTTTTTTAACACCTATTTTTAAACCGAAATAAAAAACAACGAGTTTCTCAATTCGGCCAGTATATTTTTTTATGTATGTACACCGATATCTCCAAGGTTTCTGAACCGATTTACGTAATTTTTTTTTTGTTTGATGCGGAATACCTTCAAATTGGTCCCATAAAAAATTGATTCAGGTAGGCTTATTAATTTTTATTTTATGAGCATTTTTATCTACTTAAACCTACCCTGATGTTTGTTTTTAATTAAATGAAATCATATCAACAATAAAATAAAAAGTATTAAATAAAAATAACTACGTTAATGAAATCCGACTTAAATAAAGATAAAGATTTAATAAAAATAATAAACTGTGTATATCACTTAGGTATATATGCCATTTACTAATAGGTTGGTAGGAGGTAGGTCGCCTCTGTGGTCTAGCGGTTCAGTTGTTGGACTTGACTGCATGAGGTCCCGGGTTCGATTCCCAGGTTATCCCGGGAACTTTGTATAACTAGACATTAACAAACTATAAAAAAGTTAATGGATAAAGGCAATGCTTTTAAGAATTTTATCAAGTTTCTCTTATCGTAAGAAGCTTCTGGGCATAAATAGCACAACACAAAAAGAATAAGCAAAATTGGTCCTTCCGTTTGGGCGTCATGCGGTAACCTCGCGAAATACGGATTCAGTTTTGTCTGTAAATAAAAATAACTACGTTAATAAAAACTAAAAACTAAAAAGTAAGAAATTACTAATATTTAATATTAATTACAAACTACCTATTACTTTTATGCGCCATTTATTAATAGGCTTGAAGTTGGTGCCAAGCCAATTTAATATAAATTATATAAACTTATAAATTAATACTTACTTATAATACAAATGATATACGAGTAAAATATAAACTTATAATATAAAAATATATGGATTATATATAAGTAAGTGTTAAATTGGCTTGGCACCAATTTCAAACCTATTAATAAAAAAAAGTATCTTCACACCCACATCCCCGAAGAGGTAGGCAGAGGCACAACCAGGGCACCCACGACTAGCCGAAGATACTAAGCCCCACAATGTGATAGGTGGCAAGCCTATCGCCAACCGGGCACATATCCTATCCCGAGCAACATTTTTTTATTAGAAAATTAGAAAAACCCAATTTTCTTTTTGTTGCCCGACCCGGGATTCGAACCCGGGACCTCATGCAGTCAAGTCTAACAACTGAACCGCTAGACCACAGAGGCGATTACTATTTATATTATACCCCTTTACTAATAAAACTTACGCGCCCGTTGATCTGTATGGTAAGTGGTAACTCTTGAATCTCGATATCATGCGAATTGGAAATTGGCATCATATAAATATCATTTTAGGTACTTTTAAACACAGTTCTGGGAACATTTAATTAAGTACAAAAAAAATCAACGAATTTGATAGAATTTATTGGTTACTAATAACTAAATGTTAATAATACGCCAGTGTCGTGTTCCCCAGTACTTAAAATGACATACTCGATTCCAATTTCCAATATTAAATGAAGCGAGCTTCAAGTGTAACTGATGTGTAACTTCAATTTTGCTAAGAGCGTCTTTCACTATCTTCAAGTAAAGCTCCACGTAAGCTACTCGTCGATTAATGTGACAAGTAATCTACGATCGCATTTCATCACATCCGAGTAGCGTTAACCACCACATAAACTGGCCCGTAACTAACTTGCCACTTTGAGTGCCAAGTAACGTGTTTAATCGACGAGTGAGTAATCGCCGCGTCCTTTCCCCATCTGCTTTCCAGATGTTCTGTGCGTAGTTTTTATTACCTTTGTTGATTATTTTGCAAAAAAGGATAAGTACTTATTATTGATAAATGTCTTTGGTTAAGTTCATTGAATTATAATTGGAACAAGCCTTAACACAACGAATTCGCGGATTTGCTTTATTCTACTTCATGTTACTCCTTTTTCCATGTAGTGTGTTTGTTTTATTAACAATCACATCTTTAAATTTTGTTATCAAACTCGTTAATACTTCACGTTCCTAAATTGTGAAGTTTGCACTCCTTTCTCTTTTTACAGGATGCATGATATTTTTATCGTATAGCAAAGTATTGTAAATCGTATCCCCTCTATGGTGTAGCGGTCCTGCATCGAACTTGACTTCTTGAAGTCCCGTATTCGATCCTCGTGTTGGACATGTACCCTGTCGGCGAAAGGCTTGCTAGTGCCTTCGGCTAGTCGTGTTTGGCATGGTTGTCCCTCTGCCTATCTTTTCAGTGATATGGGCGTGAAGATATATTTTTTAATTAAACTGTAAAAGTACTGTAAATTACTCGAACAAAATAATCAGTACTTTATAAAATGTAAAATGTATGTGTGAAGTTTTGTTTATAAATTAAATTAACGCGCATTTTGCGGTGCGCACTTTCGTTTGTCAAAATCTAGACAAATATTTTGACGTCTGATGTTTTTGACAGTAATGACCATGGTATTAGTAGGGAGAAACATTCCTTTCGTACACTCATTCCTTTAATCGCCACTTATGTGGCAAGTTGTTAGTTCACACTTTGTTTTTATTGGTGAAACTGAAATTACTCGGAACTTTTATTAGCCGAGTAGCTATGAGCGGCAAGTAATAAATCGACACTTTACTTGAGGATGGTGAAAAAGGCCCTAACACAAATTGAAATTACACGCCAGATCAACGGGTGCGTAAGTTTTATAAGTAAAAGAGTTAGAGTGTTATGAGTGAGAAGTTTGGCTCTCTTGTATGTGTAATGATTTCCATGAAAATGTATTTGTAGGATTTCATTTACAAAAAATACTGTCGTTTGTCTACAGAATAATAAAGCTAAATAAACAAAACTTACTAAGTAAAGTTAACATCTTCTCATTGGCAACGCTCTTTAACCTTGGTATTTTGGTAGGTGAAAGGCATTCCAATTGATCGGGAAATCCGCCTTTTGCTTTCATAAACTATGTCAACCTTTATAGATCTTTGTAGAACCAGTTACCAAGGGCGGTATTTCCGAAGGGACTTGGAAACCTACAAGTAAAGAGCGTACCTACTCATTTCTTAAAGGTCAGACACGCATCTGTAATACTCCTGGTATTGCGGCTATCCAACGACATACTCTACATGTAACATGTATGTAACCGCCTCGTTGGTCAAAGGGTTAGCGTACACGCCTAGTACCATCAACCAACCACCAGGCTTGGGTTCGATTACCGACGAGGACAGATATTTATTACACTATACTAAATTTATTACTATTTCTATCTCACTATTTGCTAATTTTGGGATAGATTTGTTTGTGTAATTTATTGAAAGGATATTTACTTGTATTTATTTCATTGAGTGCTAGCCATCCCGGTGAACTTCGTATCGCTTGACATTACTAACAGTATGTATGTGGTTGATAAATCGGGTGTAAACTCACTTAGAGCTAAGTGAGCCTTTGAGAGCGTTTTTAACAACAGTGCGTCTTCTGTACGGAGAATTATTATTTACTACTTAGTGGTCGCCTATTGGTCGAAATACCATAATAAATTTTAATGTCTTGTTGATGAACTTTATTTTGCACCATCTTAGATTTTTTATCGTTATCATCAATATATTTGTTTTTGTGTGTCAAATGCATGGTAGTACGTGTTATGTTTTATTTTTTTGAATTAATGCACTTTATAAACATTATCATTAAAAAATATTATCGTTTTGCACTTTTCCTACACATTAACTATAAGTGTGGCAAATTTCATACTCCTCCGACAGCGCAATATTCGTAAAAAGGGATCCAAAGTTTTTGCTTCACGTATTACTATATTATATATTCTGTAGTAGAATAATTGAAGTAATGCAAAATTAGTATTTAATATGTAACCGTTATTATTTAATTCTACTAGCATCGTTATCGATAATAAGTGTGACGATTTGTTTATTGTTGTCCCTCAGATATAGAAGTTTTCGTCATCTACCGATTGTTATAAAAAGTCTCCAATTCTAAGTAAAGTATTTGTTTTAAAATCATTTACGATCATGAACTGCGTGAGTATTGCAGGTGTTAAATAGTTTAAGAAATACTTTAAGATCACTAAAGCTACGATTCCAATTATTTAATTATCACTTTGCGATAATGATTTTTTTTAAAAAGTAGCTCACGACTTTAAGCTGGTCCTATGGAAATTTTGTCGAGAGTGGTGTTTGAGATAACTAATAATTTATAAATTAAATAAATGTGTTATCAAATTATTAAAAAAATATCCATTCCTAAATAAACCTAAAAACTTAAAGTCGGACACATCTAAATTATTTATAGGATAGAATACACGCCATTTGGTTTTCGGCATTGGTTTAGGTTCAGGTTTTTAAAAATACGTACCAAATGTTAACTAAAACAACTGTTACTGCATTTCAATTATTTATCTTATTTAACAGCGTTAATTCTTTTTAATTCTAATTTAATTTTCAATCTTTACAGCCGTATTCCCGAAGAGGCTCGGCAAAAGTATACCTATGGTACCCACGTTTAGCCGAAGACACTTAATCCCACAATGTGTTGGGTTACAAACCTGTCGCCAACCGGGTATACATTTAAATCCCGGGCGACGTTGTTTTGATTAGAAAATTGATAAAACACATTTTTTTTATGTTGCCCGACCCGGGGATCGGATCCAGGACCTCACGACGTCAAGTCCAACACCCCAACCGGTAGACCACAGAGGAGATTTTTAATTTTATGGTTATTGTTACAAACACAACCGCCTGATCCGGCAGAGTGGTTTCTGAGTTACACTTATTAATAGTTTTGTTTACATAACGACATAACGGAATTGAAGCCATTTTTGGCAATTTTAGTCAAATTCATTTAAAATTTATTGACAACTAATGACAATTTAACATTTAGTTTTTAACAAATACAAACTTTAGTTATATTACAAGATTTTAAAAACTATTGTCAGATTTACTCGTAAATCGCATTATGAGGGCCAGAATAGAAAAAGTGGTGGAGCCGTCCGCTCCGTCATTTCTGAACCGATTTTAAAAATTCTTTTTTTGTTTGAAAGAAGGTGCCAAGGTGGTCCCATTGCCATGGAGTCTAGATCTGATTATGGAAGCCAAACCAAGTCGGTTTTTTGCAGTTTTATTACAATTAAAATATGATATTAGTTTCTTAAATGTTGAAGTTGAATATATGAAGTACTAGCTGTTCCGGCGAACTTAATACCTCCAATTCAGTATGGGAAAAATTATTATTTTTTTATCTCCTTGCAGCCAAACGGGATAAAAAGTATCACTCCGTCTCCTGGATCTGAGCAACTTGTACATCAATTTCCAGCCAAATTCTTTCAGCCGTTCTAGAGTTATAAATAACCAAAGCAGACGGTTTTCACACTCTCGTTCTCAGCCGCAACCTTGATACCTAGTCTCGCAAATATATTTTTCGTATTAAATCAGTTAAATCATATGTACCTAGGTGATTTTGTATCATGTAGGACTCTAATTCTTATCTATTAAAATTACTGGTACGATATACTGGTTTTACAAAGAAAATATAAACACTGGTCTGAGTTAATAACAACATTATGTTAATAATGTTGTTATTAACTCAGACCATTATGTCAATAATGTTGTTATTAACTCAGACCTAAATAGAATAACTTTAAGTTTTAGTAAATCAAATAAGCCTGTTGCTTATTTGATTTACTAAAACTTAAAGTTCGGCTAGTCGTGGATGCCCTGATTGTACCTTTGCGTACCTCTTCGGGGATATGGGCGTGAAAAACTTTTTTTTATATGTCTATACATAATAGAAAAATTATATTTTTATGTATATTTATATCGCCTCTATGATCTAGTGCTCTAGGTGTTGTACTTGACCGCATGAGGTTTGATTCCCGGGTCGGGCAACAAAAAGAAAAAAAACGTTGTTGGGGATTGGATGTGTGCCTGGCTGGCGATAGGCTTGCCACCTATCACATTATGGGACTCTTAGTGTCTTCGGTTAGTCGCGGGTGCCCTGGTTGTGCCTCTGCCTACCTCTTCGGGGATATGGGCGTGAAGATACTCTATATATATATATATATATATATTTTTCACTTCATTATCCTAATTTTGAATTGCTATCGACGTAATCCAGGTCTTGTAAACACTGTCGCATTTTCAAAATACAGTGCTAAATATACTAGCCTTAGATATATTATACCTTATTAGTATTATACGTCATTTGTAATTATATGCAGAATCATATTTTTTATTTGCTTTTTAGAGAAAGTTTTGTTGTGTGTATTAAGTTGAATGATATTTATTCTGAAACACTTATTAAGTTAATGCGATTGTTCATATGGTTGCAATAACATTACTTTTTAAATGAAAATCATACAATATTAAAAAATTCAAAATAAAATAATAACATAAAAATAAACAGGAATAAAACAGAAAGTTTTATGTTATTGTTTATTTCTGTGCATTCTACGATTTCATTTTTTGTTAATTTACAAGCTAGTTTGGGCTTGTGAATGTGGGATTATATGAAATTCGTAATGATATCTGCAAGGTTACTCTTAAATCTCGTTATCATGCGAATTGGAAATTGGAATCGTATATGTCATTTTAGGTACTTTTCAACACAGAACTAGCAGACGATTAATATTTAATTACAAATAAATTCGTTCGTTCGTTCGTAATCGTTTACTTTAAACTAAAAGTCAATTTCGCCAGTATTGTGTAACCTACCTAAAGTGACATACTCTATTCCAATTTCCAATATTGCAAGAATCGAGCTTCAAGTGTAACCCTACGGAACATGTTGAAAAACGGTTGCTATCTTCTTGTCTTTCGTTGCTAAGCATTCTGTCCAAAACTGGGCTTGAGCTTATAGTGATGGTCTCATTCTAATGTAAAAAACTTACTTTATTTTTTACCATTACAATTTACAATGCGAATGTGGATGGATGTAGGTACCCGGGGAGACCAAGGCTGACATTTCACGATCAGATCAATCGGATATTGTCTGAGGGTGGTGTCAAGAGTCTCCGAAACCGGCGTGTTTGTATGAAAAGGGTAATGAATGTGAAGGAAGCAAGACAGGTTTGTCAGGATCGTGAGGTCTGGCACTCGATACTCTCTGCCTACCCCGTAAGGGACTTGGCGTGAAGATATGTATTATGTATTTATGTATCTTTTACCATTTATTTTCAGCATTAATAACACTATTACAAATATTATTCACTCAAATTTCCACCTTTATGCGAATTATCTATAGATTTATAGAAAATTTAATGCTAGAGACATATCAAACACCAAAAAGACTATAAAACACTTATGTTTATTGACTATTTACCGCATGACGAATACCTAAGATCTCCCACCTTCCCTGTGACCAATCGCAGTATTAAAGATGGAATTCCGAACATGCCCCTAAATATGGGTACGTACCTTAATATTGCATTAAAGGGTAACTTTCAAGGCTATCTCTTGAAATATCCTTCAAGAGCTATTCCTGCCGCCATTGTTATATTTCTTTGTCGTGCTAGTCGTTTATGTAGCCGGTGGACTTGCGCACGTGACATCTAATTCCGGCTATAATTTGGCAACGCAATTGTAACATCTACGGTGCCTATAGGCGAAACAGCCATTAGAAGAGCAACCAGCTTGTTATTTATTTTATATTCTATAAAAAAAAATTATAGTAGCGGCACGCTATAATGATCCGTTTGACAAATTGTAGGTACATTGTTTGATGCATAACAGAAATGTAGATGTCAATTTAATCGAAAAAAATATAACTAATATATTTCGATTTATGTTTGTTTTTTTAGCATAAAAAGTTGTAGCTTATCAAAAAATTTTATTGAAAAGAAAATATAAATTTAACATAGGTAATTCAAACGTCAAACCGGTCTTTATAGCGTGACTCTAGTATAGTAAAGTTGCAAGGAATGAAGTTGAAAAACGAAAATAATTATTAAAAAAATATTTTACAGTTTTTATCACTTGGGTTGCTGGTCTGCATAGCAATGGTGTGTGCTGCAGATGTTTTAGGAGAATCTCTGTCAGTCGGTTCTCCAGAACATATTCCTCAAACTGATAATGGAGTTGTAGATCTCGATGCGGAGGAGCTTAGAGATCATTATAACCACCACCATCATCATCACCACGATCATCATCACCACGATCATCATCACTACGATCATCACCACCATCATCACCATGATGATGATGATGATGACGATGATGACTATGATTACTGAAGATGAATCATCTGCAAACCATATCATCATTAATGACTACTTTATTTATTGATGGTCTTTCAAAATCAAGATTAGCATCTAAAAACCATGTGTAACATTAATTGCAAAATAAAAATGTATACCTATAAAAAGTTGTTTATTGCAAACGCCATTCTTTCTGTCTGTTTCCTAACTTTTCAACTGCGTGCTGAATAAAAATTATGTATGTTTTGTAGTTATGATACATACCTACTTACATGTAAATGACAAAACTTCGTTGATAATAATCAATCCATTTGAACATTAATTGTTTATTGTACCAAATTGTTTTATAACACCACTGTAAAATTAGTTAATTTAGGTAGCAATTAGTTAAAATTTGTTCAGTTCAAGTGCGCAAAATATGGTTATTAAGAAATTAGTGAATTCTGTATCTCCTCGTTGCCGCTAAATCTCACAAAATGAACTTGAGTAATAAGGCCACCGGCCTACTCAAGATTCTGACATGACATTCTATAACGATTCATGACTGCAATAAATGAAACTTAAGAAGTGTCTTCCGTATTAATAAATTTCATTTTCAAAGAAAAATAATTTAGTAATACGGAAGACGTGGCATCATGAAGAAGGTCTTAGCCGGTCCCATATAGGGACAATAATAAATTCGGTACATACATTTCAAAGTTTTATTTTAAAAAAGTTAAAAAGGGATCTATCAAAAAATAGATATCGCTGGAAAATTTAACACTAATTTAATCTAATCGCAAAGTAAACAAATTACATACTTGTGCTAGGGGTGCTAGTCAACGATTCCGATACCAAAATAAATTTAATAAGCAGTCAGACCCGGATATGCAGACGTCTCAATTTTCATCACACAAATGTCTGCCCCGTCGGGAATCGAATCCGAGTTTCGCGTTTGGTCGAAGGAGTAAGGCGGGTAACCCCTGGACCAATTCAAAATAAAAAAAAATAACGTCTGTGGACCTAATTCTGTATCAGTCCGAGTAGAACAAAACTGATTTGAGCGTTCTTAAACAGGAAATTTTGATGTCAAAGATCTTTCTCTCCTAGTTATGGATAAGCTTGATGCTGATTAATAATCATTATAATTGAAAATTATGAATAGCCTCCTACATAATCTATCCGTAATGTAGCAAAGAATAATTGATCAGCTTTAAAAATAAGAAATTCGCGCCCAAATTGGTTCATTCGTTTAGGAGCTATGATGTCATAGACAGAGAGATGCACACAAACACGTCAAAATTATAAAACCCATCTTTTTCGCCAGGAGTTAAAATGAGAATCAAAATTGACATGTGAGTAAATACGTTATAGCTAAAGATCTGAGATTTTTGAAGAGAAAACCTCTATAGCATCGTTGCGCACTTTTTTTGGAATGGGTAAAAACTTCTAAACTCGCGTCACAACACGTTACCTGATCTAAAATTCGGAAGATGAATGGAGAGTAAACAGCCTGCGCGGCGTAGAAGAGGACGTATCCTCCTCTCTTTTTTTTTACGGCGCGCTGAAAATGTATGTAATGTTGTCATGTTCGTGTAGGTACGATAGTGCAATAAACGAATATTTTATTCTACTACATAAATGATAGTACTTTCGTACTAATAATTAAAGCAATTCGCGCTAAATTATTTCCTTACCATTCCAAAATATCAAAAATGCACAACGTTAATATTCATTTCTGCCGGCACTCCTGGAGTGCAAACAGTTTTTATGATATTAAAAGGCAAACAAGCGACTGATATCCTGATGGCAAGAAATTCACGACGCCTAGACTCACCAAAGGTGCGTTGCCAACCTGAGGTCCGAATGTTAGGCCTCAAGCAAAAGTAAGTTTAGAAGCTACCTTATCCTCCGAACCGGAACACGTTAAGGGTAAGCGCTGGCGTTATAGCGGCAGGAATAGGCAAGAGGGTGGTACCAATCCGGGCGAGTCGCTGCTAAACTCTACCACCTAGTCAGTTGCCTATGCTCGCCTTTTACGCATTGTTTGTAAAACAGTCTTGCCCGCTTTGAAAAAGGCTGGTTACTACGGGGTTGCTAACCATCCTGCTGTATCCCGTTTCTCAGACCTTCCCGTCACCCGGCACGTCCCACTCAGGGACAGCGGCGCTATACATCCCGCTTTTCATACTTAGGTAGGTACGCATTGGCATGCAATTTTATGCTTAAAAACAATAATTTAATTTGGTTAGAAATACCTACTTGAAAGAAAATTGGGTTTTTCCAATTTTCTAATTAAAAAAATTGTGTGTGTACTTCTTCGGCGTAATAAGATAAAAATCTTTTTAAAAATTTTATCTTTTGCCTTATTTTATTTATTTTACATTTGTAGACAAAATGACACAGTTTTATTATAATGCATTATTTAGTTAAATAAAGTTTATTTAATATTTAAGGTACCTTTTTTTGAAAAACTAAAATGTTATCTATAGCTAACTTCATCGTGTCGGTTTTTCGTGACAGTGTGCGCGCGCATCGTAAAAATTTACCCTCATCATTTTTTCCTAACGCGCCAAAAGAAGTATAACTTCAAAAAGTTGCTCGGGATTAGACACGTGTCCGGTTGGCAATAGGCGTGCCACCTATCACATTGTGGGACTTACTGTCTTCGGCTAGTCGTGGGTGCCTTGGTTGTGCCTCTGCTTACCCCTTCGGGGATATGGGCGTAAAGATACTTTTTATACTTTTTAGAAATACTTTAAATTGACAAACCTCAAGAAAAATTATCACTGTAATAGCAAGTTAAAATATTTATATTTTTTTTTAGTAAATAACTGGGCTTTGTTATGAAATTCAAACTTATGTTTTCTGTTTCTACCTACTTTTTTAAAAACAAAGAAAATTTCGCGTTTTTGTATTCGTAACAAAATAAGTAGAGTGCTGTTTCTTAACTCTTTTTAAAACATTTAAAACTGTTATGTCACAAATTTCATATTTTGAATGAAGTGTCCTATATTTGTATTTTGAAGGAGAATACTGGTACCAGTAGGCTTCTTCAAGATACAAATCTTGTACAAATAATAACACTAAAATTAAAAACAATCATTAGCCTCCGACAAAACCTTACATTATTGTATTTTGAAATAGATAAAAATTGTTTTCTAGAAAATTCTCAGATTTTCAGTTATACTGTATCTTGCTTATACACGTCGATCTTGCTTCACGTGTTAACTCCTGCCGGAAAAAGAGGGGTGTTACAAGTTTAACGTGTCTGTGTGTATGTGTTTAAGGCATCACAACTTTTAAACTAACGGACAGATTTCGATGCGAATTTTGTGTGTGCAACCTGACATGATCGAGATATTTCCTAGTTCCTAGTTTTGTCGGTTGTTAATGCTTTTTAATTTTAGTGATATTCAATAATTAGCTGTTCAACTTGAAAACACGTTATTGTAATTATTTTTATTTTAAACCGACTTCCAAAAAAAGAGAGGTTAGTAGCTAAATAATATAGAAGTCGATATTTTTAACCTACGTTAATCGATTTCTTCGTCTTTTCCAAACCGATTCTTAGAAAATTTGTTTTATTTGAAAGAGTGGTTTTGTAAATAGTCCCATTGTTATCAAGTCGGGATCTAATGATAGAATACTACAGAAATTAAAGAAAATATTTAATTTTAGTATCGTCATGCCCATATCCCTAAAGCGATAGGTAGAGCGACAACCAGGACACCCACGACTAGCCGCAATCACTGTGTCTCACAGTTTGATAGGTGACAAGCGTATTGCCTACCGGGGACATATCCAATCCCGGGCAACGTTAATTTTGTTGCCTGACCCGGGGATCGAACCCAGGACCTCAAGAAGTCAAGTCCAACGTCGCTAGACCACAGAGGCGATTAAATTTAATTTTGGCATACATAGGTGATTTATTTTTTTAGAAAACGTAGTCGGTATCTTGCAGTACTGCGCTGCGGTTATTTTAAAAATAAGGGAAACCGTTATGGTTATAAATTACTAAAACGAACCGAATCGATTTCTTTGTTCATAAAATATTATATTTATTTATAATTAACATAACTGATTTAACATTTTTTATGCTTTTTCTATTCTGATAGTATAAAAAAATTATATATTGCGTAGTATGATTAAGACTAACGAGGGATATACGGCGCCCCGACCTTCCTGCTTCTCATGTTCACTCTTGGACATAAAATGGTTCGAAGGGGCAGCCTTCCTAGTCCTATCAACTTCTCCGCAGGCACCCAAACATCCCGGCTACTGAGCACCCCCGCCACGACAAGGCTTAAAACCTTGGAACCGACCATCAGAAACCTACATTTACAACATTTATAACATTTACATACATTAACGTCGCATACATACATTATAGATGTTACTGGTGTGTTGCTATCTTATGGCTGGAATCTTAGACTACACAAGAGATCTACAAACTAACCTAGCACGTAACACGACAAAAGCGAGAACGGGGTCACTACTGGCTGCTATGGAGGAATATTTTAGTAACCTAAATAACATTCAACCGACTTGTAACTAGATTAGCATCAGATAATGAGATCGCTAAACGGGGAATACACTAGACGGACATGCCCGCGGGCAAGTCTGCAGACATGTCCGCTGGACCTCACTACCGTATGTTTGAGTTTTTTTTTTTCGAAATGACTAATGTTGTTTACGTCTAACGACTTTTACAACGTCACCGGGCTAGGGATGTTTGAGTAACGTGTGCTAGTATGGTACTGTCATAGGACTCATAGGCAATCTGGCCTATAGCAAAGAGATCCGGCGGACATGTATGCAAACTTGCCCGCAAGCTTGTCCGTCTAGTGAATTCCCCGCTGTACATTTCAAAATTATCATAGCCCAGAATAGCATAAGTATTGAAGAACGTGAAAAATTAAAATAAAAAAATACTTGTTGCACTCCGGGAGAGCCGGCAGAAGTGAAAACTTAAATATTAACTTTGTGCATTTTTGATATTTTAGATTGGTTAGGGAATAATTTGCACGAATTGCTTAAATTATCAGTATGCAAGTAATATCATTTATGTAGAAGAATACAATATTCATTTATTGCGCTATCGAACACAAATATGACAACACGAACATCCGCGCAACCGCCCTGCGTCGTCTTACGAATTTTCGAACATGTCACGTGTCCTGACGCGAGCTTAGAAGTTTTTACCCATTCCAAAAAAAGTGCGCAACGCCGCTAAAGAGGTTTCACTACAAAAATTTGGTTTGAAAAATGGTTCGAAGTATGCCGAGACAGACAGCTAGTGAAATTAAGTTTTATGTTAAAGTGCCCCTTTATAATAATTTTTATGGAATAAGAGAGTGAACACACATATGACTTCAATGGTAAGAGAAAAGCGAGGTTTATAAACACCATAGCTGTTATAGGTGTGACGCTTTCTTACGGCCTGGCTGTGATGCCTAATGTGCAAGTCTACTGATACTACCTACACTTCGGATAGGTTTACGGCAGTACCAATCACTATCACTATGAATGCAGTATTAATTAATAATATATAATATATAAATATTATGAGGGCCATTTATTATTAAATACTAGCCGTCCGATGAACTTCGTATCGCTTGACATTACTAACAGTATGTATATGCTAGAATTTTTAATAAAACGAGCGTATACTCACTTAGAACTAAGTGAGCCTTTGCTACACATCTTAAAATTCAAGTTTGCTTTCGTTTTTGACAACAGTGCGTCTTCTGTACGGAGAATTATTATTTATTCTGTAATAAAATCATTGAAGTAAATACAAAATTGGTATTTAATATGTAACCGTTATTATTTGATTCTGCCAACATCATTATCGATAATAAGTGTGACGATTTGCTCATTGTTGTCCCTCAGATATAGAAATTTTCGTCATCCATCGATTGTTATAAAAAGTCTTCAATTCTAATTAAAGTTATTTGTTTTAAAATTATTTACGACGATGAACTTCGTGAGTATTGCGGCTGTTGAAACTTGAATAGTTTAAGAAATAATTTAAGAGCATTCAAACTACTAAAACTCGATTTTAATTTCATTACCACTTTGCGATTTTTCTTTTTTAAATTATCGAGATCTGACTAGTGGTGTTTGAGTTATAATTAATAATGCATCAATTTCATAAAATGTTATTAAATTATTAAAAAATATACATTATTAAGTTGGTTTTTGGCATAGGTTTAGTTTCAGGTTTTTAATAATACGTAGCAAATGTTAACTGAGCCAAGTGTTACTGCATTTCAATTATTTATCTTATTTAACATATTCAATTCCTTTTACTTGTAATTGAATTTCTAATCTTTAGACCCGTATTCCCGAAGACGTAGGCAGAGGTACAACCATGACACCCACGACTAGCCGACAGGGGCTTGCACAGGGGTTTGAGTCAAGGTAGGCAATAGTCATAGAAATTCTACCTAATTTTTTTTTGCCCCGTGTCGGTCCAGGCTCTTTTGCAGAATAGACCATCTGCAAATATTAATAATAGTAGTGGCACGCTATATTGATCCGTTTGACAAATTGTACATTGTTTGATGCATAACTGATGTAGATGTCAATGTAATCGAAAAAAAATATAACTGAATAATTTTCGATTTATGTTGGTTTTTTAAGCATAAAAAGTTGTAGCTCATCAAAAAGTTTTAATAAAAAGAAAATATAAATTTAACATAGGTAATTCAAACGTCAAACCGGTCTTTATAGCGTGGCTCTAATATAGTAAAGTCGCAAGGAATGAAGTAACGAAAAAAAATTATTAAAAAATTATCTTGCAGTTTATATCACTGGGGTTGCTGGTCTGCGTAGCAATGGTGTATGCTGCAAATGTTCCAGGAGACTCTCTGTCAGTCGATTCTCCAGAACATAATCCTCAAACCAATAATGCAGTTGTAGATCTCGAAGTGGAGGAGGTTGGAGATCGTTATAACCACCACCACCACCATCATCATCACCACGACCATCACCACGATCATCACCATGATGATGATGATGACGATGATGATGATGATGATGATGATGATGACGATGATGATGACGATGATGACTATGATTACTGAAGATGAATCATCTGCAAACCATATCATCATTAATGACTACTTTATTTATTGATGTTCTTTCAAAATCAAGATTAGCATCTAAAAAACATGTATAATATTAATTGCAAAATAAAAATGTATACCTATAAAAAGTTGTTTATTGCAAACGCCATTCTCTCTATCTGTCTATGACTGTTTCCTAACTTTTCAACTGCGTACTGAATAATTAAATTTATACCGTCTTATTAATAAACATGGACTAAGGTAGGTGTAAAATTAAGTTGACATTATAGTCTGTATCACATTGTAATAAAGACTATAATACGAGGTTGAACCTTGGCGTACTTTACTCCGTCTTTATTAATAAGACGGATTAAGTTGATTTTAAAAGTTGTGTATGTTTTGTAGTTGTGATACATACCTACTTATATGTAAACGACAAAACTTTATTGATAATCTATCCATTTGAACAGTAATTGTTTACTTTACTAAATTGTTTTGACACCACTGTAAAATTAGTTAATTTAGGTGTCAATTAGTTCAATTTTGTTCAGTTTTAGTGCGCAAAAGATGTCTATTAAGAAGTTAGTGAATTCTGTATCTCCTCGTTGCCACTAAATCTCACAAAACGAGCTTGAGTAATAACCGGTTTCCTCAAGATCGTGACATGACATTCTATAACGACTGGTGACTATAATAAATGAAACTTAAAAAGCGTCTTCCGTATTAACAAATTTCATTTTTAAAGAAAATTAATTTGGTAATACGGAAGATTAGGCAGCATGAAGAAGGTCTTAGCCGGTCCCAGATAAATTAATAAATTCGGTACATTTCAAAGTTTTAAAGGGATATATCAAAAAATAGTAATCGCTGGAAAATTTAACTCTAATTTAATCTAATCGCAAAGTAAACAAATTACATACTTGTGCTAGAAGTGCTAGTCAACCATTCTAATACCAAAATAAATTTAATAAACACCCAGACCTGGATATTATGCAGATTCTCAATGTTCATCACAAAAATATCTGGCCCCGTCGAGAAGCGAATCCAAATTTTGCGTTTGGTCGGTGGAGTTAGGCGGGTAGCCCCTAGACCAATTCAAAATAAAAAAAAAATAACGTCTGTGGACTAATGTTGTATCAGTCAGAGTAGAACAAAAATGATTTTAACGTTCTAAATCAGGAAATTTTGATGTCAAAGATGCATCTTTCTCTCCTAGTTACGTATAAGCTTGAATAATAAACATTAAAATTGAAAATTATGAATAGCTTCCTACATAATCTATATTTGTAACGTAGCTAAGAATAATTAATCACAGCAGCTTTAAAAAAAATTCGCGATCAAATGGGCTCTTCCGTTTAAGAGATGCCATAGAAAGAGAGATGCAAACATGTCAAAATTATCAAACCCATCTTTTTTGCCAGGAGGTAGGTCGACATGTGAGTAAATTACGTTATAGACAAGGATCTGATATTTTTGAAGAGAAAACTTCTATAGCAGCGTTGCGCACTTTTTTGGAACGGGTAAAAACTTCTAAATTCGAAAGACGGATGGAGAGTAAACAGCCGGTGCGGCGTAGGAGAGGAAGTATCCTCCTCTCTTTTTACGGCCCGGTGAAAATGTATGCCTGCGCCTGCTGTGTCTTTTAGACGGTGCAGGGCGCTTGCGCGAATGTTTGTTTTGTCATGTTTGTGTACGATAGTGCAATAAATGAATATTATATTCTAGTGCGAATAGTAGAGTGCTGTTTTTTTAACTGTTTTTATTATGTTAACAATTTCAAATTTTGAATGAAGTGTCTTGTATTTGTATTTTGAAGAAGCCTACTGGTAGGCTTCTTCAAAGTACGATTATGTTAATCGATTATTTTATATGTTAATCGATTTTTTCGTCATTTCCAAACCGACTTTTAGAAAATCTGTTTTATTTGAAAGAGCGCTTTTGCAAATAGTCCCATTGTTATCAAGTCTAGATCTAATCATAGAATACTACAGAAATTAAAGAAAATATTTAATTTTAGTATCGTCATGCCCATATCCCTAAAGCGATAGGTAGAGCGACAACCAGGACACCCACGACTAGCCGCAATCACTGTGTCTCACAGTTTGATAGGTGACAAGCGTATCGCCAACCGGGGACATATCCAATCCCGGGCAACGTTATTTTTGTTGCCTGACACGGGGATCGAACCCAGGACCTCAAGAAGTCAAGTCCAACGTCGCTAGACCGCAGAGGCGATTAAATTTAATTTTGGCATACATAGGTGATTTATTTTTTTAGAAAACGTAGTCGGTATCTTGCAGTACTGCGCTTCGGTTATTTTAATAATAAGGGAAACCGCTATGGTTATAAATTACTAAAACGAACCGAATCGATTTCTTTGTTCATAAAATATTATATTTATTTATAATTAACAAAACTAATTTAACATTTTTCATGCTTTTTCTATTCTAATGGTATTAAAAAAATTGTATATATTGCGTAGTATGATTAAATCCAAAGAGAGATATACGGCGCCCCGACCTTCCTGCTTCTCATATAAAATGATCCAAAGGAGCAGCCGTCCTAACCCAATTATCTTCTCAGTGGGCACCCAAACATCCCGGCTACTGAGCACCCCCGCCACTACATGGCTTGACCTTGGAACCGACCACCAGAATCCTATACTATCGATGATTAGCACAGGCTACATTTCCATACTAGCAATCAAATGTGTGCGTTACCCCAGCTAGAAAGTAGCACCTAGACTGATATGAGTGAGACAAATAATTAGTGCTCGATGTGCTGTAAATGTGCGCTGAATAAAGAATTTGTGCATGTTGTCGTTTTGGAAATAGTCTGCCTTGATCACTCAGTTTATGTCAGCGTGACATAAATTATGTTAGCCCTAAGCCTAACCTAACCTAACCAAAGTGAAGTTACGGAGAAATTGCTATTTGAACCCTGGTGCTCAGTGGTGGACCTGAGGACTCTGGACCAGCGTCAGTCGTCTCGCTGGTTCTTGACGGTCTCTTGCGGCAATTTAAAGTCTTTGACGAAAACCATTTCCTTGAGGCTTCCCCTGTTTTATTGTCTTCAACGTCATCTCCGTAAATTTTCTTTGTTAATTTTCTTTTACTATTGTCTCAATATAATTGCACCATTTAGTTGTTTTCCCAAGATATCTATTAAGCGCTATGTGGCGGTACTTCCCGGACTTATGCAAAATCTGTTAAGAATAGAACAAGAACAATGACATTTGTCAATTATTAAAATTCTGCAAACCAACGAGTACAGTAATTATTCTTAAAATGCATGTTCAAGATGCAACCACAGATAAAAACATTTTCTTTCCTGCTGTGCGGGATAACTAAAAATGTATAAAATGTGTTGATTGTTTAAGTGTATAAAAGTGTTTAAGTGTATATAATGTAAAATTAACTATGTAAAATAAGTGGTCTATTTTGTCTTGGTTTCATGTGTTAAACCCGTACAGTAGAGCCCTTTATCATTGTATTGTATAACAGTAACTTCTTTTGTTTTTTTCGTTGCATTCAAAATAGCAATACGGCTAACTGTACTTCTTGTAAAGTTAAAATATTAAATTTTAGGACCGCGGCTCTCCATACGGTACAACCCCGTTGGATGGGTCCCTTAGTGACCGCGGCTCTCTATATGGTCCAACCGTAAGACAGCTAATACCCTATGTAAAATTTGTGTTCTAACTTGTGATTGGTCAATTTAATGTATTCTGATTGGCTAACCAATCACATCAACTTACTATATGAGCTTGAATAACGAGGCCACCGCTTTACCAAAGACCTTTTTTTACTCTGGCTGATTTATTGACAACTTATGACTAATTATAATTGAATCCCGTTTTGATAAATTTGATGAAATTTTCTACTTGACAAAAGGCAAAATGCTAAAACAAAAGCCAAAACCTAAAGAAAGAAAAAGAAAAACTTATCACTGTCCGTTGTCGTTTGTCAAAAAAAAGAAACATTGACAACTTAGTGTTGACAAATCCATAAATAAAGAATAACTGCTATTTTGCCACTGTCATAAAAGATCTTTAAACTAGAAGTACTAAAAACGGCATAAAAATGTTTTTCAAAATACATTTAAGTCAAATATTAATTCTGCCACATGGCACAAAAATGTGATACAATAACAACAAAATAAATAATTTAATACCTACCCTATAATATTCATATAACATTAAAAAAATATTTCCGTTACATTATCAAGCAAATTGATAGACGTTCGGTTTGTCGTGGGTTTGTCATTGTTCTTTGTAAAGTGAAATATCATAATAATATTCCAAGTCTCACAAAATGAGCTCAATGTAGGTACTCAACTACGGAAGCCACCCCTTTACTTAAGATCCTGACACGACATTCTATAACGACTTATAACTGTAATAAATGAAACTTAAGAAGTGAATTAAAAATAACAAGAAAATTACCAAATTTATTAATACGGCAAACATGAAAACAAGGCTTAAGAAGATCTTAGTCGGTCTAAAAAAGGCACAAATTAAATATCAAAAAAGCTTGCCAGTTTTTGTTTAATTAAAATACATCTTTGTTTTTTTTACTTAGTATTAAATCTTTGTCAAAAGACCGACCAAATATCAATGTAAGGGAGTTTAAGCTAAGATGATAGAGTATTTTAAATGTTAAGGGGCCATATACGCTAAAATACGTCAGCAGTTTACTGTTTTTTTCTTACAAAGCAATCATGGATCTTACTGACAAAAATACACAAGATTAACATGAATATGCTTTACTAGACTAGTGTTTCCAAAACACGATTCATTTTACTTTGCTCGATATCGATATACGATCAAAAAGTTAACCCGTTTTGGAAAGCTTTTGCTTTCTGTCTACTTCAATTGCAAAAATATCGACACCAGATTTAACATAAACATAGATAAGTACTATAGCTAAAAGATAAGTGTTTCAATTTTTATACTTTTTTTCAAATTACTTTTATAGTGTCAAAAATAGTGATTTGTCGCTTGAGACGTTTACTTTAGAGCGCCATTGTTCATAGTAATCATGGAACGGGGGGAGCGCGGTGATTGGCTCTTCTGGCTGACTGATTATGGGGCCTTAATTGCCAAACTATATTATTTACTTTTATGGATATTCATTTAAAATAGTCCGCGTTAATACTTCACTTCACTTTTTGCCACGCTACGTCGTACCTAGTATGACGGTCAGCGTTTACGTTATAACCATGCATTTTTAATTTTGTCTGTCAAAAATTATAATTTGCATTTCGTTATATTTTTCTATTATTTCGTAAATGAAAAGTTTTATCGATTCCCAACCATTTCTCAAAATTTGGCTATTCTTTAGATGTTACCTTGTATATCATCCAAAACCAATTTTCGTTAAGTTATCATGGAGATATATGATGTTTTTTTTATCAGATTTTGCACTCTCTTGCTTTAAAATACATACATTTTACAACTTTGGAAATGCATACAAATTACAAACAGTTGGCTTTAATAAAAAATGTTTTGGGAACCTCAATGTCATTTTTAAAAACTGGACTATAAATGTCACTTACTTATAAGTTTTTTGAAAAAATGTTAGTTTCACTTCCGTGGGAGTGCCCTTCCTACATTTTTTGGACGAGAATCGTACAGCGGTTCATAGAATTATATATCTACCTACCAATATTTAACTGTGTGTAAAAGTGACTGACATACGTACATACTGTGATGTTGAATCTAGGGTTAATTGTTAACCCTTTCCCAACGGTACCCTTGAAAATGTACTGTAATGTAATGTAGATAACGGTTACTAAGGTACATCTTTATTGGCAACAACCTCGAGAAAATTACACATTTTCATATATAAATTATGTATTACCTAACTGTTGACTGAGAAAATCAGTTTTCATGCTTCTATAAAAACACACATTTTTCACTATTTAGTACATTCTTCAAAGACTTTACCACGATGAAGATTGTAACTACAAATTTAGAGATTAACATACTACTAGAAGTTTCGAAGCTAAGCACACTTAATCCTATTATCTTAATGATATTATAAATGTGAAAGATTACTAGCTGTTGCCCAAGTGCTAGCCAACGTGGGCAACAGCTAGTAATCCATAAATTTTTCACTTAACTTGACGACCTCATCATTGAGTGAGTTAAGTGGAAAATGTATGCACTTTAAGTATAACTAAAAAAAATAAAAAAATATGATGATAAAACTAATACGGACACCTCCGAATCATTACCTATCTTTCTAAAAAAGGACTATCAAAATCGGTTGGGTTTTATCCGAATAATCGCGTAACAAACATACAAAAAAAACTAAGTCGGATATACCACCTTTTTTGGAGTCAGTCAAAAAAGCACTTATTGCATTTAATTACTTTAATAATTTATAAGTATTTTGTAAGTGCTTTTATTTAATAGCCATATTGGTAGGTTTAACAAAAATCTTTAATCCGAAATTTCGTTCTCTTCATAGAAATTAAACAGTTTTTGTAGGCTAGGTACATGGATGGGGTTAGAATATTTTCTTATTGCTTATGATCAATTACTTGTCTACATGTTTGCTATCCAGAGTCACAAATAGGCGATAAAGTTGTTAACGAACGAAGGCGAACAAATATCTACTAACTCTACCTATTATCTTACAGTTGGTTCCACTTGGTCTATTGATCTGCTTGGTGTTGGCACTTGCTGCAGCTGATCCAGTTGATGAACAGTCACTTGGTCATCTTCTACAAGGTAACGCTAGAGCATCTGGTGAAACTTTAGACCCTGAAGAGTCTAGATGGCGCTTTAAACGTAGCGGTCGCAACAGAGGTCATCGCGGTCACCGCCACCGGGGTCGTTGAATACTTTCGTCGGGTCATAACTTTGTAATCAATCACCTGTGCCAGTATTGTGACAATCAAACTAAAAACTCTAACAAATTCAGGATTTTTATTAAGGTTTTAAGAAGGATCTAATAGAAGAGAAGGCGATTATTCCTGAAGGAGCAGAAAATGATCTGCAAAACGTGATTTATAGCAATTTTCTAATGACGCCGAATGATCACTATTTTATCACTGTCTAACAACCTATAAATTACAAAAACCTACAAATTGTTCAAAGATCTAGTTTGTAGCCGGCCTAAATCACCAGTGTTATATACTATAGCTGTTTATATATTATATTTGGTTCGGTTGCCTTCGAGAAAAAGATTGTTTCGTTTTCATCATTATGCAGGAGTGGTGATTCATTGGCCCATGACGCATTCGAGAAATATTGAATTCTTGCTTTATTTTGCCTCCAACTCGACATGGATGACCATCGGTCATTTCGCAAAAATCTATAGCAGAATATT
Source organism: Calephelis nemesis (assembly GCA_002245505.1). Taxonomy (NCBI): domain Eukaryota; kingdom Metazoa; phylum Arthropoda; class Insecta; order Lepidoptera; family Riodinidae; genus Calephelis; species Calephelis nemesis. Next base: position 1,036,477 of record NJDD01000762.1, read on the forward strand.
TTCTAAAAGTATGTGATGAGTTTAGTTTGTAGAGCTTTTTTACGTCATCGTCATTCTCTTTCTCTCTCTCCTGCGATCTTCCCAAAAAATAGGATTATGGGATTTTTTGACATAGCGGACCATTACCTATACATTAACTTACTCTTGGCACAATAGATACACACTTCACTTTAATTAATAGTACTTGGATGACCGAGCTTTGCTCGGTATTTTTTTTTGTTTTTTTTATAAATTGTGTTTTTTGGAAATTATATTTAAGTACGAATTACACAATTAGTCTAACCTCAAAGCAAACAATCATTGACTTCGTTACTTAACAACGGACTTCGTTACTTAACAACGCCATCTGCTGGAACTTTAATAATTAACTTTAACTTTTAACTTTAATTATTCGCCAAAAATAGCATTATTATTCGCCAATAGATGTCATCCTATTTGTTAAAAAAGTAAGTTTAAGTCGATAAAACACGAATATGACATTTTCTAAAAATGATTCCTAGCTAGATCGATTTATTGCCCCCGACACCCACTATATACTAAATTTCATGAAAATCGTTGGAGCCGATTCCGAGATTCCAATTATATATATATATATATATATATATATACAAGAATTGCTCGTTTAAAGGTATAAGATATTCTAGCGGCCTAACCCGGCTTAGCACGGGTAAAAAATAAAAAACGAGTATAGATAAACCTTCCTCTTTAATCAGATTACATATCATAAAAATTCGTTCCGCAGTTTCAAAAATTTAAGCATACAAAAGGACATAGGGACAGAGGAAGCGACTTTGTTTTATACTATGTAGTGAAGATATATTATGTTTCGCTTTGTTTACCTAGTTAATTGTGTTCTGTTTTTGCAGTATTACTGCGCTTAAATTTTAGTACAAACACACAAACGCTAATGATCACACAATTGAATATATTCATATATTACAATAAATTGTTCAACCAGACGTATATTCGTCCTATTTTTTGCTATAAAAAGACTCAAATTTAGAAAAGTAATTATTTTGTTAAAAACATTTATATTGCACGAGAGACGCTTGCTACGATGAAGACTGTAAGTATTGACAGATATTATTATTATTTTGTTCTTAGATATGGAATGTGATAACCCCATCACCTGATCTGTGAGTACTGAATTATTGCACTAGTACATTCAGTCTATCTACATACTAATTTACTAATTAGCAAAGTAAGGCGATATTGCATCAGAAAGTTTTTGCTAAAAAACCTGTTTTTAAATCTACTAGTACTGGTATTTTATATCTTTCCATGTCAGTATGACCCTAATTTAGATTCCCAGATCATGTAATTCAATATATACGAGTTTGAGAGATTATTCTGAAGAATAATTAGAATAAGATTAAGAATAAGATTTATCAAAAATTGTTAGCTAATCGACTTTTGAGTGTAATCCTACTAAAATTTAGGCAACGTTCTAGTTACACTAAGGGTTTGAATAGTTAGACATTTATCTTCACAATTCCTTTTTCAGAATTTAATTGGAATCAGTAACTTTATAATTCGTTTATAGAATTAAGAAACACTAGTGTTAGCTACACTAGTGTTTCTTAATTCTTTTTTGTTTTCGCAGATATCTGAGCCAAAAAATACTTGACCCTGATATAAAATTAATATTAATTTTCTATCTAAAACAGTTTTCTTTATCAATGATAATATTAGGATAAAGCAATACTAGTATCATAAATGCGAAATCATAGTTCCTGTAAAGGATTAAGAAAGAATATTATAACAAACTAGGCGAACTTCATATTTTTTTACAGTTGGTATGGACAAAATTAAAGTGTAATTATTAATTATTCCCACTTTTCCTGTAATTTTCTTAGTATTTTTTTTCTCGGGACAATAAATGACAACAACAAAAAAAATTGGTCCATCCGTTCAAGCAATGACCAATCGAAATAGGGATTTATGTTTATATACCTAAGTATATAGATTGTCCTTCCTTGTTTTCGTTTTATATATAGATATCTGAGATGAAGAATACTTGACACTAATATGAAATAGACATTGATTTTCTATTTAACAAACTGGGTTTTTTATAATATTAATAATAATATTATTGGGAATTATGTGTAATAAATGCGAGTGTATTTTTTACCTATTTTTTCTTACATATAAACACACTTTGTTTATTTTTCACATCAAAAATCTTATTATTTTAATGATGTCTTAAAAAAATCAAAATTTCACTTTACACCTTGATACTTCAAAAAACAGATGAAGACTTTATTTCCAACTCTGGTTCTTCATCTGTTTTAATAAACTGATAAAGAACCAGAGTGTTATAGTTTAGATATCGAGATGAAAAGTAGCTTATGATGTTCTTTTTGTGCCTTTTTTCCAAAAAATAATCTAAACCTAGTCGTTTTAATGTGAAAACGGCACGTTGGGGTTAAATACTTTTAAATCTATATATTGACGTGATGCCAAAACTTTGGACCCCTTTTTACGAAAATTGCGCGGACGCAGGAGCATAAAATTTGGCACACTTATAGTTTATGTATAGGAGAAGTGCTAATATTTTTTAATAATAATGCTTAAAAATTACATTAAATCAATAAATAAAACATTACCAACACTATGCATTTGACACACGCAAACAAATATATTGATAATAATGATAAAAGATCACAGATGTCGCACTAACTATTCATGAAGGCAGTTGGTCTTGAGAAATGAAGATGGCGTTCTTATCAACAAGATATTAAAATTTTTAGTGGTTTTCGACAAGCGACCACTAGTTATTATTACTATTATTATATATATACATATCGAAAATAGTAACCAATTAAAGGTTTTTTTAACAAAATGTATATACTATTAATATTTTGCAGTTTGTATCACTTTGTTTAGTGATGTGCTTAGTATTGGCACTGGCTTCAGCAGCTCCAGCAGATGAGCAATCAGTTGCACCAGTAGGTGACGACGTGGGCTATGGGGGAAGCCCCGGGATAACCAGAGTACGCCGCAGTCCTCGTGGCCACGTCGGTTATCATCCCAATCTTTGGGGCTGAATATTCCTCAGTAACTATTGACGGCAAATATGAATTAATTATTCCAGTAAATTAAATTTACCTGTACAATAAAATCAAATATATATATTGACTTCATTTGTTTCACTTGTGTTTCCGCCTCTGTGGTCTAGCGGTCTGGTGTTGAAAGTATCATAAGGTCTGTTCGTACCCCGGGTCGGACAACAATAAGAAAATGTGTTTTTTAAATCTTATAAAACGACGTTGCCCTGGATTGAATATGTGGCCTTTTGGCACATATATCATAAAAGTATGTGGCTATGTATATCATAAAATTGCGAAAAAGCATATAACTCTCTTAATGCTTAGAGACAGTCCTGGGCTTATAGCCACCTATTATTCCCACTAAAGCGTTAGTGCTTGTTATTGTCGTGTTATGCTGGAAGGTAGAGCTGGTACACTTGCACATCTGGCCTTAGGTCTTAGCCATAATATAGCGACACACCAGTCACGAAAGGTTAGGGTTTTCTCTTACCATCAGGAGAGACATTATGTAATTCGATATCTTCATACTAATATTATAAAGAGGAAAACTTTGTTCGTTTGTTTGGTTGTAATCAATAGGCTCGAAAACTACTGGACCGATTTTAAAAAAAAATTCACCATTAGAAAGCTACATTATCCACGAGTGACATAGGCTTTGTTTCATCCAAAACGGTATAGTAGAAGCCAAGTTACGCAGGCGAAGATGCGTGAAACTGCTAGTATAACATAAAAAAGAATAAATCATATAATTATAGGGTTTATATACCTATAAATAGTTTGATAAACTGTACTTTCTCTTACATAAGTAATACTATCAAACCGGACAGCCTTGAACTGTATTCGAACGTAAATCGGTCAAACCAGGAGAAAGCCTTTCCCTCACCAATGCCATATCCATTCCTGACCCTTGGAGTGTCAGCACATTCATATTGTACCATTTATTAGAAGTGCGTGTGTTAGTGGGAGCTATTTGAAAATGAAGGTAATTTTTTATCTCCTGTATGCATGTGACACACAGAAAAAAATACTAAGTACTAATAGTTAATTCTTTGTTAGTGATTTGTGTTAGTCCTAGTTATTTTAATAATAATATATTTTAATCGCCTCTGTGGTCTAGCGAATCAGTTGCTGTACTTGACTGCATGAGGTCCTGGGTTCGAATCCCGGGTCGGGGAACAAAAAGAAATTTTATTTTTACCAATTTTCTAATGAAAAAACGTTGCTTGGGATTGGATATGTGCCACCTATCACTTTGTGGGACTTAGTGTCTTCGGTTAGTCGTGGGTGCCCTGGTTGTGCCTCTTCGGGATATGGGCGCGAAGATACTTTTTTTACATTTTTTCGCCTTGAATACATGTACTGGCACATAAAAATTAAAAACAATAAAACTATAAAAACCGACTCCAACTATTTCATTGGGTACCAATTCGCGATTTGATAATTATTTTTTCAAAAGATAGCAAATAGTTCCAAAATGGTCTCACATAAATTTTATCAGTACCCTACTGTTAGTATGTATATATAGTATGAGGTCTTCAAGATAAGTGAAAAAATTTATACATTATTAAGTTTAATTAAAAAACTGGTTAGTTCATGATGAAACTAATATGGCAGCACCTCGAAACCATGATATATCTTTCTAAAAAAGAACCGTAAAAATCGGTTGGCTACTGACGGAGTAATCGCATAACAAACTTGAATTGAAAACTTGAATATTAACGTTGTGCATTTTTGATATTTTGGAATGGTTAGGGAATAGTTTTGCACAAATTGCTTTAATTATCGTTATAAAGGTACTATCATTTATGTGGTAGAATACAATATTAATTTATTGCGCCATAATTTACGAACATTCGCGCAAGCGCCCTGTGCCGTCTTACGAATTTTCGTGGTCACGTGTCCTAACGCGAGTTTAGAAGTTTTTACCCATTCCAATAAAAAAGTGTGCAACGCTCCTAAAGAAGTTTTCACTTCAAAAAACATAGCTCTTCCTTTTTTTCAAGTCGGTTAATTAGAAATTATATAAACTACTAAGCGGCTCTACTAAATACCAAGAAATAACCGACAGCTATAGATACCACGTATGTTACTGATGCGTCACCATCTTATGGCCGGCATTTTAGGCCTCGTGTTGGATTCTCTCTTCAACGCGGAACAAGACATTGACAAACTGGTATGTACGCTAAGGACAAGGTACTGATGGTAGTTGTGGAATAATGTGGATGGTAATAATGACTAATGACTGTCGCCTTTAGTTAAATTATCTACAGATAATAGGTACAACGTGTTCTAAAATATATAAATAAATAAAATATCATTGGAAAAATTACACAAATTCAATCTAACCCTCAAAGGTAAGTATACCTAGTCTTGCCATAAATATTGTAATAAAGAAAAAAAATATTTTTTTAACTGCAAATAACATATATTACTTTTACAGTGTGTTAGTTTAATACATAAATATACAACAATTAAAAATATAAAAAGCTTATTCGAAGTGGTCTCCATTGGCTGCAATACAGTCCTTTAAACGTTGAGGCCAGTTATCAATAGAAGCACGCACTCTTTCCATGGGAAAATTCTTCACTGCCAATCGTATAGATTGTTTTAGGGACTCCAAATTATCATGGCGTTTAGAGCAAGCTGTACTCTCTAAAACTGACCATAAATCATAATCCAGCGGATTAAGATCGGGACTAGACGACGGCCAGTCTTCAGCTCTGATGAAGTCCGAAACGTTCGCTTCCAACCAAGACTGCGTGGACCGAGCTTTATGACCCGGCGCCGAGTCTTGCTGGAAGGACCATACTTGGTTATTGAACATGGTGATGTTAAGGGGCTTAACTACCTTCTCAAGAATGGTATCTTGATACACTTGTGCCGATGTTTTGATACCTTTTTCACAAAAATATGGCTCAGTCACTTCTTCATAGCTAACACCCCACCAAACCATCACTGAAGTTGGATAATGTCCACGTTGCACTCTGTCGACTAATTGGGAAGCTTCCTTAGAGCTTTGAGCATAAATACGGTCATTTTGTTTGTTAAAATGTTGCTCAATTGTAAAAATTTTCTCATCCGTAAACAAAATTTTTCTGTGACCTCCCTTTGCGTACCGCTTCAGTAATTGTTTCGATTTTACGACCCTATTCTTCTTTAAATTATCAGTTAAGAAATGACCAGAGCGTCTCTTATAGGCTGCAAGTCCTAAGTCATCTTTTAAAATACGCGACATGGTTCTAGGTGCTATCTTCATTTCCCGAGATAAAATCTTTTGCTTTCGGACAGGATTTCTTCGAATTCTTTCCCTTACTGCTTTGACCACCTTTTTCGTACGAACACTACGTGGACGGCCAGATCTTTTTCTGTCACAAACAGAGGAAGTCTCATTGTACCTATTAATAGCCCGGTACACAAACATTTTACTAAAACCAAGTGTATGGAGAGTTTTAAAAATTGCATTTGGCTCCATACCTACTTTGTGTAATGCAATCACAGCGATTCGGTTCTCTTTATCACCCCACTCCATTTTAATATCGCAAAATATTGTACAATGTATTGGCGCCAAAATGAGAAAACACAATGAACAATCGTATAAAAATGACAGATTCGAAATTCAAATGTAATATTTTTTTATTTTTAAGTGTAACAGTATTTATGGCCAGACTAAGTATAGGGGAAGGTTGCGATCATTGGACCGGCTCTTTCATTGGACCACCTAATTTTTTCAAAACCTATGCGTGTCACAGCAAGTTGAATGCATTCATAGGCAACAGTACTAATACCCTTGTCCCCCCGCTAAACCTAAGTGCGCTCGAGACGCGTGGCAACTAGTGACGGGAGTATATGTGTTAGCGGTGACCGTAATATAAAAACCGTGCCATCAAAAAAATGATGTAAGTAGTATTGTATTTCTTCATATTTGATGATTTTATTATATCAAATAGCAAATTTATCTGTGCTCACATAGACTATGAAGTTTTGTAACAAATTTTGCACGATTTTTAATACCTGCTTTCGTTCTGTTTATATACCTAGTTTTCATCAATGGACCACTATGGTGATGCCATTATTGGACCAGTCCAATCAAAGAAACTTAATGAATTACCTATTTTCACTTAGTATAATCCTAAGAAATGTTTTTGACTTTGTGAATTTCGTTTACATTTACTTGATACTCATAAAAAAAATTAAATATATGTATGTCAACTGCACCAATATCGGAAATGCAATATCAAAATCAATGAACACCTAAAGATATTAGTATTTAACGTATTTGATACTTACCTAACTTTTTGTTACAATTAGACTTTATTTCTGAATGTCGGCAGAGAAAGAAAAGAGAAATATTATTGTTGGAATGAAACTAGTATGAATCGTTAAGAAAAAAACTATTGGAATAAACGAAGCGAGTCGAATCCATGGTTTACCAAAAGCTATATTAAAAAGAAGATAGAACGGGAAAAACACAAAAAGCTTTCGAAGAAGTAGAGTATTATGATTGTTACAAAAACTATTGAATAAAAAATTATTTTTTATGTTGTATTTTACTTAGTCACCTTCATTGGACCGTTAATACAAATATTTCTAAGTCTAATGATGGCAACTTAGTGGTCCATTCAAGGGAACGGTGGTCCAAAGAAAGCAACTCCTCATTGAAGGGTTATGTTAGTATATTTCTAAAACCTATCAACTTTCATTACCAATAATTTATATACCATTAATTTACATAAACAGCATCATATCCCTACAATTGGTTTTTATTTTTCGATGATATTTCATGAGAAATTACTTGATAAAGTTAAGTGGTCCAATCATTGCAACCTTCCCCTAATCTTCCGTTGAAGTCAGTTTTTAGTTGATGTTTCTGATCTGTCATTAGGTACATAGTTTTATGGCGAAATGCGCGCTAGAAACGATAGCGCGCGAAGGTGAGTGCTGCTAATGTTGCCATACATAGAAATATACTATTAATTTTAAAGAAGACTAAGCGGTCTCAGTAAAGACGTTTTACTTTTTTATACATGTGTTACCTACAAATTTTTATGGAATTTGGGGATTTTATAGGATATAAAAAATAAAAATCCGTACTTATTGCGTTAGGTTTCACTTATATTTCACAAATAAATTCAAAATCATGTATATTTGCACAGCCCTACCGTGTGAACCGAAAACAGATGTCTACGGAATAACTTGTAGCATATTTAGGACGATTAATTAGACAAACGGTAAAGTACGGTTGTTTCCTTAACATAAGTTGTAAAAGTTTGGAATATAAAATGTTTAAATAAGTCCTAGTTAAATAAAGTTTTAACTGCCAAAAGCCATTACTTGCTCTTCAATACACTATATAATCTATAAAATATAGTTTAAAATACTTAAGGAATTAACACGGTGATAATTAATTTTTAATCGAACGTTTTCTCTAAACATACCGTGCTTCTATGGCGAAGAAAATGTATCTGGTAACATCCAACGAAAGTTATTAGTTCCAATTTTAGCCGTGCGCAGACTTAACTGGGGAGCACTCTATCTGCATGAATATAGATTAGAGATTCGTTCTCGAGAACTTTCGAGAAAATGATTTCAGCACCGTATTTTAAACAATCAGACAACTAATAAACATATTTTTTATTTGCAAAAACTGATACGTATATGTGAGTTAGCAAAATATACCAGTAACTTTAGTAACTACGTTGTATTTCATTCTTTAATTGTTTATTCTGATTCTATTTTATTGTTAATTACATTATGAATATTTATGATTGCTTCAAATTTTATTGTTTACCCCAATTTGGTTGATCTCAAAATACATAATTCATGTTAGTATTATTATTGCAAAAACTATTTGTATCTGTTTAGTATGGCAAAGTCTCCAAGAACCAATTTTGCAAAAATTTTGCAACGGAGACAAGTAATCAACCGGTCAAATATGGGTAATATTTCTTCGTTCAATATAAAAAAAAATACCCCGGAAGAGGTAGGCAAAGACACAAGCACCCACCACTAGCCTTAGACACGTCTCACATAAGTCTATCGCCAAATGGACACATATTCGGATAAGTACCAATATGAATTTGGATTTCCAGGGCAATTTCAATTTCATTAAAAAAAACATTCCCTTTTTGGTTGTGCGACTTGAAGGTCCAAAATGAGACATGAAGTCAAGTTTTGACTTGACTTGATGAGGTCTCATTTTCAAGTGTTGGCACTTAGATCGCTAGACCACATCATAATAAACACAAAATTCTTAAATTTAAAATCTTTAACTTTTTGGCCAAAATTTTAAATATTAGGTATATATTTTAAATATCTCCATAACAATTCACAGTAGGTGCAAGCAATACACTTTATGTCTGTGACAAAGCTAGTGAGACAAAAATCCAGCCGACTCTAAAAAAGGAGGATGTTCTTAATTTGACTATTTTTTTATTTATTTTGTGTATGTTTTTAACACTTAGCAAATAGCTAACCCACTTTGATGGTTCTTTTTTGAAAGCTAGGTCATGATTCCGAGATGGTTAGTTATATCATGACTAGTGGTACCTATTTTTTTATTTTTTAGTTTTTGTTTATTATACTAGTTAATAGTGCACACATTTTTCAAATATTTTGATGACTTCATCATTAAAACACAAGTGAAAAATGTATACATTATTATGTGTAACTCAAAAACTATTAGAAGGATGTTGATGATGTGAGAAGAACATTTGAAAAAACAATCCTTTGAAAAAAGAACGATTAAATCGCGACGTATATTTGGAGTCAGTTTAAACATAGTATTTACATTTTGCCTTTAATTATTTCTTTGAAATGTTAGCAAACAAGCACAGACCTCTCCTGACAGAAAGACAACCGTGACATGTTATAAGTCGCTGTCCTGTGATCGGTGTGCTAGGCCTAGGTTAAGCTACGGTATACCTAGGCTTCCGTTGAACTACGATACCTCTAAGCCAAAACATGGGAGAGTCATTACGGAATATGTAATCCCGTAGATCCTTACCCGGGCAAGGTGCATAACACTCTACCACCGTTTTATTTTTTTATTTTTATGACATTGGAAAGCAAACAAGCATACGGATTTCCTGATGGTAAGACATTCATGCCGCCTAGAGACACCAAACGTGGTAATGGTGCGTTGCCAACCTTAGGTCGGGATGTTAGGCCTCAAGCAAATGTAAATTTATCTGCTACCTTATCCTCCGAACCGGAACACGTCGCTGGCAAGTACTGACGTTATGGCGGCAGGAATAGGTACGGCGGTGGTATCGATCCGGGGGAGTCGCTGCGAAACTCTACCACCTAGTAAGATGTCAAGTTGTCAAGCCTATGCTCGCCTTTTACGAGTTGCCTGGCACGCCTTCCTTTCTATTCTGCACTAGAAGTCTTATTGCTAATAAGTATTTTTTTAGTGGTAATTAGAAAATACTAATTATCTATTTAACCTGTGCTTAACATGTGTTAAATTTAACGAGTTGCCTGCCGGGTAGGCAGATTATCTATCCTACCCAGGAGACTCGGACTAATACAGGCAAAATACGGTCAATATATTGAAGGTATGGCAATAGTAATTCATTATGTTTATGTTTAGGCTGTACCTGAGTAGGTAATCATTATCTGAAGAGTCATTATTTGCATAGATTAATGAGGAAAATAACATAATATTTAGTCATGAATGCAAAGATTACTGTCAATAGTATCCTTTACCTAAAAACCCTCCTTTAACAACTATTAATTAGTTAGGGTTCCGTAGCAAAGGCTTTTAAACGGAATCCTTATAGATTAGTCAAATCTGTCTTTCTGTCAGTCCGTATGTCACAGCCACTCTTTGCCGAAACTGTAAGAAACTGGTGGAACATGGTAAGTTAATTCTGTGAACCGCATTAAGATTTTAACACAAAATAGAAAAAAGACAAAAAATTTTGGGGAACCCCACACTTAGAACTAAAACTCATTTTATTTAAATCAAAGCCATAAGTGTTTGGTATTCATGGATAGGCTTTCAAAAACGATGTTAAGGTTTCTGGTATCATTTTTTTCTGAATTGAATAGTTTGCGCGAGGGTTCATCCAAAGCGCTAAAATCTTCTGTCCACCCCCCTGTAACTTCTTAAATAAAAGAACACTACTTGCTACTTCGGAATCCTTCATGGGCAAGCCAGACTCGCAACTGGCCGCTTTTTTTTTAATTTATGAAGATTTCACATTAGGATATCTGCGTATTTGTCACTATGACACAGAGTTTAACAACTTCAATGCAGTGAACTAGCGAAATACTTCAATAAAATTTCTACATGCCATACTCGTAGGTAAAAACAAATTAAGCATGCAATTTGATATATAAGCAAATTCTATGCTTGTGCTATGGGTGTTAGAAAATAAAACTTTTACATGGAAATATATAAGAAATACGTTCACGCCCATATCCCCGAAAAAGTAGGCAGAAGCACAACCAGGAGGGCGCCCACGACTAGCCGAAAAAGTTCCCCAATGTGGCAAGCTTATCCACAACCGTGCAACAATCCTGGGCAACGTTACTTTTATTAGAAAATTGAAAATTGACTTTTGTCATTTTGTTACCCGACTCGGGGATGTTTAATGTAGTGATAGTGTAAATGTAAATTTAAAATAAAAAAAATGCAAAAACCTCCAACAAAACATATACATAATAGATAATATGTATTGTATTGTATCTAATAACCATCTTGATCACGATTTGCATTGAAATCGGTCAATCCGCTCAAAAGTTATGATGCCACTTACACACACTTACACACACATACACACACACACACACACACACACACACACACACACACACACACACACACACACACAAACACTAATTGACAAACTACTACTATTATGGCAAAAAAAAATAACAAAATAATCAATAATCATTACAGATACGCATATCCGTATGTTATTACATCCTGGTCATCACAACAGTGGAAATGGCTGTATTGGATCCAGCATTGTACTTGTCACCAAGCCCCCCAATGACAACTGGAAGTGACAACATGCCAATGGATTTGTGGGTCAAAAGAACAAAATCATTAAAAGATGAAATTACTACGACTACTTTACCAACTGCAAGCAAACGTAAGTTTTTGATATTACGAGTACCTTTGACATAAGCAACCCTTTAAAATGTCATGTACCATTAATGAAGCCTCCGATCGCCTGTGTAGTCCAGCGGTGTTAGACTTGACTTGATGTGGTACCGGGTTCGATCCTCGGGACTTCATGCAATTAAGTCCAATACCTGAACCGCTAGACCACAGGGGCGACTAGTATTAAAAACCCTGTAAATGTTATTACTACATGTTGCCTGCGCATACTTCAGCAGGTATGGAGCAAAAAATAGCCTTTGTTACTCTTCAGGTTTCAGTCTGTCGCTACATACGAAAATTGTAGGGATCGTTACGTGAAAGAAGAACATAAAACACACTTTTAAATTCATATCAGTATCGAAGTATGGAACCATACAAGTCATCCGTAGGTACCTACCATTGTCAACACCTTGAAATATTTTGCCATGTATTTACTAAACTTATATTACACGTACATAAAATGCAAAGTTAATTGAGGATAACACTTACTTATGTTTGTATCTATATTTTCCATATTTTTTATAAACCATAGGCACTTAATGTATTTGAACTTATAACATATATTTCACTTATTTATATAGATATTGAAGATGCATTGAATAAATAAAAACATCCAAACTGACCTAGGTAGATGTGTATAAAGGTTATGTCAAGATTTTAAAATAAGTGGGATACAAAATTACATAGTACCTACGTACAAATTATTTCTCATACCAAAATCTCTAGATATACCTAGTATATAATTATAATGTATACTAACAACAAAGAGAAAATATTTGTTTGTTCGTTCCATTCCTTTCATCAGTGATCTTGTTGGTAATAACCCATACGTATATGATAAGCTCACTTTACAATCTGCCAGAGAAAAATGCAGATTATCTTTCTACTGAACGGAATCCCTTATTCTTATTAAAATAATTGCAAAAAAGTTTTTCTTCTCTCTTGTCTTGAACATGATTGTTCAACATGATTCTAGTCTTTCTAAAAAAAATAATATGGCTAGATGTAGGTACTAAATAAAAATAATAAATAAATGTTTTTTAACGTACAAATTTCTTTAGCGGCGGCGTTGTGCACTTTTTGTGATGGTTGAAAAATGTTAATTTCTCGTCAGGACATATAACCTGTCCGAAAATTCATAAGACAGAGTGAGAGTAGGCTGCCAACACGGCGTAGGAAGGTAATTCGTTCTACCACTTCTCATCTCTTTCTACCGCTCGTCAAAAATGAATGCCTTCAATAAGGCGATAATGACGGGTTGAGCTATAAATCATTTCTCATCTCATTTACAAGTTATCAGCAAGCCGAAAGTTTGAAATATATCCAAAACTGCCTCACGTACCTGTTGACTGCTCCCTAATATGTTCAGAGATATTTATTTTTTATTATTTTTTTAAGGCACTCAAACCCCATCATCACGAGAAGAGGTTTTTACTGAGGCTGAGACATTTTGGCCAAACCTACGGTCTGTCAGAAGGGATATTCATATTCCTTTGACCTTCCACCTCACCGGGACCTATGGAGGGCTTGGGACTTCACTAAGTCATGGCATCATTGGTAGCAGTTACGCTGGTCTTACTAGTATTATAAGACCATATGGGGTTAAAGGCAAATCTGCCCTCGCAGGCAGCAGTTATGGGTCGCATTGGGGTGATTCTGGTGTTAAGATTTACGGTGGGGATCTTGGACCAGCATGGTCTGGGTGGGGAAATGGAAAATGGGGGCATTATGGCAAGGGATGAGTATTAATACTTTATTAGTTTAATTAAATAATTAATTATTTACTATTGCATTGTTGGTACCTACTGATATCCGTAGTTTTGCCAGTTCTTATACCACTTATACCGCATCACTGATAGCGTGACGTCATATTTGACACAAGCCTATAGTACTTAAACACTTTATAAATAACACTTGTATTTTTCAAGAGTACACCAGTTCAAGTGTAATAATAATAAAAAGATACATTAAATTGAATTGTGGAAAATTACAAATGTCGCTTAAAATTTGAATTCCACCAAACGTCGACAGTTAAAAGTGTAACTCCATAACATTTATACTTGTTTACTATTCAATAACTTTTATCGAAAATTAAGATATTAAAAACTCTCTTATTAAAATCGCCTCTGGTCTAGCGGTTCAGTTGTCGGACTTGACTGATTGAGGTCCCGGGGTCGAATCCCGGGTCGGGCAATATACAGAAAATTGGGTTTTTCCAATTTTCTAATAAAAAAAACGTTGCTCGGGATTGGATATGTGCCCAGTTGGCGATAGGCTTGCCACCTATCACATTGTGAGACTTAGTGTCTTTGGCTAGTCGTGGGTGTCTGGTTGTACCTCTGCCTACCTCTTCGAGGACAAGGGCGTGAATATAAAAAAATTAAGATATTAAAAACACAAAAGATAATGTTCTACTTTTAAAAAATGTTGTACCTACCTAACTCCTTAATTGTAATACATATACTTTGTCTAAAATATATTTGTTATGGTTAGCAATTTAAGTTTAATTTTAGTGATATATGTACATGTTATAAACACATATTTAAAAATATAATGAATAATTTATGGGTTTGTTTTTATATTATTGCTAGCCGACCCGGCGAACTTCGTATCTCTTAAAATTACCAGCTACTAAAAGTTTGTATGGACAAAATTGAAGTTTTGATTATCCCGCTACTCCTACAATTTCTCCGGGTTTTTCTCTTCTTAAGAACCTTCTCCTGTTTTCTGGCAATAACTAAAACAACAAAAAAAGCATAAGAAAAGTCGGTCCCTCATGCGATGACCACAAGAATTGCTTATTTATTAAATTATATAAATAGATTTGTAATGTTTATGCTCCTCGTTCTAGATACCTTCTAAATTTCTATTTATTAAATGTCAACTACGTTGATCGCAAAAAGAATCTGCGATTTCGAAATATTCAATTAGAAATGTATCTAGCAGAGTTTTTGTAGAGCTGGTTAACACTCAAAATGTCGTCTAGATAATAAGAAATGAAAGCTAAAGATCAAAGATTTTCAAGGTATGTTTACAACGTGAGTCTAGGATATTAAGCTTTATTGTTTCACACTATTTGCGTGGACATCTTGTGTAATCATCTCTTGCGCAATTTACAAACTACAAATCAAACCGGACCATGACAATGGCGAGAACTGTTATAATCTTTAGTGGTAGTAAAGTTAGGTGGCGGTGGCACTTATTGGATTACTTTTGCTCGAGGCCTCACATCCCGGCCTCAGGTTGGCAACGCACCATTACCATCCTTTGGTGTCTTTAGACGGCGTGAATTTCTTACCATCAGGAAATCCGTCTGCTTGTTAGCCTTCCATTAACGTAAAAAAAAAAATATACCCTAACCCTACCATTTAATCTTGGTAGTCATGGTACCTACTACGACAAATCTAATATCGCCTTTTACAAACTCATTCACTGTTATTCTGTCTGATTACTTTGAAGATGGTAGGTACAGCTTACTACATAAACATCGTGTAAATGACAGCATAACGAAAAATGCAACCATGGAATCAATATACTATGATAGACGTCCATTTTTGATAGAATTATGTGCCAGAAATTTCATGAATTTTTCAAAAAATTTAAAACTGCTAAATATTTAACCACTTGTTTCCGACAAAAAGTGTTAAATTAATTTTGAAGTCTGATATGTATCTAAAATACCACATAAGTTTTCGTTAGGTACGTCGTCAAATACACCCTGTGTATCGTCCCGATGAAAGCCCCCCATTTACATTCGGAATTCCTTTACCAAATCCCAAAATTCCGAAACAAAATGGTGCCTAATACCTATCCGCCTAAATTTCGTACGACAAAATTCCTCCTTTTTTTCGTTCTTGACTTCGTAACAGGATTTCGAACGTATGTACGGATCAAGATAGACAGATAGTATTTTTGTCTAAGTATCCTCTTCGCTACAACTCATACACATTTTCTTCCACATTTCCGCAGCTCTTTGATCTCTCAAACAAATCTATTCTCCTTGATAAAAAAATGTGAGTTAAGGTTTCGTACACTTTGAGAACCTTTTGCTACATACAAACAGAGGAAACCCCCGAGATTTCATCATTATTACATTAGACATTGTAATAATTGACAACAATCCCATGAGCGATGTATGAATAGCCACTTAACAATTATCCATAGCGTAATCATTGCCAGCAGCTGTCAAGAATAATAGCATCCTGTACAATAGCTTTAAATTCCCAGAATCATTCAGCCATGCTCATTGCAATGGTTGGTCTCATATTTCTAATACTACTTGTACCATCCTCTATATCGGTGTCAGGAGATGGTAACATACACCTCCTGAAAGAAGATGTAGCAGCAGCATTACGGAGTTGTCCTGATCTGAGTCATGATATCCAAAAAAGACAGAGACGGTATGAAGAAAATTATAATGATTTGTCTCGTATTGATGCTAATACAAGACCAAAAAAGAATCAATATAATCATGAACGTCGCAATTTAAATTTTTCTGATCAAATGGATGTATTCAATGGGTCTGATATTCATTTGGATAACGTCGGTAAGAATACAAGTTTTCCGCAGGCAGTGAGCTACTCTTACAATAAGACAAACTCTAGTCTAGCGAGACATAGAAGAAATGAACCACTATTTGGTAATGACGATGCCGATCAGGTTGGTTCTTTACAATTGGTTCCTTTAAGTGTTAATTTCTAAAGCCCTAAACTTGTTAGACTCGATGAAGAGTAAAGCGCCTTCGTGGTCTAGCTGTTAACGTTGACTTCGCAAAGTCTCGAAGCCTGCTCCCGGATCGGGCAATTTTCTAATAAAAATAACGTGACCTTAAGCTGTTGAGAACCGCTCAGTTGGCGATAGGCTGGGCCGGATTTAGAACAGAGCAACTGGGCCAAAAGCCCTAGGGCCTCCACACTAGAGGCTTCGTAAAAATCTTTCAAATTCCTATTAGTAAACACTAGTAAAAATAATTTCCTTACATATACACGAGGCCTTATGAAGTCAAGTCCAACACCGGACAACAAACCACAGAGGCGATAACCTACAACATAGGAGCGCAGCAAAAAAAGATAATCCGTCATTCAAACCTTATAACCAACTAGAAAAAAGGGGTATGTTCTCTTTGTGAGTGCATGTTTTTTTGTATATTTGTAACGTGATTACTCAACTAATTGCTAACCAATTTTGATAATTATTTTTAATTATAGATTATAAAAAAGATTACTAGGTAGTCCTATATTAGTTTTATCATGATCAGACTAGTGGTAATCAAGATAAATGAAAAATTTATTCACTATTAAAATTTATTAACTAAAAAACGGAAACATTTGCTATCTTTCGAATTACCAAATCACGACATGGTACCCAATGAAATAATTGGATTTAGTCTTTGCAGTTTTGCTGCGCTTAATTATCTCTTCTGTTTACTGCCTGTAACACTGTTTCTGATTAAGCTGATAACTTTAATCAGAAATTATTGCCAAATTTGCCAAATATTGCGTAAACTATTATAAAGTTGGACCTTGAATTCTCTGAAGAAGGTAGTGGACTACCTTTATCGCTGCCATATAGCAGGTGATTTAGATAAGAATTTGTCGTAATATTAACTTTATTTGTGGCTGTCTTCTTGAGCATCGTAGACTGTAGAGCAGTCTTTTGTAAAGTGGACGATAAGGCCCCCTTGTGGGCGCTGGAAGCCTAGAGAGGGGCGGTAAAGAAACCTTAAAAGAGGGTTTTATTGAACTCCAGGCGAGACCAATATGTTATTATTGATGTTTTTGACGACACTTTTGATACATTCTACATAACATCATCATGTTATATTATAATTTATATGGTGTGGCTGGTACGGTCTAATTCTTTAAACTTTGAAAATATAACACTAGTACATACAAAGAGTATGTTTCTGAGTTAAACTTTAGATTCATATGTATTTTTTCACCTAACCTTTAGTGGTATTGTAAGATTATGCCAATATATTTATTTTTATTATATTTTACATTTCAGTGTTTGAGCCAGTGCGTTTTTGCCAATTTGCAAGTGGTAAGATCTTACTTTTATTGCCAAATACTAATTAAATTAACCTTTTATATTTAAGACCATCTTCGCTGACCAATGAAAAATAAAATAGATGTTTTATATATTTTTTTTATCTGAACCAAAATAATTATTTTACAATTCTTGCGAGTTACCTAATTTAATGAGAACGACCAAACAAATTTCAACTAAGCTTTTACTATTTAAAGGTTTAACCAGATCTAAACTTACATCCAAACCTTATTTTGTCAAAATCAGACTAGGAGTAGAAATATTTTCAGTTAATTTAATAAAAGGTATTTTATTTACCAACTAAATTATAGTAGCAATGGGGTATAATGGCGTAATGAGATCCCAGGTCGGACAATGTGTTTTGTCAATTTTCTAATAAAAACAACGATAAAAAAATTGGATAAGTGCCAGAGTTGCGATAACTTTGCCACCTATCACAACGTGGTACTAAGTATTTTCGGCTATTCGTGGACTCCCTGATTGTACTACTTCCAATCCCTTTAGGAATACGGGAGTGAAGATACTAACTTATTTTTTAACAATTGGTTTATTGCTTAGTTTAAGTCACTTTACATTGAAATAAATAGATTCTCCTGTAGGTTGATGCCCGTGGAATTCCTCGTGAAGCTGAGCTGTGGAATAAAATACAGGGTTCTGTGAATTCTCAACAATCTCGAACATTATTAAAAGACCAAATAAAATCGTGCTTCCAAGAACTAGAATCAGGTAGTGTCTAATTTCTTTTTTAATCTTTTACCCAACTTGCTTTGAGAATTCCTTGAAAGTGCCAATCTTGCAACAAAATTTTATGATTGGGCTGTTTGCTTGAAATTTGGTTGCAATGACAAAAAAATTAAAATCAAAATTTTATTTCATTTCCATTTTTCAAAAAATATTACGTTCTTTAAATGCATAATGCATGGTTTAAGGCACTGCCGCGGTATTTATAAAGTACTCCACTGTACCTTGTCGTTTTTATAATATACCTACTCATAGTAACAAGTATATAGAATTTATGATAGTAAAAATTACCTGCATATCCTCGTCGCCGAAAGACAAACATGATTTTAACGTTTAATTGCCAACCCGTTGTTAAGCAAAGTCAAAGTGTTATGCATTTTGCGAAAGTAAATTTACTAACTACTCGGTTCACAGAATATAGATCTAGTCTACCTACAAAGTTTCAACAGTAGTTCTTATACTTAGATTCGGAAAAAAGTGGCTGTGACACACGGACGGAGACAGTCAAGTATGATAAATCTATAAGAGTTCCGTTTTTTGTCATTTTTTGTCAAACTAAACATTGAGGCGTGGTGAAAAATTCGAAATACCTAATCGCAAAATATGTATATTTGACAATCGCAAAATATGTACATGTTATGTCATAACCAGAGACTAAATAAGAAGTCTGGCTGCCGATACAAACTTCCCGTATATCCGTCCGCGTCGCTTATTTCAGTTAAGTTGTTGGATATCTATCATTTCAAAAAGCAGAGCTAAAACCTGAGTCGCGACGGATCAAAGCATACCTGTTTTTTTTTTTCATTTATTACCAATTCACAATTTGTTTACAAACTACATAATGGCATTTTTAAAAACCAGATAGGTTTAATATAAAATGCCATAAGTCTACAACTCTGTGCACGCAGGCACATTGTTTCATTAAGACAGGTAGGTATACAAAATACTTATTCTATAAAAATAGGTGCATTTGCAATTTATTACTTAATTAACTGAAACATGTTAAAAATCTTTATGGTGAAGTTCCAAGTTATTTAATAAATACATTTTTAGTTTATTTTTTATATTAATTTTCGTAATACAATTACGCAATTCTATAGGTAAGGTATTAAATAAACGAGGAATCAAGTACTCGGTTGTCCTCTCGCCGTACACGTTGTTTGCACTCTCGGTGCAAAGCCGGTTTTGAGCAACTGCCCGCGTATATACAGGATGATTTACTACTTTCTTAAGTGATTCATAAAAGTAGTTTTCTTTTAGTAGTAAATATTTAGTCTGTAATCCTACGGGCAATATATTGCAGTATTTGAAAAGTCCTATGTCGTCATTAGTAAATTGAAGCTTAATCTTAGGTGGCACAATGTTCTTTAGTAATCGTAATTGCAGTAAGTATATTTGTTTAAGATATGACTTATACGTACGACCGTAGCTGCTTAACCCATCGAGACACGGTACCTACTCCTTCCTGTACCGTACAGTCGTCCACATTAGCGTTCTTGGTTTGCGACGCTAATACGGAACGGAGGTACGAAACGGACAATAGTCAATAAACCAGCTTACACAACTCAGATGTAGGGACACGAGAAAAGTATCGATACCTTGTGGTATCGAGCACTTCACCTTTCGATACTGATACTTTTGTACTCTATACTTTGCATTCGATACTTTTACTCATTAAGTACTTTTCAACAGGTATCGTATCGAATAAATCTTAAAATTGCCCATTAAAAACTTGCGATCTTATGTTCTTATGAATCTTATGATCGTACGCAAGATATTTCCAGCCTGTGACAAGTGTGGCCAAATAACTTTTTATTTAATTTAAAAATTAAATTTTAGTCTGGCCAAATAACTTTTTATTTAATTTAAAAATTAAATTTTAGTCTGGTAGCATTGCATTTACAAAAGCGGGGGCCGGGGGGGGACCATGGGGATTACCATAAGCTCTCCAAACAGTATTATTTCAATAATACTTATTGTCATAATACTTATAAAGGCAGACATTTAGTAAGATGGAAATAATACTGCTAAAAGCGTTAATGGTAGGGCCCCAGTTTACACATGCCTCGCTACGCCACTGGCTGGTTGATAACGGCATTTAAATACATTATACATTAACTTCAAAAATTTATTCCAGAATCTGAAGATAATGGTTGTTCATATTCAAACAAGTTAGAACGATGCTTAATGTTACGCTTCTCTGACAGAAGGAAGGAATATAACAAAGACTCTTCATCACAATGAAGTTAACTAATCCCCAAACGACAAAATATATTCCTTACACTTTGACAAATATATCATAAGTACCTACCTAATATTAAGTATATTATTAGTCACTTCAAAGACATGTTTAGATTATAGATGGCATTTCCATTAGTCTTGAAGACGAAGTTGTGTAAAAAATATATTATTGGTGCCTAAAAATAACTTTCATTTCTTAAATCCGCGTCGTAATTTTAGAAGAGGCGCTCAGGCGCTAACAATGCAATGCGACACTGTACGAGGGCCAAACTGAAAGTTTTTAGAACTGGCAACTTAAAAGCATTATATTAAAAAAATAAGTTTAAATTTTGAAAACAGAACTCTTTACCAATAATATTGAGTA
>NJDD01000764.1:0-19039 GCA_002245505.1 Calephelis nemesis
AGTTTTGCCAATGCCCATATGTTTTTTCCGAAGTATCTGGTTGCGACGTACTGCTACCATATGCTTGTGATATACCCGGAGCACGCACGCTGCACATTGACGCGTCACTGACGGGTTATTGTTTGCAAAATGAATTTAACGGGTTTTCACTTGCATATTTTCATTACCATTAACAATACACGCCGCTAAATATTGTCGATTGGATTGTACGCGACCTACGAACTACTCTATTTATCCACTGCATATTACATGCAAAATTTAATTTGTTTTGAGTTTGCGGCTTTCTTTGTTTACGCGTCGACATCCTTTGGATAGTAATGGCGCGTGTGAAAGTGGCGCTAAACAATGGCGACCATATTATATGGGTGAATGCGCTTTGTGCAATAAAATTCGAGTTTTAATAATATTAAAATTAACGGTAATTATTCATTAAAAATTGGTTCGGATCTTTTAGTTCGGTTTGGGTCTGCAAAAATTAAAAAGCGAACGAAAATGTTTGGTTTAATCAGCAAACTGATACGATTGATGTTACGGGGACGGCGCTGCCCGATCGTGGAGGTGATAAGGTACATTGTACAAGCCTGCCAGCTACCCCACCCTTCGGACTTGAAATTATTATTTGCAACTATAAATTGTAAGTAACATAAATAAGATGGCGTTTAAACAATTTCCGAAAATTATTCAAATTATCTAACAGGATAACTAACGAAACAGACTCTGTTTGATATTTGAATACAATTAGAATTAAACCACTGATCCGAGAAGCGGTTATATAAATATAAGTACTACTGATATACTAAGTAAAATGTTCATACCTACTTTATAATTATAGACCAATCGAAAAATATAATGTAAAAATATTTGTTTGTTTGTTTATAATTTGTATCAATCAAGTTTCAAAATAACTAGACTGATTAGAAAAAATATTTTATCATTAGCAACTGACATTATCCCTTCTGATAATTTAACGTAGCTAATGCGTTATTTCTAGGAAAATTGGATAGTTGGCGCCTAGTCGACCTGCTAGTAATAGAAATGACAAAATACATACCGTCACCGAGGTCATATCGGAACTCCAACCGGCCGTCGTGGACCGTCAGCGCGGTGAAGCCTCCGTAGCCCCGAACCGATTGGGCGCAGTACATAATGACCCCGTCAGTCACCGGGGGCTTCGCTTTGATCTTCATCGACATCCGCAGCGCCCGGGACATTTTCGGTGGCTTTATTGCTAAGTAAGCGCCGCCGGCGAATGCGGGGTAGTCGATGTTCTGTCTTATTTCACAACTGTAATTAAATCCTGCTGTCAGAGATACGATTGCAATGTCCCCTGTCGTGTCACCGGACGATCGGTATATTGATGGATTGAAGTTTTGACAAACAAGATACTATTTCTTCCGTTTGTTCGCTTACAAGTTAAACTGTATACGTACCGATTAAATACAACGAAATATAATAAAATATATATTTTTTACGAGCATCTATTTAAATTGCATTTACGAGTTGTCTTTTATATTATAATTTTATTTAGTTTCAGAAAATTGAGACAGGTCTCAATTACTTACAATTGCGAACCCTTAAAAGCTTCACAAGGTCAACACAATAGTCGGGTCGAATGGTCGGCCGGCTCACGCCGTGTTATGGTCCGGTCCGTAACATACTTACACTATGACTTTGAAATACTCGACGAAACAGTTTGAAACAGCGTTAGATTTAATCTTACTAACTAACTATTTACCTTTGAATAGTTAGGATTTCAATTTAAATCGTGTAATGCACAAAAATTCACAAATGTGATAATAAAAATACAAACTATCATGTAATATGATTACATAAATATATCATGATATGTATGTATATTGTAACTGTAGAAAACTGCATTCTTACGCTACATACGTACATAGGTACATACTACATTATTTCTGCCAGTCGAGGTTGTTCAGTTCTAAGTAGTCGCTTGGATGCGGGAATAGGTTAGATATTAACATTGATCTAGCCTAGTGATATACTTACTTCCTGCCAGTATATGGCACGGGGCAGGCGCACTTGTAGCCGGTGGCGGTGTCGGTGCACTTCCCTGGGCCGCAGATATCCGGCCGGCACGCCTCGCCGGTGCGGTCGCAGTTGAGCCCCGCGTACCCCAGCGCGCAGATACACATATAGCCACGTTCGTTCCGTGCTTCCTGGTATTCAAAATTACATAAATCAATGTCTGTGGATAAAAAAAATAACGACAAAAATATGACGACCCATCGCCCACTAATGGCTAGGTTGCCATTAGTGGGCGATGGGTCGTCATATTTTTTGGTAATGAAAATCACTGGATTATTCCTCTTGTGTCGTCAGATATAACTAGACGGTAGAGTTGCATGTAGCAGCTAGTGAGGGATACCCGGAAGACTTGAACACATAGCTGACTCGCGGCTGCAAGATCTCAATACACCGGGAGCATACAATACAACAGTAACAAATAAAAAAATAAAAGTCAAAAGCAAAACAAAAATTGAATAATATTTTTTTATTTAAAAGTTGGTCGAGGGTGGTTGTAAATACATAAAGTATGTGATAGTTACATAGTACACAAAACAAACTTCCAACCCTATGGGTACCTACCCCTAATCCTATAAGCCTATATTTGATGTCTTGTTTTCAAGCATCTTCTACCTAATTTTAAGAAATCGCAGTAAAACAAACTTTCACGTTCGTTATGTTACTATGATTACAAGTTATTGTTAACCCTTAAGCCAGCTTTTGGCGATCTACACGTCGAAATGTTTCTGCACGTTCCAGGTCGCAAGTTATGAAAGTTAATTCAAACGTTTGAATTACAACAATGATTGTTACCACAATTTCTGGATCACAGAACTTGTGACTCAAAATAATTTAGAATGTTATCTGTAAAATATATGCACGTAGATTCAGCAAAAGTTTCGGCCTGGAAATATACGTACATTGAGGAAAAATCTAAAAATACTTAAATACATTCTGACCATTTTTAGAACCTAAACCTGTTTGTAATATCTTTCATGTCCAGTATTTCATCTCCTAGAAATAAACTAAACATGTATGTTGTCTGTATCTCCATACGGCAGTTTACAGGAACTGCCCTCACCCTCATAAAACAAATTCTACGTACAAATACACACATTCACGTCAAAACAAGTATACTAGAAAGTTATTTACTTATTGCTGTAATTATTTCCTTTCGCCTCATAAAGCGACCAAGTGATAAGAAACAGATCATATCACACAAAAATAAATATATTTTATAGTGTTTCAACATTATTGTGATTACAGCAGCGATAACGACAGAGTTAAAGAAGCGGTGGCCCATTCAATTTGGAACGTCCGCTATACCTACGTCGGCCGTAATAACTTCAGTACTTGTTGCTGTCCAGTTCCAGTTTGGAAGGTAGTAAAGTAGTGAAGGGTAGTTAGTTACATACACACGAGGCCTTGCAGGTAAATTGCGTTTTGCTATTCATTAAAACTTGGCTGTATGAGGCCCCGGCTTCGAATCCCGGGTTGGGCAACAAACAGTTTTTTTTTCCAATTTTCTACTAAAAAAATGTTGCTCGGGATTGGATACGTGCCGGATTGGCGATAGGGTTGCCACCTATCACATTGTGGGACTTAGTGTCTTCGGCTAGTGGTGGGTGCCATGGTTGTGCCTCTGCCTACCCCTTCAGGGATATGGGCGTGAAAATACTATTCATTTTAAACCCATAAAAAGCTTGTAAATTGAGTAGCACAAAGTAATCGTCACCTGGCATACTCCGTTGTTGAGACACAAGTTGGGAGTGCACGAGTCACAATCCTGGACATTTGATTTCTGGATGCTTTCGGCGAGAATGTTCCTTTCTTCTTTGCCCAGTATCAGCATGCCGACACAACCAACGAAACTGACCAAAAAAGAACACGTTATAATGTATTCCAAATACTGGAGCAAGAGGTTTAGCACAATTAAGTTTAAAGTACAGAATGGGTATCAAGCAGAGAGACTTCTTGGTATAATAGAATCAATTAAAATTTTAGAGTTTGGACCGTCTCGTTGGTAGAGGAGTTAGCGTGCACGCCTATCTTTACCGACGAACTGCGAGGCTCGGGTTCGATCCCCGACGGGTGCAGACATTTGTGTGATCAGCATAGTTGTCTATGATTTCGATCGGGTCTATTTAAGTATTTCTATGTATTAACAGGTTTAAGTATCGTTGTATAACACCCATAACACAAGCATATAATTAGTTTTCTTTGGGGTTCAATCAAGTTATGTTATTTGTGCAGGCATTTTAAAAGATTTTGTAAAAGCTGAAACAGTAAACTTTGATTACGAAGACTGTTTTATACGAATTTAATAGTGTGTTACCCCTGTGGTAATCATCGCAATTTCGAAAGCTTTTTTAAATTAATTTAATATAATTGAACATATCGCATACACAATAGGCTTAAGCCAATAATGTAAGCGGAATAGTCCTGTGACGCTGCGGATACCATATGTATGTATGTATGTATGTATGTATGCGGTATGTGGTTCAGCAGGTATGTTCCATTGTTCAACGCCAACGTAGCCAAAGAGGTTCCACGAAGTGCCAACAATGAATTGTGAGAATTTCAGGTCCATATTAAAATCAACATAAACACAACAACAGGTTGTGTTTACCTAACAAACGTTTTAGCTGATATATATTTAGTCTCATGCCGCTTTCCGGCCGATTTGTCTTACAAATTAAAAAAAACATTTTACTAGATGAAATTTTTATAGCGGTCTTGAAAAAAAATATATAGGTAACATTTCAATTACGAAGTTTAATATTTGGTGCAAGTATGAATTCTCGAAACGGAGAAACAATCAAGTTAAATTTATTGTAGAATAGCGCCACGTGTCTATGAGATTTCAGAGTTCAGGCCACACCCAAACGGTGGTGATGGTGGCATGTGCGTGTGTGTTATTGTGTGAATTTTAATATGACATTTTTTATGGTCCATCATAATTTTATGGTCGACCATAATAAATTTTAATATCTTGTTGATAAGAACGCCATCTTCATTTCTCAAGACCAACTACTTTGTTTCCAAACTTTTTAGTGCGCCATCTGTGATCTTTTATCGTTATCATCAACATATTTGTTTGTGTGTGTCAAATGCATGGTAGTGTGTTTGATGTTTTATTTATTGATTTTAATGTACTTTATAAATTATTGTTGAAATGTTATTGCTGCACTTATTCTACACATAAACTATAAGTGTGCCAAATGCAGCAATTTTCTTCCGTCAGCGCAATTTTCGTAAAAAGGTGTTCAAAGATTTGGCATCACGTATTAATATATAGATACAATATTATCACTTTTTTGTGTCAACCGCGGTAAATTTAAAACGTTGGACTTTATTTTTTGTACTTTAGTCTAAAAGTAACGAGGCGTTATTAATAGTTCCATTAATGTTTTGGGTTTGTGACGTGCGACAAATAAATATTATACATAGTATTCCTACAAGATGTAATTGATTGATTGAATTGATGATTAGAAAACAAAACTTCTTAAGCTAAATGACTTGATTTTATGTATACTTAGGCATTTTGCGACTTTCAAATTGCATCATAAAATTGTATTTTTTTATTTATGGGATTTTTTATCTTGTAGACACCATAAATATTATCCTACAATCCAAAACGGGAATACGATATTAGCAAGAACTGATTGATATTTTGCAGGCGGGTAATATAAATGAGTTTACATTCGTATCACGCGCGAACTGTGGGGCTAATATTGTTGATTTTTTTGTTTAAAAAAAAACTATCTTTACGCAAATATTCCTGAAGAGCCAGAATTCTATTGTCAATTGAGCGCATATCCAATTTTGTTTTCTTTGTTGTGCGCGACAACAGAGATAATTCTTTTTTTGTTGAGTTAGTTATTGCCAATAGAATTTTCTTATAATAGGAAAAACCGGGAAGATCAAAGGGAAATGGGAAAATCAATCCTTTAACCCGTAAAAACTGTCAATAGCTATTAATGTCAAGTGATACAAAGTTTGCTAGGTCAGCTAGTTATAATACAATGGACATTTATAGTTGAATAGTAGCGATGGCGGATACGTTAGCTAACTTTATCAAGGGCTATATTATTATTAAATTGAAGGGCGACGGGGTGGTCACATCACTGATGCCCGGTTCCTATATTCAAAAAACGAGTCGTTTTGATCACGAATGGTAGTATTTTGTACGCTTAGTAAGGTTACTAACAACGGTTGCTCGTTTCCGACTATTGATTCTAAATATTTTTTGAAAATATTGGTAACGCTCCGTTACTTTTGAACAAACTACGAATGGTTTAGCTGACGGATTACGATTCGTTGATTATAGGAACCGGGCATGAGTTGATATTTAGTTACCACGTTCCGTATAAAAATAAAGTACATTTACCCTGGAGATTGTTCCAGGTGCGGGGGTCGCCTCTGCGGCGCGTCGCCGATGTACAGCGGCGCGTACAGGTCGAAGATGGCGTAGTTCGGGAGCTCCGCGGTGAACACCTCCGAGTTGTCATCCATTGTCACTGAAACATCGTGTAACGTATACTCTCGATCGTTAGTAGAATTGGATTGTCACTTATTTTGAACTGTTTACTGGATGTTGCAGTTTAGGTAATTAATTAGGTTTAGTTTAGATTAACCAAGGAGCGGGATTGATTTGTAGCATCCGGCTGAGGATTGCGAAATACAAACGGAGTTAGCCGATGGATGAAATGATGATATTAATATATTATTGTTACAAGCGACATCCGTCTAAACTCTAAAAAGTGACTGAAGTTTACGCGAGGATTTCTTAAACGTAGTAGATATTAGACAATAATTTCAATATTTAGATAAAGGCCTTCATTTTTACATTAGGTACGAGAATATTAAACAAACAAGCAGAAGCATTAGCTGATGATAGGTATCGCATAATTGGCTGAGGTTCGTGTAAGACCTACCGCAAGGATCACTGCGACCTAACTAGATCTATTGTGATCACGAATAATTGCGTTGATCCTCGTATTGGTGCGCCGAACAACCCGAGGCTGTCCTGTGTTTATCGAGAACCTTAACAATGAGACTGATAAAACACAGTGGTGAGCACTGATGTTATGGCGGCAGGTATTTACGGTTATGGTGGTACAACTCCGGAGTAGTTTAGTCTTATCATTTAATTTATATAGTTCAGGTCGGTGTTAATGACAATAAATAAACTGACGAACGCTTAAATGTGAAAGGGCTCGACCAATGTTCTTCAACGGAGTCCGGAAGTTAGGTGTAAATCTTACCAGTTGTGCCACTCTTGCTGAGGCGTATGATGTGCCAGGTGTTAAGCTGCAGCGGGCGGTTGCCTAACACGATTCGTGGTTCTTCCATGTCGTACTTGAGGGACAGTTCGGGCACGCCGTCTACCAGCCGCAGCGCCAGGAAGTCTCCAGTGCCCTCCTCGTTCTCGCCGTTGTACAGGATTATACCGTTGCCATCTGGAAAAATATTATCATTTATTTTTCTAGTTATATCATAATTATGTTTCTATATTATAATATAATTAAACATTATATATTATTAATGTCTATATTTTTCGATAGACGAAGGTTTTGGTACCTGGCCTGATGCAGTTTCATCTACCGTTTCATGTTCTTAATCATCTTCGCTTGATTATTTCTGTCCCCTAAATAATATTGTAGATACATACATATACAAATAAATATTTGTAAATGTATCTCACCTGCAGGCTTGAACGATATTTCAATGTTAAACTCAACGTGTGCGTCCTTAATGGAGGGTAGCGTCAGCCAAGCGTTTCCATTGAACTTGGGATTGACTCCCTCCACCCGCAAGATGGCGTGTGTCTCCACGCTCACTCGGTTGTTCCTCACTCTGCACACGTATGTACCGGCGTCGCCATCCGTCACGTTCTCTAGGTGCAAATTAGGCTGGAAATAACAAAAGATTAATAATTGAAAATCGCTCAAGGCATAAAATAGCAAAATACACGTCATATTTTTGTCTAAAGTATGTAATACCAAACAAATGCAGAATTATCATGATATCGTGACGACATCGTGATAAACTTACTTCGTTTCTAAGATAGGGCGGCAGTGGGGAGAACTCCCTTCTCCACTCGACAACAGCGTTGCCGAGGTCGTGGCGGCAGGGCAGGTCCACGGTGTCGCCGAGTCTCGCTGTATATATCGTGTCCTTGTTCACGGGGTACTGAGGATCCACGGAGCCTGCAATCAAATATTGCGATATTAAACTCGGCGTTTAAATACTGACATGCGTAGTATAACAATAAAGTAGGTAATCGATAAACATTAAATAATGTTTTTTTGGCATTAAATAATGTATGTACATTTGATCTACGGACAAATTACACAATTTAGTCTAACAGTAAAAGTAAGCATTTTACATTATAGCTATATACGTAATATATTTCTGTGGATAATATAAAGTATATATAGGCGGTAGTGCAATGTAATATTGACCTGGTATAACATCCAAGGTGAAGTTATCGAAGGACTTGCGCCCGTTCCGGTTCTCCCCAACACACCGGTACACGTCAGCGTCGGCAGGCTGCACGTTCGGGATCATCAGCAGCGCCCCGTCGCCGTACACCTACAATGTCGCAGAAATTAGTCTAGAGTATATGGTGTTGCCGAGTGTAAATTATTATAATGTAATTTTAGCACATCAAAGTATCAATTCCAATATTTTTCTACATTAATATAACATACGTCTATTTAAAAAAAAACGGTTACAGTCTGTGTAAAATTTACAAACGGGTCAAAGGAGTGTATACACACAACAGTTAACGTTATGAGAAATAAATTTCTTTAAACCTTAATAATTTTGGACGAATTGCTTTAATTATCAGTATGAAAGTATTATCATTTATGTGGTGGGATACAATATTCATTTATTGCGCCATCGTACACAAACATGACAACACATACATTCGCGCAAGCGCCCTGCGCCGTCAATTTCCGATCAGGTAACGTGTCCTGACGCCAGCTTAGAGGTTTTTAACCATTCCAGAAAAAGTGCGCAATGCCGCTAAGCAAGTTTTTCGAATTTTGTTTGAAATTTATCAAACTTAGTGACAAAAATGCAGTAATAATTTAAAAATAAAATAAAAATAATGTCGTTTTAAAAAAGGTATGCCTACTATTAAAAGATAAATAAATAAAAAAAAGTATCTTCACGCTCATATACCCGAAGAGGCAGGCAGAGGCACAACCAGGGCACCCACGACTAGCCGAAGACACTAAGTCCCACAATGTGATAGGTGGCAAGCCTATCGCCAACAGGGCACATTTCCAATCCCGACCAACATTTTTTTTGGAAATTGGAAAAAATTCAATCTCTTTTTGTTGCCCGACCAGCATTCGAAGCCAGGACCTCATGCAGTCAAGTCCAAAAACTGAACCGCTAGATCACAGAGGCGATTATAAATAAGGGAATAATTTTTTATTTTCTTTGATAATTAATTATTATGTAACATTTAATAACAAAATAACCGCGTGTTAGTTAACGTAGCGAGTATTGCCAGCAGCGCTCGAATGTCCTAGAACTAAGTACTCTTCAACTATTGCTAGCGACCATAGCCACCGATTCGTATTCTACTTTGTGTATACCTACTTATTATAATAAGTAGGTACTTCTACCAAATACATCACAATTAGTAACGACCACAACACATTTTATAAATTTATACTTGCAATAAAAATAAAATTTACTTTTACTTTTGATTATATATCTACCTTTGATTGAGCAACTTCTTTAAAAGAAAATCATGTACTTAACAATCTTAATAGCAAAAATTAAAAAAGTGTCTACAATCTAAAAAAATATTTACCCTTGAGTCCACAAACTGGTTCTTCCTGTATCTTTCCCACGATACTCTTAGATCCCTGGATCGTGATCTACAGAGCACCTCCACGTTTTCACCAACTCTAAAAGACCTGCGTGGCTGCTCTACCGAAATAAGTGATTCTGCCTCGTTGGACGGTCCTAAAAGTACATCCATCATGTTTTACGTACCAATTTAACATAATCTGATGAATGATTTTCATTTTTAACTAACTCCAAAAAATATTGATTGCTATTTTGTATTTTTGTTAAGCTATAAACTCCGTCAAAAGCAAACTGATTTTGATGGTTCTTTTGTAGAAAGATATTATATGATTCCGAATACTAATTTTATCATGATTCGAACCATAGTTTTTGATTAAGTAACCGTAAATTTCTCACCTACCTTGACAACTAATTATTGATGACGACCTACTAATTGTGTGATGTTGATAAAATTTATGTGGGACCATTTCGGAACCACCTGCTATCTTGCATAAAAGGAGTCATGTAATCACGACGTGTTACCCAGATATACAGTTTTACTGCGCTTAGAACTATTGTATTGTAAAGAGTGACCACTTAAAGAACAAAGATAGTGACGGTAAGCTATATACCTGAAATCGTGAGTATATTATCAGCCATTCTATGGTCCTATCATTATTGCTTACTAGTGATGTTAATAGCAAAATCAAGGAATATTACGAACACTCAAACATCACATCTTCAAAGTGCTATGATTTTTGGCAAGTACAACAATGTAAAATGCATTAACATTTAATATTATAAAGAAAAAATATGCTTGTAATGAATAAACTAAAAAACGACTGGGTCTCATACAAAAATTCTTTTACCTTTAAAATACCATTACCTTTGGGTAACGTAGGCTTTAGTTGTTAAAAAAAACAAATGTCTATCCATCCGAAGCCGGAAAAGTAATAGTTTTGGCCAACCTAAATGATGAAATCGCACCTACTCGTGTTTACGTTTTGGGCTCGTAGCTCGCTGTCAAAGTTTAACTCTGTTGCATATATAAATGACTGAACTATTTAGCTTAAATCATATCAGTACTTTGCGAATTGTTACTACGTAGTATGTAAAATCTAAACTATTTATAACACAAGAATGGCTTAATCGATTGGGTTGAAAATTTACGGGTAGATTGCTCGGAAGTGGGAAACGGATATAGAATACTTTTAGCCCATTCTACTACAGGGAAACTTGGAAATATTTTTTTTTTCATACAAACTGAACGAGTGGAACGAAGTTCGCCGGAACAGCTAGTATTATACAGGTTTACATTTAAAAGACCAGCCAAATTTTGACAGAGGGTTGAAAATCGATAACACTTTCGACCTATGAAATAATTAAAAATGAAAAAAAATGTTAACCACAATTATCCGCAGTGACATGCGCACGCTGGTGACGTCCGCGTCATGACCCGCACTTGGTACGACATAGCATGACAACAAGCGAAGTATTAACGCGGACTATATTAAACGAATGTTTATTAAAGTAAAGATTACAATTTGGGAAAAATGTTTAAAATGCATTATCATTTTAGCTTTAGCTCCCTTGCATTAAAATTTAGCCGGTCCTTTTAAAGCGACCCTGTAAATTGCGTAATTTCATTTCTGTGAAACGTTTTATGATGTGCGTTCTATTTTTTATACAAAGTCCAAAACCATGCGTAACAACATAAACCTTTGAAATCCAATAATCGGGAATGTATAGCGAAAGCTACTGCTACCGAATAACTATGTTTCGAGGAAAGCACTCTACGATAAACGTATGATAAATCTTGTTAGGGGCTGGCCTACACTGTCCTTTTATACATTACTTGAAAGAGGTGAATTTTGTCTATTCTTTTTAAATGATTATTATTTTATTATCACGTAAATCAGATTAAGTGACGTCTGGAAATAACACTCGAATTTAAGTTTTCACATTTTTAAAAATCAATTAGGGGGCGTCCATAAATTACGTGAGTAAATGCAAAGTAAATACCGCATTTACTGCACCATTTTTTTTCTTAAGCATCACGTACACTTGGGCAATAGCGATTGTAAGGCGTGCTGATGAAGCGGTTGAATCGGGTAGGCAGTGTCATATTAGAAATGGAGCAAATCACTTTCCGTCATGCACTTTAAAGTCCGGAATTGTCAAATGTCCATCAACCCCCGTGTTGGTCCGGGCTTCTTTGCAGAATAGACCATCTGCTTTCATGCCAAACAGCGTGTAAAAGGCGAGCATAGACTTTGGTATTGGTACCATCGCCTTGCCTAAACCTGCCGCTGCAACGTCAGTGCTTGCCGTTGACGTGTTCCGGTTTGGAGGATAAGATATACTTACTTTTACACGAGGCCTAACCTTCCAACGTCAGGTTGGCAATGCACCATTACCACCTTTTGGTGTCTGTAGGCGGCGTGAATTTTTTACCATCAGGAAATCCTTGTTTGCCTTCCAATAACATAAAAAAACACAAGCGATAGAGTATGGAGGTGGCAGGAAACGGTCGTGCAGAATTCACTCCAGCGTGGGCTGCAGAACTTCTGGTCTATTACAAATAAATTAAGTAAATTGAGCTATTATGGTATACAACAAATACAGTGATTTGACAGTCAGTAGATGTATAAGGTCCAGGTATGAATGAAAATATGTATATATTTTGAAGGAATTAGTGAATGATCTTCATCGTATTACGATTACACTTAGGATTAAATCTTAAGCATGTGATTGAAGCAAAAAAAAAATTGCGTGATATTTGCCGGGACCCCTTCTCTCCAACGTAGCATTAGGTGAGATTTTAATCGACCCCCACTCCTCTTAAACATCTCACGTAATTTGTGGACGCGCCCTTATTAGAATACCTGTTTACACAAACAATTACATTCAATTCAATCACTTTTATAGAGTTGGTGATCAATTCCTAGTACAGTCTCTACCAACAAACAATATGTGACTTCAAGTACCTTCTACTATTAGCAAAAAGATAAATTATATTATACATTTTAGAAAAAATGCACAAAGAAGATGTTCTAGTTAAAAAAAAATGCATTAACCATATTCCAACGTGCATACTACAGTGTTATTAACAACACACAAAGCGGAACATACATAGACTACACAAAAACATCTACATTCTAAAACAACATTCTACATAAGACATTTACAAACACATATATTAAATAAATAGATGTTAATATATTACCGCCACCGACCACATAATGTGAGAAAGTTTCACTGAATCCATAAGGGTCAACAAAGACGGAGCTGGTAATAATTTGTCAAATGTTAAATATTCATTACATATATACAATGTATATGTAGTGCAATTGTCCAAGAAAGAGGATTTTTGACACCTATCGGGAAAATGACAATCAACATACATAATCACATACATTCATCTTCATAATAATAAAAAGAATTTACGTACTTACATATCTTCACGCCAAGACCCGTAAGGAAGGCAGAAATTATCGAGTCCTAATGTCATGATTCCTACAGACCTGCCTACTCTTTTTTACATTCATTACTCTTTTCATACAAACAAAATTCTTGACTCCACCCTCGGATAAAACAAAGCGAAATGGCCGTGGAAGAACCAAATAAAATTACAGACCGAGGAGGATGCGCCTAAAGAATAAGTTCTTCATTAATTACCTAATATTATAAATTATGGAAAAGTACACTGTTTACTGTTATATGTTATGGTGTAAACACTGTTAATCAGGTTACAAATCGTCTTGAGAGTTTTACGTTAAATAGCTACGGTATTGGTGACCCTTATAAAATTTAGCAGAGTGTTACACAAAATATACATAGGTAAATAATGCATATACATATAGTGACAGATTCACGATACCCGGGTCGAACACACAAGAGGCCCCTCACATCCTTTATACTGTAACATTTACCGGGAAAACGCTTTTTCCTAAAACAATCTCTCTCGTCACTACCGTCCGAGCAGTCGAGGACTTGGTCGCAAACGTGTCCATCATCAATGCATAAACCGTCTTCACAACGGTATTGGTTTTCCGAGCAACCTTGGTCACCTTCGTGTAAAAAAAATATTTAGTCACTAGAAGAAAACGCTAAGCATGCCAAGGTTATGAAGAACGCTAAGCAAGAAAGAAGAAAGTGGACCACAGTGGAGGAAGCACCAACTACTAAACCACCAAATTCAGGACTGACCCTCTACGTGTAGGTTGATGTAGTTGCTAGAACTGCTTCCGTATTCGTCTCTTATGACACAGACATAGTAGCCGCTGTCGGATTTCTGTGCTTGGCGAATGTAAAGTGAGCCATCATTCTTCTGGTGGACGGTACGTGGTAGAGGTCTACCGTCTTTGGTCCACCGTAAGCCGTATCCTCTCTGTGTCGTGTTGCAGCTCAGGTGCACCGCGGCCCCGACCTTCGCGAACTGTTCGTTAGCGTGCGAGGTCACGCGGTCGCTCTCGTCTATGAATGATTAACATGCAATCGAATGTACCTATAGTAACAACTTACATTAAAAGCCGCGGGTACGTACTCTCTGCTCCTCCGTATAGGACCAATTTAGAGGAGTTTGAAAAGATAAGACATAATAATAAATTGTACAAGTAAAGAGAGAAAGAGAGAGCGACAAAGTCAAGTCACTACTCATATAAGAAAAAAAGTATATATTGTCCAAGATGATACAAAAAGGACAAATGAAAGAAGAAAATAGGGTTAGAAATAAAATTTTTTGAAACAGGTTGAGTTTTCTTTGCATAAAGAAATTTAGGTTTTTGTTTCTCAAGTAAATCACAGAAAAAACGAGGGTAAAACAGATATAGAAACAGGTGTAGAGAAATATTTTCTACTTATATTAAACTTAATAATACAATGCACATGAAACATAGTTGGTGTGTTGCAATACAACAGGTGCCTCGATACAACGTCCAGTGCGACCTGTACATTGGTGTCAAGCGGTTCAGATATCTACGTGCGTCCTGTGGAGGTGTGGTGTGGGTGTGACACAGACTAGAGCCCACTTACCGCTGACTATAACCTTCGCCACGTTCGTGACGTTCGCCACTCGTGTGATTGCGATACATTCGTACTCTCCTTCGTCTTCGTACTGAATTTCGTGGAAGATTAGGGTGGAGTTTCGTATTTCAACTCGTCTAAAAAAATACAAAGATATATATATACTTTCATGCTATATTATGAAAAAATCAATTAAGCTGTTTCGCAGTAGTGCGATCACAAATACCGTGAGATATCATTTGTTTACATCGTTAAAAGAGGTGATAGAAGAAGATGTTACTGTACGGAAATTTATACCTTAATCCAAATAAAATTATAAAATTTGCAATTTTTTACCAAAAAATTTTTTTTGTTTTTTTTTTCGGAATTAAAAGTTTAAAAAATGAGATACTTAATTTTTTATGAATTATAATCTCATTTTATATTTTGGTCGACATCAATGCAATACATATTAGTTACCGTCTCAGCATGACGTAGTATGGATTTTTTTGCTGCTGGTAGGTACAATATATTATGTCTTTACATGCTAGCAATTTGTCACTTAGACTCAAGAGTTTCCATTAGAGAATATTTTAAAGATTTTTTATGCGATAACATCATGAATAACCACACGGCTTTCCTGATGGTAAGAGATAACTGTGGTGTATAGACGTTATAGATGTTGAAGGTACATCGCTATTTTGTAACGGCACTCGAACACTAGTCAGTGCTCTTATTAGTGAATACCCTTTTACTAATATATTATTATTCTTGAGTCTAAGTGACAAATTGCTAGCATGTAAAGACATAATATATTGTACCTACCAGCAGCAAAAAAATCCATTTGCTCTTCTCATACAGTAAGGCAGATAGTATATTCTACATAGCAGACTTGGAACGATACTTTCCTTGGTATACTTTTTTGTAGACAGTATTAATCCTATTTCACACACCGTAAAGCCGTGTTGCATAAAATACGTTTATTTTCTTATTCTCATTTCCGTAACCACTATCACATGTTTTTAAAGTTATTAATTGAGCCTGTACTAAACCACTTTTCGCTGTCATCATATATTCTTATTCTCATTTCCGTAACCACT
Source organism: Calephelis nemesis (assembly GCA_002245505.1). Taxonomy (NCBI): domain Eukaryota; kingdom Metazoa; phylum Arthropoda; class Insecta; order Lepidoptera; family Riodinidae; genus Calephelis; species Calephelis nemesis. Next base: position 15,948 of record NJDD01000764.1, read on the forward strand.
ATCACATGTTTTTAAAGTTATTAATTGAGCCTGTACTAAACCACTTTTCGCTGTCATCATATATTTTCCTAAATTAATGCACTTAGACCTGACCAACGACTTATTTTGATGAATTGTTGAAGGAGGATGGACGTATGTACCTGGAGGGTGGATTGTTGACAGGTCGCCATGTGATGGAGAGTATGTCGTCTCCCTCGACGATGCACTCGACGGTGGGGGACTGTCCGGGGGCGACGGTCTGCGTGGGCGGCCGCAGCGTGATCCGCGGCGCCGCCACCACCTGCAAGCTGATGGTCACCGCGCGCTCCACCGCCTTTGTTTGTCGGTTCACGTTGATACATTCGTATCTACCGGAGTCTGCCTTCGATGTCTGTATACCAATGAAATGAAATGAAATGAAAATTATTTATTTGCGGAGTATGTGTGTTAAAAAGTTGTTACAAAGATATTTAAGAATACAACATATTCTGCCACATTGTGGTGTGCAAATATTTAATAAAATTTTAAGAAGTTACATCTAATTATATATAAATCTCCTGTCACGATGATAAATGAAAAAATATGAAACATAGATACAAATATTTCAAAGTGTTTTATTTATAAACACCTAACATGCTAATGGTGTATCGCCAACCTGAGATTGGATTTATCTCCTTACCTCTTTAATTGGCTACCAAGTCCCATCGACCGGAGCACGACAACCGCAGACATTAATACAATCAGTGGTGATGGATAAGACGGTGTCAATAATCCGAGCGAGTATTATAGGACTTTACTATCCATCCTGACGTACAGCATTTTTAGACTATTACAAAAGCGGGCTAGGGTCAGGTGAAGATGACTTACATTGTAGATTATCAATTCGGAGCCCTGTTGCCTGGCGTTGTACTGCAGCTGTCGCCGGTCGGCGCGACCCCATATGACATCGAATTCGTCTGACGTATCACACCTGCAACCAACATCTGTATCAGAGGTGTATCATAATACACATACGGCCAGTTTCGACAATAAGTTCGACTGTCACTTTTCATTACCAAGAGATGTTAAGAATTAATCTATAGTTGATCTATTTTTAACAGTCAGTAGAAAATAAATTCGTAGAAAAATCGTTAAGTCATAAAAATTGTTTTCTTACTTTTAGGATTGTTTGTTGGTTAATAAGCAAGGCATTGTTTGCCTAATATTGATATTAATAATATCTTGCTAACCGAAGTTCCCCCACTTATGGTGACTATGTGAAACATTATGGTGGCTACCCTAACCGGAACAAGATGAAGCACTAACTATGATCCCTTCACTTTAACTTTGTTAGTTACAGCAATAACAACTCAGGAAATGTTTTTATCCTTATATTTATTTATTCATACCTGATTCTGCTCCTGTCTCCCTCGATAGCTACAATGTTACTTGGCTGATAATTCTCTACTTCGTTTAAACCGGGATCGTAACCGCTTCCGTCTTCTGTAAAAAAAATAAATTGTATAACAATCTGTCTCTTCACTCAAAACAATAATAATTTATCATCAACATTACCTACTATACCGCCACTTGGTTAATTTTAAAGTAAAAAAAATGTATTTCAGTCATTTAGTAATCATTACTGTATTTTTAGCTATAAGTAATTTAAATTACAGTAATCCGGAAAAAATATAATTCATTAGATAGTTATTTCCGTAACAGGTCATTCTGATTTCAATATCCAAGTCAAGTATATAATCTAATTCCAAAATAGCCTATAAATGTCACGATCCTTGCAGACCAACCTAGCTTCCTCCACATTCGTAACTCATAAAAAACCCGAGCGGTTTAATCGCGATTGGAATGTCTACCTAGGTCTCCCCTGGACCTATAACTATCCACATTCACATCGGTGTATTATGTTTTGTCAACCTTTCTTCTGGCATTCCTTATAGTTCACTATTTCTTTCACACATTCATCACTATCATTGTATTTTACATTACTTATCATTTTCATTCACAATTAAGTTTACGTGTGGGAAAAATTTACGCCCATTGAGAGTTTTCATCGAAAATGCTGTAAAAGTATTTAACCATTTTTATTTTTATTACCATATTCCCATTTTTAGCTCAATAAAAAGTTCCATATTTAGGGCATTGCCCGATTTGATTCGGAATAAGCACACTTTTAATGATAATAAGGCTATCTTTAAATGATAACTTATTGTACTCATTTAAAAAAAGTGCTAATTTTAAGTTATAAAAATTGTTAAAAGATAATGTGGTAATAGTGAAGCTGTTTAAACGGGTACAGTACGGGTTAAGCCAAAAACATCAGTTACCTAAAATAATATGAAAGTTCTTTATCACTTCTTTATACTCAATGATTGAATTGAAAATCTTAGACAATGTAAAATTAAAACTATCAGCGTAATAATTGTAATTGACGATAAGCGAAATTGTGATGTCTTAGTGCATGTGTCGATGGCTAGGAATGTAAACAAGTATATTATTTACACCCAATTTGTATTCTTTTTTGAAATTGGACAGGTTTTGTTTAAATTTTTATTAATGTTTTTTATTCCATTTTTAGGTTTTGGTTTCTTTTCTTGTAGAGAAACTTTGAAGTTTATTGTAAATATATAGTATTCTATCTCCGAGCGAAGCCGGGAGGGTCGCTAGTGAAACATAATATTTTATGACCTATGTTATAAAAATATCGAGACGTTTTGGAGAAGTGCTATGACATACTTATACAGTGACATTTTTTTATATGTAATACACAAATATTAAAAACGTTCCATAAGCCATAAGTAAACCTACGTGTAATATAACTAAGAACCATCTCGATCATATTAGCTTTCCAACGAAAAAATCTGCATCGAAATCTATAAAGCCCTTCAAAATTATGATGGCACAGGCAGATACACACTTCAAACTTACAACACTCCTCTTTTTTCGTCGGGGGTTAAAAACATTTAACAAATCTATAAGGTGGCTACTTGTAGGCTTTGCAAGCCCAAACCGTCTAGAGTTCCATGAGGTCGTGACGTACCAGTTCCGAAGCCCCCGTCGCCGCGGGTGTCGACTCGGATGGCGAACTGGTCGGTGACGGAGCCGGCGGAGGAGGAGGC
>NJDD01000764.1:19046-38126 GCA_002245505.1 Calephelis nemesis
GACACACTCATACTCTCCGTCGTCGCGCTCGCTCGCGCTCGGGATGGTGAGCACGGCCAGCCGCGACGTCGGCGGCACCAGCACGCGGTAGTCACGCAGCGCTGGTCAACACATTAACTCAGTCGAAACGTATGAACATCTTGCTTTAAACATCGGCTATTACTATTTCAACCACCCATCGTTCCCATTATATACCAAAATACTTTATTACAACAATACAGATCATATTATAATAGAGATATTCTTACATTTGATGGTGACATCTGGCGCGGGGTATCCGTCGGCACGGCACTCCACAACGACGCGGTCCCCGAGTACGGCCTCCACGTACGAGCTTGGCTTGATAGTGATTTCCGGCTGCGAGCGGACCTTCAGGATCGCACTAGCACTAGCCGAACCGGCCTCGTTCGTTGCCGTACATGTGTACTCGCCCTCGTCGTTCACTTCCACATATTGGAACCTGTCAATAACTATATCACTTAACACTTGAATGACAGTGGCGTAATATGTTATATCAACACTGTTTTGTATTTGTAAGGAATGAAAAAGAATATAGTAAAATTTGTAAGGACGTCACCAAATTACTAAATAAATATTTATTACTTAGTAGATATATATATACCTACTTAGAAATAATAACTGAAAGTTTATTAATATTATCGTTACCTAACTGTACAGCTTACACAATACACATAACCTTCGAACGTCAGTATTCAGAAGTAGTATCCATGTATTGTCAATCTATGGTCAATATTAAAGTTCTCTTGTATTATTATTCTTCTTTTATTATTATTCTTGTATTGTTGATTTGGTGTAATAATTCATGATGTAACAATGACAAGTACTAATACTTTAACAGCAGAAATAAACCACCTGTATCGGTAAATCATCACCAAACTACACAATCTAGTTGAAACTGAACAATCGCTGAAATAATTACTCCATAACATTTTGACAGCTTGACGAAATTCGTTATTTTTTTAGAATATTTACACTAAACATTGCTGCTGAAATTTTCATTTGTTTATTAATTATTTTAATTGGTTCGACAGTGATCCTGTGTACTCGTACGTCTAAACTGCGCGACAGGTTTAAAACTAAGCGACTAATAGTAAGTAAAGTAAAGTATTTTCACGCTAAAGAGGTAGGGTGAGGCACAACCAAGGTACCCACGACTAGCCGAAGACACTATGTCCTACAATGTGATAGGTGGCAAGCCTATCGACAACCGGGCACATATCCAATTTCAAGCAAGGTTTTTTGGAGTTTACTCCTTAAGAAAAGATTTCAGTTATAAGGCCCGGTACGGAAATTTTATGAGGAGTAAAATCAAGTATAACACGAGCCGTTGAGGCGTTACGTAGAAAGAGACAAACATATATATGTTGTGGATTGAACGTGTAAAAGAGTGAGATAGAATACATGAGACAGCGTATCTCATTCTCGGGATCTCCTCCTGCGCGATACTTCGTAGTCTCCGTGCAGGAGGAGTCGCTATCTATCAAAATACTGACTATTCGGATCACACTTCTAATGTCTGCGATAATACTATTTTAAGAAGAATTAACATAACTAAATCTGCTGTAGGAGACATGTGTGCTGCAAGATACATTTCATAAGGAGTAAACTCCAAAAGTGCGTCGTAGCTGACACACACACACTTTTTTTATTAGAAAATTGGAGAAAAACAATTAAATTTTTGTTGTCCGAACCGGGATTCGAACCCGGGACCTCATGCCATCAAGTCCAACAACTGAACCGTTAGACCACAGAGGTGATCCAACAACTGAACCGCTAGTAATTATTATTATGTTATTTTAATCTATAGCTGATTTTAGGTACTCCTTAAACTTATGTACCAATTAGCGAAACCATTTCAATACGTCAATGAACATTAAAAAAAATGGTAGCGATGAGTACCTATGATTCTAAAATATACCCATCAAAAACACAATACGACCAATGGTTGAGACGGGTCCAATTAGAAACCTAGCGGGCTTGTCCTATTTTTAACGGTTTTGTTGTGAGTATATAGAGTTGTATGTATGTACATACCTGAGCGTGTGGTCCTGCTGTATCTGCACCCGCGAGGAGAGCGGGCGGCCGGCGTTCCTGCTCCAGCTGACGAGCGGCGGCGGGTACCCGCCGGTCACACGGCAGTAGATGTCGTACACACTGCCCAGGGTCGCGGAGTTCTCGCGCTGAGGGTAGATCTCCACGCGAGGGATCTCGCGCTCTGATTACAATACACACACACACACTTTTATTATATCACTGAACATAGTGAACAAGCATTTTCCTGTTGGTATAAAATAACCTTTGCCAGTGGACACCATGTATGTTTCTGGCACGTCAATATTTAATGGCCAGGATCTTATGCTACATTTTTGAATCTAGACGACAAAAGCGAACATCATCTCTATAGCAGAAGGAATAAGTAAAAAAAAACTTTTATAATTTTGGGTGAGCTGTTTAATAATTGTAACTCAATAATGACATTTTGTCTGACGAATACCTATTCGTATACCCTCCATACGTCATGTTCTAAGGAAAGTTATAGGATACTTTTATCCCGTTTACTCAAAAGATCCTAATGGGAGAGGGCGAAAATATCAATATGAAAACTTTGCTATAATTTAAAAATATTAAACGAACTATATTTATTTATTTATCGTTTAATGTGGTATATCTTACACATTGTCCCGTAAATATTTCCAAGAAAAGATTTCCAGTTTAAAAATTGCAGGTTTATTACTTTCAGTGTAAATGATGCTACTTATTCTTAAAATGTGATACCAGAATATGAGGGAATATTTAAATTTTGAAGTCACGTTACACATACATACAAACATATCATCAGACTAACCCCATTACGATGTAAGCACAGCGTAATTAGAAACATAAGAAAAAACAACCAAATTTTTTCCTATACAAAGTGTCCCTCGCTGTCAGTCAAAACGAAGTTCTGCAGGTCTGTTAGTTGATAACAATAAACGATATGAAACTTGCTTTAAAAGTTTTTATTTTAATCGATTTTATTTTTAACTACTCAGCCAATATTCCCAAAAAGAAAAGCAAAGACACACCAAGGCCACACGTTATTAGCCGAAAGAACTTTGTCCCACACTGTGATCGGCAGTGAATCTATAGCTACCGGACACTTAAGCAATATCGAGTAACGTTCTTTTCATTAGAAAATTGACAGAATGCATTTACAAGTTGCTCAATCTGAGAATAGAGCCCAAGACCTCATGTAATACACGCCAATACCAGACCAGTAGACCACAAAGGCGATTTAAAATTAATTATTAATATTTTGTTCAAAAATGTCAACTTAACAACAGAATAATATGCTAAGTCAATTAGAGAGTTAAAAATGTGAAGAATGGCTTCCTAGGATAACAAAACAATGATTCGATCAAATATACCACCTAACATATTACTGATACAATTAGGGCTAACATTTGACATTTTCCGATACTGGGTGCGGTATTCGGTGAGCCTTTTAATGAAAGAACGTTGCAACATCAGATTAGAAATGTCGTCTGTGTTGACGTTTTGGATGGCACACTTTATGCAATCAGGAAGTCCCTTTGCTTATTTACATTCATAAATAACAAAATACATATTTCGTGTAAATGATTGAAGTGAAAATAAAATGATTCCTGGTAATTACAATAGTTGGGTATATCATACTTTCAATTCCAACATAAACGTATGTGCTGACGACGGGGTCCCCGTTGACCTCTCCCACACACAAATAATAGCCCTCGTCGGATTCCTGAGCGTTGGATATCACGAGGGTGTTCTCCCGCTGACTTGTTCCCGGTCCGAATTTGCCTTGAGGCTGTAAACATATTTTCTATTTAATAAATTTAATTCTCATTTAGCCTGTTATTCACTTTCAGTTTGGTTCTGTAATGACTAAACATTGTTAAACTAAAAACTTACGGAATACGTTTTCTACTTCTATAAGTCGCACGACCAAAAGTCGTTTGGACAGAAATAAAAATCTTAATTTGTGATCACCAGTTAGACTGTTAGAGGCTAACTGATAGTTAAATATTTAAGCTGAGATATTAATATCTTGTATTAAGTTTACAGACTCGGTAACCAAATACAAGTTTTAAAAGTTTAGAGTCTAGACCAATAGAGCACCTTTTAGAATTGTAACTAATTAGATTCAATACCAAATCTTACCTTGGTCCATTTGATGAGTGGTCTCGGATATCCTTGTGGCGTGCAGTCTATGGTCCCGCTTCCACCAGTAGGTATCTCCAAGCGATTGACAGAGACAGTGATGTTGGATGCATCATCGGGCGAGGGCGTGCTGGTCGGTATGACGGTCACCACTACTGCCACTGGGTTGATTGAGTACAAGTTCGTACGGCACTCATACACGCCTTGATTGTCGAGCTGAGCGTAGTCTATATATAGAACGCCGTTATCCACGCGAATGTTAGGCAAGAAGTCAACGCCATCTTGTCTGAAAATGTGTTAGTATTTCAAATTGATTGCTTATCAAACATATATAACATAAATATGTTTGTTTGAAGCCAAACTTTGAGTCGACTAATGTTAACTATTTTAGTGATTAAAATCTTGTCAATCTCATACATGTCATCAGCGTGGGGATTTAGCAAGAAAAATATTCAGATAATATGATAGGCTTTTTTTGGTCATGACAGGATAGGAACATGTGAAAAACGAATTTCATATTTTGTTTAAAATATGTGAAAAGATAAGTAGTAAAAGATATATTTTTAAACAAATTACCTGACCCAGTCGATGGTACCGGCAGGTACATTGGGTGTACCCGTGCAGGCGATCTGCAAGCTCTGTCCTTCAGCAACGGTGGGGGATGGTATGGAGACAGTAAGTTTACCGCGGGGCAGCACCGACGGTCGTGGTCGTACTGTGATCACTGCCGTACTGTATCTCGTCCCAGCAGCATTTGCACCAATACACCTATAAATATTTTTTTACAGTATAGCTCTACATAACCTGCATTTATCAGGACATAGAAGATTAGAAGAAAAGGATTTCAGTATTTTATTTACTAATTACTATAAGTATCGCATTCCAACTATAAAGAAACTGTATTTTTCTAAAATAAAAAAAAATTAAGCTCGACGGACTCCATCTTATCCTTTATTGAAGATGCGCCAACCATAATGCTAAAGGCCCTTTTCCTACAGTTAGTTTTGTTCCAGTATTATGCAGCCAAGCGCGGGTCACTAAGAAATAGTTGAGCTCTGCCTTACCTGTATTCTCCAGAATCTTCGACGTTGGCGCTTTCTAGTATCAACAAAGAATCGTAGGAACCATAAGTTCTCGGCAATGGTCGGTTTGAAGATCTCTGCCAACTAATACGTGGCGCTGGGTTCCCGGTAGCCGTGCAGTTCAGCTCGATTCTGTCTCCCTCGAAAAAGTCGTTGATCGGAGGACTAATAGATACGACGGGGAAGCTCATGTCGTTTCCTAGAAGAAACACATTAATTTATATTACCGGTAACAATACGTAATACCGAACGAAAATCCACAGAAACAATTATTCTAAATAACTAAAGCATTGTTTGCTCGACTAACATCAGACAAAAACAACGATGTCCGTCTCACGAGGTGTTTTACTCAAATACAACGATTTATACATTTACAGCTTCATTAATGAATTGAGCACTAATCCTTTAACCATGGATGTGAAATGACAGCAAATTTTAACATTATTAAAAATGTGTCACTTTGTTGGCCTCACAAAAGAATCAAGATCTATTTATGTTTCAAGTAACTGAAGTTAATTCTGAAATTGAAATTACGAGAACTTGTAATCATTTAAGGTTTAGACTGGACATGGCTAGCAATAATATGTACAATATGTACTTTTAGACAACAAATATCAAGTTTTAGGGCGTCCGTAAGTAAGTCGGGTTTTTGATCTTTAGGTACCTACATAATATGTCAGTAAGTGAATGGGTCAGTTAGTTGTTAAATGCGGGTTTTAAAAACCTTTATCAATTCAATGTTATAACACCAATAACTGCTAGTGCTACGTTAAAAAAGTTTGTATTTTGGATAAGATCAGATATTTCAATTAAATAAACGTGAAATTATATATGTGTAGGTTACCTAGTTGTAGAGTTGTGCACGTATCGTAAGTAGCTAGAAATGGGTCGTGTCACAGGAAACGAACTACTTTTTTGAATTTGGTTCTACTCGTTAATTTGAATGCACATTAAAAAAACAAATTGAATTATACAATAAATGAATTCTATCAAAAAATTACCCTTACCTTTGGCATAGAACACCCAATCCGGTACCACTAAGAGTACGAATATGCGTGAAAAATAGAAATTTACTTAAGTGTAATTTGTTTTAAAATTAACTACGTTTAAAATTTTGTGTAGTTGTTTTTGAGAGGGAAATAAATAATTCTGAATTTTGAAATAATGTTACAGGAAATAAAGTTTGTCCTAAAAAATGTATAGCAAACTCAATGTATTTTTAGACGACTGCAAAATTGGAAAATATTTCCAATTTGATGGATTTATAACTGAATACTACCTACTGGTAGGATGTTGATAATATTTGTGCGGGACCATCTTGGAATTATCTTTAAAAAAAAGCAGTAGCAGTCGTGGGACTGCCGATAGAAGTGAAAACGGAACTATTAAGTTGAGAGTAATTAAAAGTATATACAAAAATTATATGAATTTTTTTTATGTTTTATTTATTAGTTACATATGATGGGTTACACAAATCGTGAACAAAATATAAATACAAAGTGGTTGAAAAAATAATTAATATACAATTATCTTGTCAGTCAGAAATAGTCGATGTATTAGTGTATACGTGTACATAAGCTACTGTGCGTGCACTAGTCTGGCTCTCCATAGCTATAGATATACTATTATCATTAGCATGTCGGTGACGCGAACCGAGGATTTTACCCTCTACCAAAACGCTCAATGCGCCTAAAGAAGTTTTCACTTCAAAAAGAATTACCAAAACGCAATGTCACAAACAAAATAGTTGAAATCGGCTTTGCAGTCACACTGCGCTTAACTATTTCATTATGTAATCCCTTATATTTCTTTTGAAATGTACTCAGTAAGTTCTAATTAAAATAAAAATTTCAATTACCTGGTACTTTGAGCGTTGCAGTGGCCTGGTTAGTAGTAACCCCGTCACTAGTTTCACATATGTACACGCCGCTGTCGGATATTTGTAGGTTGGTGATGTAAAGTGTTCCTGCTTTCGAATCAGTGTACGTCCTGCCCTGTGGTAAGTACCCCTCGGACTTCGACCAGGTTACCCTCAGTCGCTGCGGTGTCATCCGACTACGGGCTAGGCAAGTGAAGTTTACGGAGCTACCGACTTCTTGGATTTTGATATTGGGTTGTATGATCTCCACCACGACAGTGCTCGGTGGCGGCGTCGGGCGGGGTGGTGCAGCGGTAGTTGTGATTGCATCCCCTAAACATTTGTATAATGTTAACTAAATTAGTAGAGGTGCTTAAATATTACTTTAATCCTCTTTATGCTTTTACTTCCACTTCACACTGATTTGTATGTAAAACTGACACATGTGCACAGAAAATAAAATTAATTTACAAATGTATGTCGGTAACACATCTTATCATAACGTCAGTGCTAGTTGTTGACGTGTTCAGGTTCGGAGAATAAAGAAGCCGGTAAAAATACTTTTGTCCGAGGCCCGACATTCTGGTCTTAGGTTGGCAACGCATCATTCCCACCTTTCGTGTCTCTAGGCGGCAAGAATTTCTTACCATCAAGAAATCCGTCTGCTTGTTTGTTTTCCAATATCATAAAAATAGAGTTGCAATCTATCAAGCATGCCAAGCTCAAATAGTTGTTCATTGCTTAAAAAAATTCGAAGTTGATACATAATAATATGAACGCCTCGTTGGTCGAGTGGCTAGCGTGCACGCCTAACTACACCGACTAACCGCGAGGCTCGGGTTTGATTCCCGACGGGGGCAGGCATTTGTGTGATGAACATTAAGATATCTGCATTTCCGGGTCTGGGTGTTTATTAAATTTATTCCAGTATCTATTTAAGTAATTCTATGTATTAGTGTCGTTGACTAACACCCATAATACAAGCACATAATTTGCTTACTTTGGGGTTAGATTCAATTTGTGTAACTTGTCCAAGGATATTTATTTATTTTATTTATAAATTTGTTGATACATCGAAAACCTTCTACAGAGTATTTAGAGACCTAAAAAAGGTAAATGAAATCGAGAAAGTGTTCTTAGAATACGAATGGCCATTCGTTCAACTACCGAAGGGATTATACATTTTTAAGTGTTACACATTCACATATTTATTATATTTTTGGACTTTTGCGTGTTTTGGATATTCTGTCCCAGTAGATCGATGAAAAAGGCTTTGATATGTTGGAATCAATGTTACCGATTTAAATCATGTCAATTTTTTTCTTGATACAAAAATTGTTAAGAAACTTCCACAATTAATTATTACAGGAAAAAAACGTACAATGATACATCAAACAATGAGCATATACGATAGTAAATGAACATTTGCAACGATCACAGTTTGACACGAAAATGTTAGCTACCATGTTTACAGGAAACAATATCTGGAGTTAATAGACACAAATGAAAGATACAAGGCTTTATTTTACATATTCAGTATAAATTGAAGTACTTTTAGGTTAACATTAGTTGACTCCGTTAGTCAATTGGTTAACGTATAGTTACGCCTAACGCAGCCGATCAATATTTTACGAGTTCGATCTCTGACTATTGTGACGGGCATTGTTATATTGATCTCCACGAATTGGGTGTGTATATTAAAGTTATTTAAGTATTTATATTTATATTTCTACATTATATTGCGTCGATATCTGACATTCGCAAATGAATTTCTTTAAAATTGTCTAGATAAAAAAGAGTACATCAAGGCCAAACACCTTGTTGGTGGCAAGCAAATCCTCATACGTGCAATGACTTAATTTTTGCGCCATTAAGTTAAGTATCCCTTACATGCAAATAAAAGTTTGGTCAAACGCAAATCAAGTAAATACCTCATTACATGACACTTAACAAAATAATTTAAATACAATACAACCGAAAAGAAATTTGTTGCCAAGTCATTTTGGTAAAAAAAAATATTAGGAAATAAGTGTAACTCAAAAACCGGTAAAAAAGTGTATCGGACCTTGGTTAAATTTTAAATATCGAACATAACCAAAGAATCTTTAAAATCCGTTAGCCTAGGAGCGAGTATACATTCGTGTTATGGACCGAATGAATACCGACAAAATACCTCGTCCTATTTGAAAGCGGTTAAATGTAAACACAAAACCGCGCCGATTTAACTTGTTGTGAACGATCGATAGATTTAACATTCGAGATTAATTTCATCTTGCATCTAAAAATCAAGGTAGCAACATCTAGATTTTAAAAATGAAGGAATAAAACAAAAGTAAAAAATCTGAAACGAGTTCACTTCCCTAATTCATCAGACTGTGGAGATTTTGGTGAATGTTTTGAAGCGATGAGCGAGCTTTACACACACAGTAGGCCGAACGAGGTGTTTGCTACCTGATTCCGGCAAAGTAGTGGACAGAACTCCCAAAGTGAATCCTCCCTCGGTTATTGTATGACACTCATACACTTCCCCCTGCATCCTGGTGTCCCATGTCGTGTTCCACACGTGCTCCCCACGCCACCCGTCTTTCCCGAAGTGTGACTCATTGAAATATTTAGCGGGTTCCATCTCTCGTCCCATCGAGTAGAACTTTATGGTCAGAGGTTGCGGTGCTTTGTATTTGCACGTAAAAGTCACCTCTACCACAGTCGAGTTTGGGTAGCTCTCGTGTATGCTGGGGTGAAGTTCCATTATCAAACCTAATAGTTATTCAGCTATCAATTTCGTCTTGCATATTTCCAACATGTTTATATATATAATAATACAAATAAAACATAATAGCATCTATTCTATCTTTACATTAAGGTAAATATATTTGAACAAAGATTAAAATTTCTAAAATAAAAAATGGCGAATTCGAATATAATATTTTTTGATTGTACTGTCTAGGTAAATGTCTGTCTGTCATTGTATTAATATTGCACCATAAAATTCCTAAATGTCACCTAAAGGGTGGCGAAGCTTGTTTGTAAATTCTAAAGTTCGGATGTAAACTGTTATCTCTGTAATGAAACGTTCGAGCGTAGACTAATTAAGTGGTTTGCCCTTTGGGTAGTGTTTGCCAGTAGCACGTAATATGTAAACTCACCGACGATAGAACAATCTGCGCCGGTGTAGGGCGGGCGGCAATTGCAAACAACGCCGTACGAGCCCAGCTGGCAGTCGTGTCCGTTGCAGTTACATTCCTTGCAGTATCCGTTAGTGTCCTTGTAGTATCCGGATGTGCAGCTCTCGCAGCTGGTGCCCGTGTGCCCGGGCGGACACATGCACACCTAATGTCCCATTTTTATTATAAATTCGAATTTGTGAAGATGTAAATATATTTAAGTATAATGACAAGTTTTATTTTATTCAGAGGGTATTATGTAACGCCAAAACAGGTCGCACGTCAGGAATTTTCATTTAGATTTCTCAAAGGCGAAGAGCAGCACACACAGACAGACACTGCCGCAAAGTTCCTTGAATAGCGGACAAAACCGCTAAAAACAGCTAGTATATAATTATATTAAAACTACCATCAAAATAGATAAAATTATCAACACTACTAAATGAATACCCATCCCACCCGGAGCTTCAGTCCGATGAGTACAACCAGTGCAATATGATTGGTGAGTGACGATCATTTCCGAAACAATATAACATTTAAAATTTTTGGCTTACATACAATAAAAACAAGGTAAGTAAGTATGTTAACCAAATAAAATTTAAAGTGAAAAGAAATGCCAATTATTGACATACTTCTATATTATGCATTTGTGAAATTGTATTAGATGAAAAATTCTAAATAGTAAGAACAATGTACAATAGAAGAGCTTCTCTCGTTAAAAGATCTCTTACAACTAATACTATATAATGTAATGAACAAAATATGTTACATATTCATACATAAAAACTAAAAACATATAACTAGCATATGCTTATGCAATTAAAATAATCGTTAAGCAATTCATTCCGAACTTATGAATAAAAATTTAAGCGCAGTACGACCACGGTAATATTATATAGATAATATTACCGTGGTACGACTGCAAAAAAACAAAATTAGTTTTCAAAAGGTTAATCGTCTACATTCATAAAAATGGCGTACTTTTCTCGATTTCCTTGGAATTCCAAAATCAGACGCAGACTTGGTGGCAAAGGTTTTTACCACGGAAGAACGCTCTTTTTAAAGTCGGTTCAGAAATGAGGGAGAAACGAAATAAACGGCTTTACGTTATCTTATAACTGGAGAACAGTCCAATGATAATAAAAATTTCTTTCTAACTTCTAGTTTAATTAATGTATTGAAAATTAATATACCTACTTTGTAAATTGATATATTTTTTTCCATATTTTTTAATTGATATTACCTACATCTAAGCTGAAATAATTTTTATCAATTTAAGCATAGAAGGTATTGAGATCCTGGACATAGAACAAAGGCTATTTATTAATAACTACGGTATCTCGAAGACTTTTCGTAAGAGGGAAAATTTTTAGTCGTGACAACCCCATCGCCCGCTGTTGGTAACCCAGTAATGTTACTGGGTTATTCCATTACTTTATTTATACAGTAGGAGATGGTAGTGCTGTACAGCAGCTCGCCCGGATTCGATAAGTGACTCGACTCGCTCATTTTTGACTTTTTAATATCAGTGCTCGCCATCATCGTGTTCCTTTAAAGGTCAAGTATTTTTTATGACAAAAGATGACAGCGAACAAGCACACGGCCCAGCTGGTTGTAAGAGACAATCGTGGCTCATAAACACCATAGATGTTGTAGGACTTCCCTGTCCTGTGGCCAGGATATGAGACCTATTGCGCAAATATACCCTCTGGAATCTGCATTAGAATATAACACTGTCATTAGGACGGAAAAAATAGGCAAGGCGGTGGAGGTGTCTCTTTGCCCTCAGTATCTTATTGTGCCCGTCTCATACAAGCTGATAATCAGGAAGGCAGATGGTCTATTCTACTCAAAGAACAGACCAACACGGGACAAACGTGGGTAGCTGGTAGACTGGCACACTGGGCCAGAGCTCCCAATCATAAAATAACGATATCGCACCAGCGACAATGTGGTGTCTATTGGTGACGGTTGCCTTTTACTATAGTTTGCATTTGTTGAATGAATTTTATTTTAAATTTTGTGGAGAAGTCCGACAGTTTGTTTAATTTGTAATGCCATAAAAAACATAAAAAACGCTGTGTTGCTCCGTTTTGTTGCTTGTTCAAATTGTTTAACACGTGTGCACCTTAATTTTAACATACAATTTTAAAATTCGTTTGACCATTAGGCAATTATGTCGTGAATTTTTTTATGATCCTTCACATTTTTAGGAAAATTTTATTTTTTGAATTCAAAAAATTTTATAAATTTGTATAATTAATGTACCTATTATTTAAACTAAAACCTTGAAGAAAAAATAGGTCATGACGAAGAAAACCTAAGAAATAAGCCTAGCACGCATTCGCACCTTATGACGGCTTCCAGTTTTCTTACAACGGAAGAACCGTCATGTTTTCTCAATCGTGTCAAATGATAAACCCCGGTTCCTGATTAACCGAAAAAAAAAAACTAATTTATTTTTAAGTTCTGCTTTAGCTGACAGCACAATTTTAAATTACAACTTGTATATTAAATTACGTGTCTACTGCCTACATATAAAGAGGCATTAATTAGGGTATAATAAGGTCAGTCTTACCTCGACTCCCTTCGCTGCTGGCAAGTTAGGATCGTAGCTTTCAATGGCAGTGTCCATGGAGACGTCAGCTATGGCCGTGGATAGCACATTTGGAGACAAAGTAGCTCTAACAAGGACCCTTTGAATGTTCTTCAGAACAGACATGAATTCGCTGCGGCTCGCGGGTTGTCCGGAGTTCAGTATGTACCACCCATTCTCAGATAAAGGTACTTGGTAACTCTGAAAAATAGTCGTCGCAATATATTACTGAAGTTAGAGTTTTAGCAGCATTTCCTTTTTTCTTTAGGTTTTGGCATTCACGTTTTGCCATTAGTCAAGTAGAAATTTGGATCAAATTAATAAGGTAAAGCGATGGCCACGTTACTCAAGCTCATGTAGTGAGATGGCGGCTACAGGAAAAAACCTACACGATACGCTACGATATATATATATCGTAGCGTATCGTATCTATATACGATTCATGATTATTTCATTTGTGCACTTTCACTGGATAAAATTGTAAAAAATGCCACCAAAATTGACTAATTTGACTCAATATAAAGACGGAATTCAATAGTAATTATGAAAAAACTTTGACCATCTTTCTTCTCGATGGCGCCATAACTCTTTAGCAGCATTGGGTGCTATGTTGTTGACGTGTCATAGTGTAGCGAAAAATATTAGATAAGTACTTTATGGATTTATGATATGACCTTTGTCGAGAGCTCCAATGTTTACACTTGTAAATACTATTTTGTACACAAGAAATATACAATAGCAACAAAACTTTGGACAAGACGTATGAACCCACCACTGGAGTTTCATTTAAAATTAGCGGTATCTTCGGACTAACTAAAACTGTATTTTCTAAATATTACTAATATTATAAACGTATAGTTTTATAACGTTCGTCAAACTCTCATACGCCTGATCTGAAAAAATGTATTCCTACTAAAAAAATACCTCATAAGGTACATTAAGTTAACGAAGATTGTGTGAAACAATTTGAAGGCTTTCTCCATTCTAAAATTAAACAATTATTTTTCTCCTCAAAGCGACACACATGTTATATTTTTATCTATATGTGATTGTTTGTCATCGTAGCAGATAACTTACCAGATCTTGGTTTTGCACTATAGGCATGGGATTGGTCCAGTAGACAGACAAAGCATCTCCAACCAGCACGACGTCGGTGCCGGGAGTCGAAACCTCATAGTAGCCACCGGTTTGGAATTTCTGAGTGAGGGATAGCGTACCGTTGTACGATAGCACGCGATTTCCTGTTCGAATAATATTGCATGTTTTAGAAAACAAAGAAAGATAAACTGAATGTATTGGTGTAAAGAAAAAAGTCATTGTAATAATAAATCTTACACTATTAATCACGGCGAACTTCATACATATTTATTTTGCAATATTCTACTTATGTCTAATATATTGCTCCCCGGATCACTCGCATTTGGTTATTTTTAACCAAAGTTTATTTAAGTTTAAGATTTTTTTTTCATTTTAATGGTGTTTTGTTGTTCGCACTTTTACGACAGTCAGTCAATTTGTGCACTTTACGTTGCTTAAGTAATTTCTTTAATTTGTTCAACATAAACTAAAATAGTTGATATATGATTTAGAAAACATTAATAACAAACATTAAATAATTACATGTTTAATTTAAAACAAGTTTGTCGTTTGTCTTAAAAGAATCATCAGGTACTTGGTTCCAATGGGAACAATTTACCGTCAAATTAGTATGAACTCATGTGCGTTTCAAGCATATGGAAATGTGCGGCATATTGCGAAGACCCAGAAAAAGAAGTGGCAGTGAATACGATAAGTAAAACTCCCATACATTTACTTTGGTAATTTGTATCAACAGAATGTTCTATTATTTTCATAGAAATCAAATATCATTTTTTTGTTACTTTGTATAAATATGAAATTTTGGACTGTGGATATTCGATCATTTTGCATTCGGTCCAATTATTTCATTGCAGTTTACTTAATTTATTATTTTAATGTAAGAACTTTTTTTTATAATCGACTAATTTTGTAATAAAGGCTTATTATTATTTATTAGCTTATGTGATTCAAATAAACTAGGACAAAAACGAGGAAAATGAATGAAAAACCTGAATAAAATTTTCGTTAGTGTACCTGGGAACACTGGTAGAGACCAATAATACTCGTCGTCCGGTGATGATGAGAATATGTACATGAGTTCACTCTCGTTCGGTGCAGCCACAAACTGGTCATTGATCACTCGGGCAGCATTTATGTCCATCAGAGTGTACCCGCCATTTTCTGGACCGAATATAGGCGCCGGTATACGAATTCTGTTGTAGTGATTTGCCTGAAAATATACAATTCCTTAATCCTGTTTTACAGCCCGCATTCCGTTCAAATCAAAAAGTAAATAATTATTATGTTAATATCGAACAAAATTGTTTTGTGTAAACAGCACGGTATAACAAACTGTCACCTTATCCACGTGCGGCGAGTTTCTCTTTTAGTTTCTTTGCAGTTTCCAATTCTAGTTTGAAAATATTGTTAAAAATATGTATAATTATGTTATAGATATACACTAATTTATGTTATAGTTATATTTTAATATCTATTTCTTTAAACATTTTGTTAGATACATGTTTAAGGCAATATTGAAAATAATTTAGAAATACTATGAAAAAAGCATATCGCATAAAGATAAATTAAATGTAATAACCAAATATTTTCTTAACGCTTAGTGTTATTAAAATTATTTTAATTTTTAATAGACGTATTGCGATCATAGAAATAGGAATTTGAAAACGTTACTAACCTCATAACAGTCGTTTGTAACGCCGGAGCAGTAGCACGGCAGACAGCCTTGCGGGTTGTCACCGTCCAGGCCGAAGGTCCCAGGTCGGCACTTGTCGCAGTATTGTCCTTCTACGTTAGGCTTGCAGTAACAGTACCCGGTGTTGTCGCACGGTTCCGCTATACCGCGAGGGTCACAGCTGTAGGAAGTTACTGGCGTGAAATTAAAGTTAAACAGAGAAGATATTTTAATTTCCATAAACTCAATGGCCGTACAAATGTAAGGGAAGACATAACAAAGTCGCACGGACAAAGTATACTGCAAAAAGGAGGAGTCGGCAAACAAATTTATTTTTAAAGCATAGTGTGTATTTTTCCGAAAATACACTGTTTATAGATAGCGAAGATGTGAACAAGTTATAAACTTTTAGTAATTAACTACCTTACTTTAAAACTAATAAACCAGCAAAAATAAAAAAAAAAATTTAAGAGCGAACTATCTATACTTCTAATTCACCTGGATTGTTTTTTGTAAAAAATAAAAATGTAGGTAATGAATACAACCTGCATGGCGGTCGAGTTGTAGAGTACCGTTGGACGCATTCGTTGTAGGAGTTTCTTTCGTAGCCATCTTTACAGATTTCACAGTTAGGTCCATCGGTGTTGTCTGCGCAATTCTGAAGAAACATGGATAGTTAGATATGCGATACGGTACTGCCTAAACAAATCACCATTAAAATCCCGAAGCTGCTATAAGCTTACATAACATTATATGAGCTTATAAATATCTAGGAAACTTATATAAAAAATGTATTTCATAGCCAATTTATATAACAGCAAACGTATGTTCTAAAAATTTTCATAATAAGTATTCAAATACTCAAAAAAAAGTTTTGTACTCTATTACGTTAGTTATTTATGTTAAAACAAGTCCCTCTGTTTAAAGTTAGTTCCACTATTCGACCACGATGTGTCCGCTTTCTCAAAGGCCGCACTATACATTGAATAAGAGTAAAATGAACTTACGTAGCAGACGCCCGTTTCCGGATGGCACATGACCGAGTGTCCGTTGCAGTTGCACGGCGCACACAGCTCCAAGTACAGTCCACTCGCGCTCCTGCAAGTTCGAAACACGTATATATTAGTCATGCTGTAAGGTCAGGTATACGTCAAGGTCAAGAGCTGATTGTAAAACAAAAAAAAACAACCAACACCTACGACCCCTTTCTAAAATGTTGATTCTGATCGTAGTTTAGCTTACCTAGTATAGCCAGGTGCACAGTCTTCGCAGGAAGATCCCACATACTCCTTAGGGCACACACATTTCTCAACATGGGAGGCGAGAGGACCGTCTCCGTAGGTCTCGGCCGTCTCGATGCTGGCCCGCACTATCGGAGAAATCTCGTTGTTCATCGAGTAGGAGGCCTTCACTAGGATAGTCTTGACGTCAGCCAAGGCCAGAAGCAGGTGCTCGCGGGACACTTGCTTACCGTCCGGTCTAAAAATAGCAATATGTATATAAAATGAATAAGAGATTGAATTAATTAATACCTTGCCAATAGCGAGTAGAGTAGTTCAGCTAGTTGTCAAACGGCCTTTTGTATATCATACACCAATTTTTTATAAAAAAATATACGTCACTTAAATTGTAGCAAATGTAATTTACCTCTGCCATCTGTTTTCCAAGAACTGTACTGTGGCGTCCAGTTGACCCTCGCCGTCAGGCACAAAGTTGCCAAAATAGTGGAAGGTTAAGCTGTTTTCCTATTTGAAAAATAATAGGGCTTTGTCAGTATCAACGTATAATAAAAATTACTAAAAAAACAGAAATTTTATCATTTTAGAAGTAATAAAAAATAGTAGTTTAATATGCTTCACGTCATTGTTTTTTTAGTTTTAAAAAGATAATTTATACTTTTATTTCAGTACCAAAAATAGCTAAGTTATTAACAGAAAAACAAGTAGATGAGTTTGGTAGTAAGAAGTAAATGGGTATCGCTTTAGATTGGAATGCTGTTCTTAACCTAAGGTGAGGTACACGTTTATTTACGTTTTGCTCTTCTAATCGGAAAACCACAATGGCAGGAACTGTCGTGTAATAGGTTCGTCATGGATTTTAATGTGTACCTTCTTTGAATTAGGGAAATTGTTTTATTAAAAAAGATAATCTTACACTGATAAGTTGTACGTCGGCGGCGTTGTCGGAGGGGCGGCCCGAGGTCGGCACGTGCTTCAGCACGTACTTGAGGTTGCCGCCGTACGACGTCACTTTATCTCCCGAAAAACTGAAATATTCATGTTTATTGGTTTTTGCATATGAAACATAAAATTGAATGAAATCTTTTTATTATACAAACATCTTAATTAGGACAAGGCAATCTAACATGAAATGCATGTTTTCATTGTTTTACTAGCAGACGTAGTGACGTGAGGACTCAAGCGAAACAGCTATTAATTTATACTGCCAGTGCAAAATAAAAATGGAAAAAAAACACATCAAGCACACAATCACGGAAGACAGAAGAAATCCGGAAACAATTGTAGCGGCCGTTATAAAAATGTGATATCGTTGTAGCCACAAACCTGGCCGGCAAGCTCCAATAGAATATAGAAGGTTGTGAGCTTTCCAGGTCGTTGACTGTGATCTCTCCCGCGTACAGCTGGGGTTTGATGTTGGTCTCGGAGGGCGCGGCGTAACGGACCACCCCCGCGGAGGTCAGCGGCGCGCTCTGGTACAGGCTCACTTGGTCCACGATCTGCGGCACGTTGAACACCACCGTGGTCGTTTTACGGCGCAGGTCACTCGTCATACACTCCTGAGTCACGCCCGTGCAGAAGCAAAGTGCGCATCCATGTCTGAAAACAAAGTTTTATTATAGAATCTATTTAAATGTGAAATTTGGTCTGTAACATATAACGGCTCTCTAGTGTTTCTCACTCATACAGTGAAAAAGATATTATCTATATTATTACGTGATGGAAACTTTGGACTCCATTTTACGAAAATTGCGAAGACGCCGGAGCATTAAATTTGGCACGCAGAAGAAGTGCACAATGCTATGATAATGCTTAAAAACTACATTAAATCCATAAATGAAACATTACTCACACTACTATGCATTTGACACACACACAGATGGCACACTAAAAAGTTTGGAAAAAAAGTAGTTGGTTTTGAGAAATGAAGATCAACAAGATATTAAAATTTCGTCGACCAATGGGCGACGTAAATGTAAATTTATCATACTTTAATACATGATCTCCTTGTTTTGTAGCCAATTATAATGTCGTGCTGATCCAGAAAGAAAGAAAATATACTTATTTGCGGAATATGCGTGTTGAAGTTGTTACAAAATTATTTAAGCTTTTCAACATATTCTACCACATTGTGGTGTGCAAATGTTTTAATATTTTTAAGTGACTATTTAA
>NJDD01000764.1:38608-76518 GCA_002245505.1 Calephelis nemesis
CACACACACAGATGGCACACTAAAAAGTTTGGAAACAAAGTAGTTGGTTTTGAGAAATGAAGATCAACAAGATATTAAAATTTCGTCGACCAATGGGCGACGTAAATGTAAATTTATCATACTTTAATTACGATATCCTTGTTTTGTAGCCAATTATAATGTCGTGCTGATCCAGAAAGAAAGAAAATATACTTATTTGCGGAATATGCGTGTTGAAGTTGTTACAAAATTATTTAAGCTTTCCAACATATTTTACCACATTGTGGTGTGCAAATGTTTTAATATTTTTAAGTGATTATTTAATTATTTACACAATGTTTTAATATTCATACAACACATAGTTTTATTCTTATTACAATTTGAATTATAACTTACAATTTTAAAATGTTAATAAATTTTACTCTGTCTGCCGTAAACTACCACAGAACCAAAACACAATATGTCTGTTGCGAAATCAAATGTCACCATACAATTTGTTTATTATTTAGTTAATATTTCAAGATTGTCCAAATTTTGGTGTAATAGTCACCAATGATTACAAATATCAGCCTTCTATTCCTTTGTAAAGTTCAGTAACAAGTAGTTTAAGTATATTTTATCGACATTAGTTAATTTGAGTTTACCTGAAATCATTTGATAAGTAGAAAGATCCATTCTTGCACTGATCGCAGTATCGTCCCTGCACGTTGTCCTTGCAGACGCACTCGTCAGGGTCGCGCACTTGACTGGTTCCCACTGGGTTGCAGTTGTCAGATGGTTTGGGTCTACACGAGTCGCCCGGTAGCAGCGGGTTGCCGTAGTAGTTCTCCGCGCAATAACTGCAGTCGGGGCCTTCGTATCTGTCAATTGTTAAAGTTTTATTAACATAGGCACATGCCATGGATTTTTATAGTGCTGTGATAAAATATTGGGTATTCTATAATCGCTAGTGTAATTATCTAGTAACTTTGATTACCGACACTAGTCTGAGAGAGACATCGCAGAGGCTGCCCTAGTGGGCAGCCTCTGCGATGATTTAAGTGTTTCCAAGTGTTACTGCTTGGGGCTCAATAAAAGGAATATATTCCTCCGTGCCGGTCTGGGCTCCTTTGTAGAATAGACTATCCGCATTCCTGCCAGGCAGCTCGTAAAAGGCGAGCAAAGGCTTACTGTCACTAACACCGTGACGTCTGACAAGGTGGTAGAGTTTCGCAGCGACTCGCCCGGATTGGTACCACTGCCTTACCTTTTCCTGCTGCCATAGCGTCGTGACGTGTTTCGATTTGGAGGGTAAGGTAGCCGATAAACTTACTTTTGCTCAAGGCCTAAAATCCCGGCCTCAGGTTGGCAACGTACCATTACCACCTTGGTGTTTCTAGGCGGCGTGAATTTCTTGCCATCAGGAAATCCGTCTGCTTGTTTGCCTTCCAATATCATAAAAAAAGTAATGACCTCAGTTCAGCAACAATAGTTTTTTTAGATACCCTGTACATAGGTGTACTTACCCGGGTATACAATCGCAAATGACGTCCCCTCTTGCGTCAACGTGGCAGGAGCTGGCGAACTGGTTGCCGCGGTTGGTGAGTGGACACGGACACGGGCGACACTCGCCGCCGCGGTTCGGGTCCCCGTACGTCAGTTGCGGACACGGTTGTCTCCGCACACAACTGCCCAGCCATGGTCCAGATTTCTCACGAACGTAATCAGCAGCACATTCCTATAAATAACGAGAATAATTTAACCTTGATACTTTTACGAAATTAATAAACACACAAATCAAAGTCATGTTATACCCGCAATTTTTTTTCTTTTCAAAAACATATCAGTGATAAAAATAGTCTCATAAAAATCTTATCATCGTGTTGAGGGTGAAATGAAACCTATGTTTTTGCGGAAAAATATGTGTTAAAAAGTTGTTACAAAGGTATTTAAGC
The DNA here is from genome assembly GCA_002245505.1 of Calephelis nemesis. Taxonomy (NCBI): domain Eukaryota; kingdom Metazoa; phylum Arthropoda; class Insecta; order Lepidoptera; family Riodinidae; genus Calephelis; species Calephelis nemesis. Next base: position 40,522 of record NJDD01000764.1, read on the forward strand.
ATCTTAGATATTTTACCACATTCTGTAATGCAAATATATACAATTTATCTATATTTTATTATTTAAATCAGAGCACTTAGCTATTTACATTTATTATTACAAACAAATTTATTAAACAAACAACAACTATTAACCAAACACAATAATTATCAAACATTTACTAAACAAACAATTTTAACAAATTAAAATTTTAATCCTATATACCGTACGCTACCGAATCAGTCACACATTTTTTACAATAAAAAAAATCCGTTTTTTTGTCTCTTACCCTGCAACAAAAAAAAATCTAAAACGTACCTGGCAGGAGAGTCCCCTGTACCCTTCTGGACAAGTGCACTCCTCGACTAGGCTGGCTATGCCAAGGCCGGCGTTAACGTCTCTCGCTGATTCCATGGAGAAGTCACTGATGTTGACGCCTGCATTGTTGAGCCCAGCTCGCAGGAGGATCACTTCTACATCGTCCAATCTTAAATAAAATATTTTACATATAAATTTTGTTTAATAATGTGTTCATTTTGTTACACTTACTCACTTCACTTTAAATAAAACCTACGTGACATATGCAAACAATAAAATATAGTGATTATTCCGTATGTAATAAGATGATAGGTCAATTATACATACTAGAAATAAAAATTGACCAAAAATAGAGCATTGCGGTATGCCAATGCCAAGCCAATTAAAAAAACCACAATGGCGCAATTTATAAATCAAAGTAATAATATGGTGAATAAAAAAAAAATCTCGGAGAAGTCACAGACCATACTTAGCGCATTACGCTACTTCGAAAAAGTTTTAAGTATTATGTTTATTTTTAGCTCCACGCTTACATCAACGGTTAAATAAGTTTAGTAAATCCTAACTACGTTATGTGTAGTAGTTAATTTAGGTACAATATAAATGTGATTTAGCATTTGGTCGAGTAACAGTCTTATACAAAATTCACAAAATGTTGGTACAACCGAAATAAAACGAAAATTTAGCGAGCTGTGTTTCATCAAATTAGAAAACACTCCATAAGATAAGCAGGAATAAAATACTACGGGAAATATAGTAAGTTAGATATTTCGTGCATTATATTTCTTTTTCGTGTATTAAGAGCCCCATCGTTCAACATTTCTTTAATTATATGTCCATGTTACAAGGTTGTCTTTAGGAGATCACTGTTTTAGCGACAGGCCTAGTTTGTGTATCACTTAATTTTGAATATATTTTAATGTATTTATTTTTCATGTATTTGATGCACAATAAAGAGTAATTTTATTAAATTAAATCGCAAAATAGTGGAACTTAATAAATATTTATAAAAATTTTATTTTAACTGAACGTCACCATAAATCTAAAATTTTCTTTATTTTAAACGACTCAATGCTTTTATAACGTCATTTTCATCAACCTTGTACACTTACAGATTGCTCCAATATCGATTTGAAAAAAATAGGGGATGAACTAACAGGTTGGATTGTTTCAATAAGAATATTATTTGAACAATTCTTAAACTCTTCTGCTGTTTTAGGGCCTCTTTACACATTATTCCACCTATTTTTTATTTAAGATAATCATTAAAAATCTATAAATTACCAGTATTACAGTTAAAATATGTCATTCAGATCTATTATTTGATCATATTATTAGATTTTCTTAATACTGAATTTTTTAGGTATATACATATCGAGCTGATACATACACATACCCTGAGATGAAATAGAATCGAAGTTTTGTCTAAATTAGCAGAGCCAGGCGTGTACTCGATAAGTCTGACAAAAGATAGTCAGCATATTTGCGTTGAGGCCTAATTTTTCAGACTGAAGGCCATTCTGTATAAAGGAGTAGGACGTTCGTTGTTACTGAAATAAAATGAATAACTTACGCCATCATAATGTCTTCCCTCGAGGCAGGTCTAAGTCCTTCTGGTCCAGACCGTTGCCAGTTTTCGGGCGTCAGTCGTGCTTCGATGTACGTGTCTCTCGTGCGGTCGTTAGTGCTTATGTGGACTAAGCTCTCATATTTACCCTAAAATTAATTTTAAAAAGATGGTTGATTAAACCATTTTACTTAGTTTTATATCGGAGAAGCTAACAGCAGACGGTTACAACCAATGGTGATCAATATAGTTTACTTTTTTTTATCAAATTGAAATAAGAAGTGTAGAAATGAAGAAAATATCCAGCTACCTACTTGTTTGCCTTTCGTTACTGAATTAAATTTTATATCTAGCAGGCACATAATACGAACATTTAAATCTTTTAGTTCAAATGCATAATGTATGTCAAAACTTTACTAGATTATATAAATATCCCTATGCTGCTATGTAAAATATTAATTACATTCACTTAAAAACCTTGATTGTTCAGGTCAGTGACCCAAAAATATTATTGAAATAATATTAGGTCTAAATCATGCTAACTTCAAGCTTAAATCATCGCGTATTACTAACATTATAGATATTTAGGAAGCTGTGTAGGGACGTAGGAAGTGCTGCATGTCATAATATATTACCGGAGTGGATAGTCAAAATAATGCTGTAAAAAGTAGTCAGAGGGAATGGGTTCTTTAGTATCAAAGTCGCAGGTCTCCATCTCAGGTCCGTGGCGCCTACAGCCTACATAACTGGACCGAAATATCGACAATTTATTTAAAAGAGTATCGTGAAAAATATCTAAAATGTTAAATTACATTATTTTGGTAGTAACATGTTGAAGAAAATTCTAGAATTCTAGAATAGTAACTTTAATTTTATATTAAATAATAATACGCTATAGAAACTAGATACTAACCATAATAATGATGTCTGGAAGATTGTCTCTAGATTCAAATCTGGGTGGGTTGTGTGGAGAGAGGCGGTACTTGATGTGGCCACCATACGACGTAAGCCGGTTGCCGTTGTACGACTCTGGCAGAGTCAAGTAGGGATTGGTATCGGGGCTTCTTGACCAACTGTAACTTGCTAGTTTTGTCACCTACACACAAATACACAATATAATATTAGTAAATAAGTATGTAGGTTCTTAAATAAATAGGATCGTCATGACGGTCCCCTCAGCTGCCTATTCAAACTACTCAACTCCACCGTATAACTCTTCAGTCTGCTAACTTTAAAATTATCATCGCGCTGTTATGACTTGACAAAAAAAAGTACCGTTCGTCGTTTGGATGGGCAAAGGAAATATAAATTTACTTTTAAATATTATTTCAATTGAATAAACCAATTTTTGAGTTGCCATCTCCAGGAATTGAACTCCGGATCGCATGTAGTCAAAGCCAACATCGGACCAATACACAACAAAGGCAACCAGAGAGACGTGAAAGACGGACATACAAATAAACAACCAGACCTTCGTATTAGTATGGATAACAATAGTTTTAAGAAGCAGTTGGATCCAGAAATACAGACGGTCAGTGATTAAATGTTTATACCTGCCTTTGTCGAGAAGAACAATTAAATTAGATGAATGGTATTTTTGAAATGTTTGATAACGTATTCGTTAACTTTTAATCAACGATATATATAGCAACAATTACCGTAGCGCCATTTCTTAGAGGTTGGTAGAAGTAATCATTGTTGATGGTCTGTGCCTTATCAAGCTGCACCTGTCCACTGTACTCTTGCTTAACTCCCACAAGTCTAGTGCCACCTTCCCCAAGAGGTGTCGGCATGCTGTAAGTGTACAGGTCTGCGCTTCTGCATTGGCTTGTCTTACCGAAGCAGAAACATCTGATACATTCGTTTTCGGATCTCGCCTCACTGTAAAATTATGTTTTACATTTTTATGTGCTAATTCTGGGTAGAGTAGCCGAATATTTTACATTTATATCAAGGAAAGATATATAAAGTTTGATATGTGACGATAGTGGGAAATTTAAAAAAAACTAGCAATAAAGCAATCCTAGCGTAAACACTCAACCTAGGTGAGAGTTTTGCAACGGCACGTTAGGATTATTACTACTGCCTTACTTATTCCTGTCATTACAATGTTAATGTTCGTAGTTGTTGCTGTGGTGGGCAGAATATGTAACTGATAAATTCAATAGCCCAAAATGGTGAATATATTTCGGTGTACCAACCCACGTCAGACACCACTTTTTGTATTTATAGATGATGTACAGTAATCTAACAAATAATATCTGGCCCTACTCTGGCTAGTGGGTTATATATTTCGTTTGCTTAATGTACAATTTTAACGGACAACAAATTGCTCATTGTCATATATTTTCCTCTTTCTGCTTTGTGCGTTAACTGCCACACTGATCAGGTTCTACGTAAGCCTATGAGATGCATGAAGTAGAATATCAACCCACCTGTTAAAGTAACCAGAGGGGCAAGTCGTTGGTTCTCGGTCGACGTTGACGATGGCGTCGGGGACGGCAAATATTGTTCCTCTGTTGTTTAATGCTTCGCAGGAGTACGCACCGCTGTCTACAGGCTGCAATAACAACTAATTTAGGAAATAGTCCAGTTAAGAGTTATTAATTACCTATTGCAAAGTCCATTTCCACGTCAATTTTTTTTCTATTCTTAATGGATATAACTTTTGAACAATTATTGAAAGTTGTAGACAATACGACAGTAACCGTCAGAAAATGAATTTTTTAATAAGCTTTGTTAAAAATAATATATATTATGTATGGACTTGGGCTAAATAACTTTATATATATGAGCACACTCTGCAGAATAATTGACTAGCAAATGTCGGTACACGTTAATAATTAGTTGGCGGCTATTGAATAGATGCTTAATTTAGTTAAAAGTATTTCCTCGTGAAGACCTCAAATTGATAACATATTATCTTCGATGCAAAAAGACGACGTACATCTCTTGCCATCAATGATTCTGTCTGGTACTAGCCGCAATCGAGCATTACCTCCATTCCAGGACATGTTAATACTCCAATGCCGTTTTCACTTGTAGAATGACATTTCGCAGGAACCTCGCGCCAATTGAGTCGCCAGGATATGAGAGGCATCGGTACTCCGACGGCCTCGCACCGCAGTGTCAAAGTATCGCCAGGGTTGAGGCGGATGTTCTGTGGATATGGTGGCCTTACGATGTGGACGGGTGCTGTAAGTAAAGGTACAAGTGTGTTAGAGCTTAGTACTTACAAACTGAAAAACAATGGTTTTGAATTAGTTATCTTTTTGTACTGCTTCCCGGAAGAACCCAAAATCCTTAATTATTAGCAAAATTTCACATCACGTAGTAGCTGGGTCAGTATTTTTTCTACCTCTGCAACATTTAGTGATGTATGGCCCCATTACTTCCTAGTGAACTAGTCTATTAGTTTAGATTGGTGGATTATTACACTAGTACAGTCATGCCTGCATACGTATGTATGATTCGATACGATACTGTGTTATTTAGTGTAGGTACATACACTAAATAACTCAGCTGTATAAGGCACGTAATATTTGGTCCAAGTCCTTAATGATGTGATACATCTAATATATAAAAGTATCGTGTCACAGTATCAGATACAGTACCTACTCCTACGAAACGGTCATTCTCGTATATCACTCCCTAATTTGTCCCCCCCGGTGACAAGCGGGAATTTTTCTAAAAACATTTCCCGCATGTCATCGGGGGGGACAAGCGGGAATTTAGAAAACAAAATTCCCATATGTCACCCCCTGGTCACTCTAGTCAAAAAACTAACATGAAAATTAATATCTTTGTATTCATGGAAATGAACATTTATTTTTGTTACATATTTACGAAAGTTACATTTTTTGGCAAAAAATTAATCGACAATCAATTTTGACTGTTTATATTTTCAAAGGCAACAATTTTTAAACATCATTACTACATTCTATAACTACAACATTACTAGTTGAACAACTACATTCAACACAATCAAAAGTAAGTATGTATTAATCATAACTATTATTTGTAAAATCACAGATGTCTTTTTGAGGTAAAATTTTTATTCACTAGCTCATAATCACAGAATACTTTACACTAATTTATCTAATTTAGTTTTTAATCAATTAATTTATAATATTCATAAATTGGGCTAAGCAGTAGATTGACCTATTGATGAGGCCCTTCTATGACGCTTCTATTTCTTCTTCTATTATATCCAAATAGAACAAAGAAACGTACTATATTTTATATTTTAAGTAGAATGAAGTTGAAACAATAAAGGATAAGTATTTTAATATTCGATAATAAATTTATATTAATAATGTGTAATAAATTGTTAATTTTTATGATGGAAAGCTAAGATAAATTATTTAAGTTACTTAAAAAAACTTTCTAAAATACCTAATTTCAAACTTTATGTAATTTATTGAAAAAGAACCCTTGAGAATATAAATAACCCTTATAGAAAAAAATGTTCATGAATCAATTCCCGCTTGTCACCGGTTTGTCCCCCCCAGTGACATGCGGAAATTTTTTTTCAAAAGAATTCCCATATGTCACCGGCGGGGACAAACTAGGGGGTGACATACGGGAATGACCGCTACGAAACGGCTTTGCCAATTTTCACCAAATTTTATAGACAGATTCAGTAGGTTTGAGAATCGGCTGCTATCCATTTTTCATTTTCCCCTAAGTTATAAGGGTGACTCACCCTAATTTGTGTACTAAAATCACACTAAAAAAATAGCAGAACGACGTCTGTCGGGTCAGGTAGTGGTTTATGGGACAGTTTTCAGTGCTTTTGAATTTTTGCTTCTTCTTACTTTTCGTTTTTGTTAGGTGCAACAATACAAATGTTTGCGTAATTTTCAAAGTGACTTTTCAGTTTTCCGGCTTTTAGTTCCCGCCGAAGAGTAGGTACCTACCTATATAAATAGTAAATATTACGTATTACGTAAGTTGCCGCCAACATTACTGTAGTTTTTTTTTAATTTGCCCATTTCTGGGGACGGCTGCGCGAAGACCTTTAGACCATGATGCTTAGTCGCGTCTTCCGTATGAATGTTTTTTTTTAACAGTCATAAGACATTTTAGATCACAAGTCGTAAGTCATAGGTCATTAGTTAGACATGTCAGGGTCTTGAGTAAAGCGGTGGCCTCGTTACTCAAGCTCATTTAGTGAGATTTGGCAGCTACACGATACACTAATTAATTCATAAATATTTCACTTGTGCACTTGAAATAAACATAATAAAATTAATTGCTAACTAAATTAACTAATTTATATGAAGTTCAACAATTACGAAAAAAATTACGACCATCTTCCTTCACGATAGCGCCTAAACTCGTAGTTTTTTTTGAAGTTATACTTCTTTTGGCGCGTTAGGAAAAAATGATGAGGGTAAATTTTTACGATGCGCGCGCACACCGTCACGAAAAACCGACATGATGAAGTTAGCTATGGATAACATTTTAGTTTTTATCAAATATTAAATAAACTTTATTTAACTAAATAATGCGTTATAATAAAACTTTTAATGTATTAAATACCTTTTTTCTATGATTTTGTCTACAAATGTAAAATAAGACAAAAGATAAAATTTTTAAAAAGATTTTTATCTTAATACGCCGAAGAAGTATAACTTCTAACGCGTGTACATAAGTACACACACAATTTTTTTATTTTATATTTTATTCAATTTGTTGTTTGTTAATTAAATCGCCCTTTTGTGGGGTCGGTAAAAGCCGTTAGGCCATGCTACCATGTCTTCCGTGTTAATTCTTTATTTCAGTCATTAGTAACTATTTACAGAGTCATGTCTAGGCCTTGATTAAAGCGGTGGTTTCTTTACACAAGCTCGTCTATGAGATTTGGCTGCAGCGAGGAATTTCACGATACACTAATTTCTTCATGATTATTTCATTTGTGGACTTTCATTGAACAAAATTTAACTAATTCCCACCTAAATTAACTAATTTTACTCATAATTTACACTAAATTAAAAAATTGTAAAAAAATTACGACCATCTTCATTCACGATGGCGCCAAAACTCTAATTTTATATATATTTTTTTAAGTTAATTTGCCCCTTTCTGGGGCCGGCTAAGACCTTTAGGCCATGCTGCCACATCTTCCATATTAATTATTTCTTCATTAGTCACATGTCTTCCGTATTAATTATTCTTACACAGTCATTAGTCACTATTTACAAAGTCACGTCAGGTTCTTGAGTAAAGCGGTGGTAACTTTACACAAGCTCACTTTGAGAGATTTGGCGACAGCGAGGAAATTCACTAATTTCTTCATGATTATTTCATTTGTGCACGTTCACTGAACAAAACTAAGCTAATTCCCACCTAAATTAACTAATTTCACTCAATATAAACACGAAAATCAAGAATTATGAAAAAATATGACCATCTTCATTCGCGATGGCGCTAAAACTCTAATTTTATATAAGCTGATTTGTCCCTTTCTGGGACCGGCTAAGACCTTTAGACCATGATGCTACGTCTTCCGTATTAATAAATTCTTTTTCCTGTTATATATTTTCAATTAATTTCTAAAATTTCATTTATTATAGTTGTTATATTATCATTTATTGTAATAGTTATACAAAGTCATGTCAGGGTCTTGAGTAAAGCGGTGGCCTCGTTGTTCAGCTCATTGAGATTTGGCGGCAATGAGGAAAACCACAATACACTAATTTCTTTGTAAATATTTCACATGTGCACTTGAATTGAACAAATATAATACTCAAAGTTCACTGATTAGGAAAAAATACGACCAAATTCTTTCACGGTAGCGCTAAAAAACTAGTACTTTTTAAAAATTAATTTTTACCTTACTGTATGTGGGACCGTCTAAGCCTTTAGGCGACGCTGCCTTCCGTATTGATATATTCTTTGCCTTGTTATTTATTTTCAATTCACTTCTTCAGTTTCATTTATTATAGTCATAAAATGTCATGTTAGGGTTTTGAGTATCAGTTGACCCACTTTGTGAAATTTGGTTGCAACGAGGAAATAAATCGTTTCTTCCAAAATATTTCACTTTAGTTCAACAAAATTAAACTAATCGCCACTAAATTAACTAATTTTACTTAAAATATACTCAAACTTCTTTAACTACGAAAAAACCTACATCCATCTTCTTTCACGATGGTGCCAAAACTAGGTACATGATCATGACGGGACTAATTAAACACAATTAGCCCCGTCATACTAAATTTAGAAAAATTAAATGAAAATCTATTATTTTTGAAAATGTAGTGGATCTTGCGTACTAATGTAGTATTGCGTTTGTGAATAACAATTATTTGTTAGCACATTATTAATACTAAATTGAAAGATCATTTGTCTTTTACATAAGTGACTAAATGACTGACGACGTCATATGTCATGTTAGGGTACATCACTTCTTTGGTGAAGTCCTGATGACTAATTTTGAATAATTTAAAGCGATTTCATTTTAACCTAAGTAACTTGATGTAACTTTCAAATTCACTTATAGTAAATCCTAACGCCAATGCCGAAATCTAAAAATTAAAAACTATATAAAAGGTTTTTGGTGGGATCGGGAAAAAGAACTTTTTTTTAAATTCCTATTACATATAGGTATACATACATATTATATAGAAAGTAAAGTTAAATTAGTTGATTTAGTTGATATTTTAAATATTTTTTCGTTAGTGAAGTATTTATATAGAAATTAGTGCTCATCGATATATAACACAAAATTTGTCGATGAGCTTAGTTATTATGGATGCCCTCGCTTTAGCTAACTACCAGGACAACTTTTTTATGGCACGAGACATCGAATAAGCACGCAGTTCTCCTTAGGAGCTGAGATAGCCCTGGCCTATAGACACCATTCGGGACCGGAACGTGACACTCTATGGTGGTAGAAATAGGTAAGGCGGTACCTAGATCCTTACCCAGGCAAGTTGCTGAACAGCATTCTAACACTAGTGTTCTTCTTGGTAATGAATTGTGAATCATTAAACCCGATTTTAACGTTATCTTGCGATTTATATTATTTACCTTGGCTAATTCTATAATGACTCATACATTATGCTCATGCAAATAAAAACAAAACCAAACAAAGTTATCCACACTTATAAATCGCTTTTGTGATGTACTTAGCGGTCCGGTGTTGGAGTTGAATATCTACATGAGGTCTTCCCGGGTCAAGTAACTCAGAAACGTGTTTTTCAATCTATATATATAAAAGAAAGTGGTGTTAGTTACACTATTTATAACTCAAGAACGGCTCAACCGATGAGGCTGAAAATTGGTGGGGAGATAGCTTAGAACCAGGAGAAGGACATAGGATACATGTTATCCTGTTCGATTATGAGGAAACTGGGAAAAACAACATTTTTAATTTTCCCCATACAAACTGAACGAGCGGAACAAAGTTCGCGGGAATAGCTAATTTTGTAATAAAAAATACAAAGCCTGATTGAAATGAATTGTCACCTATCACGGGATACTTATTATCTTTAGCTAATGGGTGGTCTGGTTTTACTACTACGTAAATCTTTAGGAATTTGGTCGTGAAAAAGCATTTAAAATACAAAATTAATAATTTATTGAAATAATTATTCAACCCAAAACTTTAACACCTATAAAGCATCACTAAAATTATGCAATAAAAAGCTTACCGCATCCAATTTCGTCAGATTTATCAAAGCAGTCACTTTGTCCATCACAGTGGAAACTCCTCGGCACGCACTGGCTTCCATCAGCACATTGGAACTCGTTAGACCGGCAGTGCTGGCCAGGGGGAGGCGGTGCGCAGTTCGCTTCGTCGGAATTGTCTCCACAGTCATCATCGGAGTCACACAGCCAAGTCTTCATAATGCATTTGCGATTGTCACATTTGTATTGGTTTGGTTCACAGTGACCTGTAAATATTTCATAAATCAAAAAATATTACAAATAAAGCCATAAAACATAACTACATATTTACTAGGTGGTGGAGTTTCGCAGCGACTCACCCGGATTGGTAGCACCGCCTTACCTATTCCTGCCACCAAAACGTCAATGCTTGCCGCTGTCGTGTTCCGGTTCAGAAGATAAGGTAGCCGGTAAATTTACTTTTGTTAGAGGCCTAACACCCCGGCCTCAGGTTGTCAACGCACCATTACCACCTTTGGTGTCTCTAGGCGGCGTGAATTTCTTACCATCCAATACATAAAATATTACGTAATAAGTAAATAGTCGAATGGTACTTTCACAATAAAACAAGTTGTCGATCAAACTGGCTTATAACTTTAAATTAAATAAAATTTCAGAGATAGGTATAACAAACACCTCTGAATGAACCTTTAATGGGTTAATTCCCAAATACCGTTCTCATTACGTAAGTAAACAAAAGTTTAAAAACTAGTCTATAAATAATTATAGAGTTATAGACTAGTTTTTAGATAAATGCAAGTAAAATTTAGACTCTATGTTATAAAATTGTATGGCATGTTTTTGTATGAATATTGTCGAATCTAAAATAATAACACGAATTACAACGAGCTGGTAGGTTGGTAAATACTAAATAGTTCTTACGGACTTTCTTTCGACATCTCGTTAAATCTAGACGGCAATAATTCAGGATTTTATAAAAATCTTGCAGGAAAAAGATGTACAAGTATGGCATGATCAGTAATTATTTTTGACTTTCGAGATGAATGTGTGACCGCGTCTCTTAGCGGAGATTTGACTTAGGTACGTCGAACTAAATCTATTGATTTGAACCTAAGTTTAGCGCTGCAGATGTTATAGAGATCTGATTTAAGTGACCATAACAACTTACAAAAAAAGGTGAACTGTTAGCTGCAGCCTGCAGTTCATATTCGCTTCGATAACTGTTTTGTTGTTATCCAGGGATACCTACTGTTGTTTTATTTGGTAGTTTGTGATTAATAGATAAATAAGAACGATCTCTGAGCAGCTCCCGGGCCGCTGTATTAACAAACCCAATATTTTTATTAAGATAATGGCTTAGTTAATATCAAACGTTACGTAGAATATTCTGAAATTCTTACAGTTATCTTCATCGGAATGATCCGCGCAGTCCACGTGACCGTCGCAGATGGATGACTTCGGGATACACTGTCCGTTTCCACACGTCGCCTCGTTTCGTTGGCAGGCAGTGAATGGAGGTGGTGCTAAAGGAGCTGCAATATAAATAAAATTTATTATAAACTGAAACAGCAGGTGATAGTCCGAGATTGCAATGAACGGAGGTTTCTCAATACAAATGATAAATCCTATCGAGTTCGATAAAACAGTATTTCTAATTTTTAACCCCTTTCGAAACTGATCTAAATTATTTAAGTACAAATATCTGTTTTTCGAAGTCAATTCGGCTATATATGTTGTTGGGTATGGACATGCACATTGTTTTTGTATTTTAAGCTTCAAGAGCGGTACACTAAATTTCTCGAGTATATTTTTTTTGTAAAAAATTGTTAAACAAACTTTTTTAACACTAATATTACTACTAACTAATCTTCACGTATGTCTAGCTTAAAACCTTTTTTTAATCCTTAAAGTTATTACATGGTATTAGTCACAAACGTGTTAAAAATCACGCAAAAATATAAAAAAAACATTGTTTAGGCTTGAGTAACTTATTAACATATCACAACATATTATCTATCTTCATTGGCAGGAAACAGTTTGAAAGATGAAGGTGATCCAAAAAAAAATACAAATTGTGATCAAAATTTGATTGAAATATGCAAAAATATGAATTAAATCAAAATAGATTTCTTTGCTAACGATCCTCACACGCACGCACACAAGCCTGTAGGGTCTGTAGACTTGACACCTTTAAATTGATAGATTGATAGATGAATTAAATAATTTGATTGATATGAAATTGTAATGAGTTCAAATTGCTTATGAAAATGTGACGCGTGCGCGGACTTGATGATGTTTTATTGAACTAAATGATTAACATTACAGTTTGGCGCAACTTTCATATAAAAAAATGAAAAAAAAGTTTGCTATGTTTTTATTCGCCCAAATCATATGACACTAGTTGCCTTATATCTGTATGCCTTTAGACTTATTTTCAAAACTATACGGGTTATACCTTTTCAAGTAAACTTCAAACAAACCGGGTTTCCTATGTATCTATGAAAGTCCCGCCTCTTATTACGTAGTACTTATATACCTACTCTTTGTTACATTATAAAATGAAATTTGCCGACTCTGCGATATGATTATGATATGCATTCTTTTACGGTGGCCCGTACAAGCACACTTATTGATGCGCTTACTATTACCGCAACACCACAAGCAAAGGCAAACGGACTTTTTGAAATAGAATAAATACTATATGTACCCACAATCCGCCAGAAATTGACAAATTCTAAGTAAATTTAGCACTTAGATTTAAAAAACGAGGAGTTTCAACTAGCCTTACTCAGAATATCTTAACGTAATGTATTTAGATTACGAACCAAATGAGCAAGAGTGTTAGTGATCGACCACTGAACGTTAATATATTTTATGGTATACCTAGCTAGCACTAATGAAAATAAAACCACATAGGTACATGTCGCATATAATGTATATGTTATATATTATATAGTAAAGATTTTATTAGTGCAATGGTAAAATGGTGCTGAGATCTAAAACCTATTACATAGCCAAGTTTATCGGCTGCGCTACCCCTAGTAAACACAAAATAATACCTGATATTGTCACAATGGCGGCAGAAGAGAGTATTGACTACTGAGTAAGGTATTGAAACAAATCTTTGCGAGCTGCTGCAGGCTTTACCACTTATCTAAACTCAGAATACAGAAAAGTCCAGAAATCGGAATTTCTACAACACCCCATTAGCAGACGACGGGCTTTTCACATCATTTGCTCTAGCAACTTCAAACGTTCTAAACGCTTGCAATTTTCCAAATATGGTTAAAACTCAAATGTCATGTTTTTGTACTTACTCTGATTTTGGACAACCAGCTCCACTCTTATTTCCGATCCTCGTACCCCCAAGTAGCCAACTGCTTGACAAATGTACACACCACTGTCTGCCGCCTGAAAATTACATTTCTTGTTAGGTTCTAAACAGGTATCGGATAGTATGGTGTGCCTCGCATTTGCAAAGAACCATTTACGTGTTTGGTGTCATGGTATCACGACGTAAGTTTTATACCAACATAGTTATTTGCTTAAAATGACCATAATATGAGTAGTATATGCGAAGTAAGTACACGTACATTTATTTTTACAGAATTGTATAGATAGATTTCAACTTACAGTAAGATTGAACATCTCAAGACGACCCCTTTTATCGCTGTGCCATGGCCTCAGCGGTCGGCCTCCTTCCCTCGTCCACCGCACAGGAGCTCGTATGGGGCCCTCGTCTCGACAAGAGAATACTGCGTCTCCACCTATTTCAGTTTGTTATGAAAGTAAAGTAAATCTACTTCCAATATGTTGACCCCATTATGAGTGAATGATCCCAATTTTTAGACAAAAGCGCAGGCAATAAAATTATGTCTTAGTAAGTAAGTATTAATTCATAAATTACTTAAAGTAAATAACGTTAAATGTGTTGATACTCGTATTTGCGCATTAAACTTTACTAGAACGTATGTTTTGAAATTAAATGAGGAAAGTCTACATTTTTTTATTAGTTTCTCCCTTTTTATATCACCTGGAGATAAGCTCTTCATACTTTGATTTTTTTTTTTTTATAAAAATGTTATGTGATAATTTTATGTGTAAAATAATGAAATTATTATAATTATTAAGTGTACGTACTAGTATAATAATTGAAAGTATAATTGGTAGAAGAACTTTTAGCAGGTTTCACACTAGAAAGCTATGTCGCCCTAAAAATTGATTGGCACAAGGAATATGTAGTAATAAAAAATATAAATAAAACATATACTAAGATTGTTAGTTCTGTTTTTTATTCATAATTAATACTCTGTTACCCATAACCTACCTGCTACATTAACAATGACCTAATATTACTCTGATATTTCACTACAAGTTGAACCAACCAACTTTCATATCACCTCGATTTAATTACCACATTCTATTTGTTTAAAATGCTCACCAAAGTAAAAATAACACTTTTTTATAATAATTACTATCTGAACAAGAAATATTCATGCATCGATTAACAATTAGTATGATGAATTACATATCAATAATTTTTTGAAATAGTACAAAATGAGGTAAATTTGCAAAAAAAATGTTAATAAAACCCTTTAGATGATTACGTCTGTAAAATAAAATAAATAAAACACCCATAATTATAAATACTTATTAGGAAAAAAATTTTAAGCCCATTAAATTATTTCGATCACATTAGTATAGGGATTAAATTTTAATCCAGCGATTTGTATTTTATATTAGACCAATAATAAGCTACCCATTAATTAACCCAAATATTAAGTTTAGAAACGAGTGCACCCAATATTCGGCAAAGTCCGATTGAAAAAACTCACCAGCTAAAAGAGTACCGCCACCATGAAAAAATATAAAACATAATACTTAAAAACTTGTTTGTTATCGTAACATTACCACTACATAACCGTTTTTACCTCTACCATCCGGTGTCATCCACCACCTTACAAGAATCATTTTAATATTTTATAAATAAATTATAATTACAAATATTAAAGAATTACAGTCAAATTTATTTGTTACAAAAAAATATAAACCAATGATTAAGCCCATTAAATTACCTAAGAAATTTCATATATTGTACTTTTTGATACATCTTAAAGAAAAGTCGACTTAATAATAACAGTCTTTATTTTAAACTTGGACCTAAATTGAGAACTGCACCACGAATTATCGAAGTATGAAATGTCGATGTACGGTATTCATAATGTTAATATACACACTAAACATGGAGGATAATTAGAAACAGCATTTAACAACACCTAACAGTATTTAATATAATATAAAACATGCCAAATAAATTCCGCGCCAAAATGGAAAACAATTGTGACAATTTAACATACAAAACATAATAATTTTTAATACATTTTTTACTAGACTGTAGGCATATACTATTAAATAATAAGATTATATTATATATATTTTATATATTATATATATTTTATATTAAGTTAAAGTTTTAAGTACTTAATTCTAAACTTGAAATGTTGTACCTAGAAAAGGAGAATATAACTTGATTGTACCAAACGATGACGACGTATCATGTAAAAACTTTGATTTGTTTTAAAAACAATAGCGCAAAATATTCTTCCAGTTTTTTATCTTACCATAGCAAATTCAACTAATCTACGACTAACTATTTTATCTTAATCTCGTCATCACTATTTTAGTTTTATTCTCACCTGGCTTCCTCCAGTTCTTTTAATGATCAAGCAACCATATAAAAATTTAATTATAAAATAATGTTTTGTAACGAATACTAAACCAAAAATATTCTAGGTAGACACAACTGTGTTTATTTACACAAATATACAATCGAAAATTATTTTTAACGAAAAAAGTGAAATCGTAAAACTATATTGAATTAATTATTAAAAACGGTCCATTCTTTGGTTTAAACTTCTTGTTTGTACTTAGAATTCTATTTATAGAAACAAAAAAAAATATTTGACAAAATATTGTTGACAATAATGAAACTTACCGTATCTTATGCTCTGCTGTTTAGGATATGTCTGAAGATTCAAAGCTGGAGGACCTAAAATAAAAAAATAAGTATTAACTGAATGGTTGAGTTTATATGTAGTTGGTGAGTTATGCGTTTTTTAAATAATCAAAAGACCAATCAAGTTAGTGGTTATTTTCCTATCTTGTTTTATAGATACCTGCTGTGAAAGTTTTGTAAACACTGACTAAAAACATGATTGTCATTACTTGGTGCTGCTCTAGTTTTATTTATTATTTTAAATTTATCAAAATTTATAAAGAAAACATCTAATACAAAGCTGTTAACATTTATTTGTAGAATGAAATTTTATATCATTGAAGCTATCACTATTGACCGCCCAGTTGGTCGTGTGGCTCAGGTTTAATTCCCGTGCAGGCATTTGTGGGATAAACATTTAGATGTCTGCATTTCCGGGTCTGGGAGTTTATTAAATTTACTCTGGTATCTATGTAAGTACGTCTATGTATTAGAATCGTCGATTTGATTACTTGGGGGCTAGATTAAATTTGTGTAACTTGTGTAACTATTCAGGTCTCATTATTAAATATATCTTAGTTGTTAGTAAATTATTATTTTATCACAATGTTAGCTTAAGTTAAGACAATGTTAGTCACTCTATAGTTAATATAATTGTTTTGGTTACATTAACATTAAATTAACACATTTACAAACCTTCGTTGAGGCTTTAAACACGCTAGTTTGACATGTTTGTTAAGAACACCTCTACCGGATAAACATTAGTGTGGAAATTACTAAAACGTAAGATCATATTCATTACAATGTGAAATCATTTACTCAGATACAACTGGTCAAACTTTTCCAAATACAAAATTCACCTTAAGAAAAAAAATTCAAAATTTTTCTTAATTTCGAATTATTATATTCATTTAGGTATTATAGGTCATGTAAGTTTTACGTTACTTAAAAATAATTATCATATAATATGACCACTATTTGTTATCCCCACTACATGTATTATATCTATCACTAACAAACACTTTGATTAACGATTATTAACACCTTATGTAAATTTTTATCACTTACCAACAATTTACATGAAAGTATTTTGGATATTGTTTTTGCATTTCATAACATAATACAATGCAAAATCTTAACAAGAATAACAAATAACTTCGCTGAGGTATCAATTGTAACTATACTTAATTTAAATTAATTTAATTGTTCCCTCTTACAAGGTACAGGTACAAAATATATAATTAATTACATATACAATTCGAAAACCTAATTTGATTACGCCCCTTCTTGGTAAGAGTCTGATGTCTGTCGTAAGCAAAAAATATTACACGTTACTAGTTGAAAAATTAGTAAGTTTAAAAATGATTAAATCAGTATTGATACAGAAACTAATTATCATTAATAGTTTTTATTTTAAGAATAATTATTAAAACACCGTTTATTGTCAAGATATTATGTAGGTACATAAGAAATATTAAACTGTTTATAACAGTATATATTATTAGAAAGTAATCTGTTTTAGATCTCAAACTATAGTTGGCAGTTATTAAAAAAATAAGTTCATTAGTATAATTAACACATTGTTTAGCAATACAGTTAATGAACTTTGCAGATTAACTGTTCTAAGGAGACAATGTTTGCATGAGTGTGCATCAATCAGTGCGATTGTCTGTCCAAGTTATTGGTGCCCGAAACCCTGGTACAATATATTTTATTTATTACTTTATTTTACTATATATTTATTATAAAATAAGAATATACCATGGATCACAAGTGCGATTTGTTATCGCATACAAACAAGTGGATGAATTCCGTAGTCGCAAGAAACACAATTCGCCCACAGACACTGAATAAACACGTATACGGTGCATCAGGGCCGAATCTGTGTAAGTTAGCCAGCTAGCCAGCTACCCTCCAGACGGAAACATACAAACAACAGTCAATGAAGCGGTATTAACTGCCTTGTGCGAGTTTGCAACTTCATAACATGTCGAAATTCTTTCGTTTGTCTAAGACTGAGGAGCCACTTTGAGATGACTACAGCCCAACGAACACTACCAGTTTTGTAATGTAGTAACAGAAGGGAAGAGCGCCGAAGTACCGGCGTATGGGATGGTTTAGTAGCGTCTGACGTTTGAGTGGAAAATTTGTAAAGAAAAGCTAAGGCGCGCGAGCTTACAATTCCACGCGCCTCTCCCAATGTTTCACCCTGTGTACCTACGGGGTTGGACATTGGAGATGGTGGGTTATTCAAAACGGTGTTGGCGTTTGAAGTACCTACATATGTTAGCTTTGAAAACTGACAGTAAAACGCTTCATGCAATCATTGCCGCTTTAGAACAATATTACTGTTACATAGATTTAAACGGTCCTTACTGCCTGCAGGACAATCGAATTCATCACTGCTATCTAGCGGACAGTCAACTTTCCCATCACATCGGCGGTAGTTTTCAATGCATGGTCCATTTTCACAACGCCACTGATTTCTGTCGCATCCTATTGTATATCAAGTTACACTATAATTACATCCACCTTACAATGTTGTCGTTTATTAGACTGACAAACCTTCTTTTCGTTCAAGAAACGAAACTAATTTTAATCCAAGATATGAAGTTTATCGTAGGCAGCCCGTTTTTTACTCTTATCTAAATAACGTTTTGTCAAGTGAATAATTTCAATAAAGTTTTTGAGCATAAGTTTTGTCACTGCCATAACTTTGTATGACAGCAACACTTTAGTTTTACTCATTCTATTATCTAACTTCGTTTCAATATCAACACATTGTACACCCAGTTTTAAATAACATGTGCACTGTGTCATTGAATCAGAAGATACATTGTGGAAATCCATTAAAACAGATGTAGAATAAGCCTTTATGTTGCCAGTTCCTTGGAAACCGTGTAACTGTAGTGGAGAGAAGTTTTCCAAATGACAAAGGTTGTGACCAGCCAAACGAACGTTCTCACCACCCACTACCGCGACCGGACCACGAATAAAGTAAGATCTCGTGAAAATATCCAAATTGTCACGTCTTTTGAATGTAACAACCCTTCCTAAAGTTCCCCGCCATCCACTACAGCGGCCAGATCACGAACAGAGTTCGAACTCGGGAAATAAGCCAACTTGTCACGTTCCTCATCAACCTAGTCCAAGACTGCACATCTAAATTGCTCTTGACGTACATTCCGCTCAACATTGAGGCATCCTCAGGAAATCGATTTGGGCCTCGTTTGGGCTCTTATATAGACCAAACACCCCAATATCATTTATTCGTAATCGTTTTACGAAACAATTGTAGAATTCTGTGCATGTGCAATAGGTGGAGGATGGTGGGGAACATTATGAAGAGTAGTTTCAAGGGTATTGGCGAGGGCCGTGAAATTATGGATTGTTTCCAGAGTTCTCACTTTATTAGTGGTTTGGTCGCGGTGGTGGACGGTGGAAACGTTAGCTAGGTTTGTCACAATCGGTGTCATTTGAAAGACTTCTCGCTGGAACAGTTACAGTGGTTCTAAGGAATTAGCAAAATAAAGGCTTATTCCGTATTAGCATTTGTACTGTTATAAAGTGAAACCGGTTGGCTTATATGTAACATAAAGTGTGAAATAAAGTTTATTGTGCAAAAATAGAAATGTTACTTTAAAATTCGTGTTTGTTAAGTTTTTTTGCGGATCAATTTTCGTGCTGGTGCAATCAATGCCTTTTTTATAGTTGAATCAGATGACGTGGGATATTAACAGTTTTTTCTAACATCTACAAGGATTTTGTTTACATATAACTGTGGAGCTAATTTTACCGATGATAATATTGTGTCTATGAGGTGTTATGGCTTTTTTTATGGTTAAATGTTTGTCTAATGAATATATGTGTGTATTTTTTAAATAATGAAATATGTTCGTATGAATTAATAATTGTTAAATCTTTGTCAATAAAATAAATTTTAACGCAGTATACCGAATTTCGTACTTCGTCCAATACGAATTCAAAAAGAAATGCCTACTTATCTTACACTACGTATTATAATAACAGATTAAAACTAATATAATACCTTGGTTATTGAAGTCAGGAGGGTAATACGGTGTGGTGGTAAAGAAAGGTGGTGGCTGGGATACCGTGGTAGTTGGTGGTGGAGGACAATTGTTTTCATCCGAACCATCATAACAGTCGTTGTAGCTGTCACAAACCCGATCTCTTGAAACACATTCACCAGAAGCGCACTGCCACTCAGTGGCACTACACGCTAAAATAAAAATAAAACAAATAAATTGTCAAAGTACAAAAAACTACTTGCGTATAATTTAATGAAATGACTTCTTCGAAATTTTATACTCTAATTGCTAAATCAAGATATTTTCCATATTATTAAGGTACGTACTCCGATGAGGTCCCCGTGTTGGTCCGGGCCCCTTTGCAGAATAGACCATCTGTCTTCCTTGCCAGGCACCTCGTAAAAGGCGAGCATAGGCTTACCGTCACTAACACCGTGACATCTGACTAGGTGGTAGAGTTTCGCAACGACTCGCCCGGATTGGTACCACCGCCTTACCTATTCCTGCCGCCATAACGTCATGACGTGTTCCGGTTCGGAGGGTAAGGTAGCCGGTAAACTTACTTTTGCTCGAGGCCTAACATCCCGAACTCAGGTTGGCAACGCACCATTACCACCTTTGGTGTCCCTAGGCGGCGTGAATTTCTTACCACCGGGAAATCCGTCTGCTTGTTTACCTTCCAATATTACATATACAAAAAAAAAGAGGATTAAAATGCTACACTCACTTTTCAGGTGTACAACAAAACGCCATTACCATATTTCGTGCTATACAACTGTATGCTGTTTAGCTTAATAAATAGCATAATTGTATTTGCGTTTAATTAAAAAAACAATCAATCAATTTAAAATATCATCAGCGTTTGGTAAATATATAAATATATTAGATAAAATTCATTCGTTCCTAATAAGTTTTTGTGACATATTATACCTATTATTTTAGTCACATTTATTATTAGTTTAGTCAAATCCTCAGTACATATATATTAAATTGTTCCACTAGTAAGCAATAGACTTGCCACATACCAACGCAAAAGAAATTGTTTATTCAAACATTAATATTTGGCAGCGTACAAACCTGGAGGGTAAGGAGGCGATGTCACAACTGGTGGTTCTGGAGTCGGTGGCGGACAGGTGGCTTCATCCGACCTATCGGTACAATCTGGGTAGCCGTCACAAAACTGATTCCCTGCTATGCATTGGCCATTTGTGCATTGCCATTCGTTCTCATTACAACCTATAAATTAACAAACAATGTTATTGTAGAATTCTAGAAATACGAAAGTTGATAATGTTGCCGTCGGTATTTGGTCCTTTAATGGGTGCAAGCATTTTGAACTTCCAAACCCAAACGCAAATTATAAAGGTATACCTACATGTTACAAAATTCTAAAATCTATGTAATAAAAGATGTTCCAAAAAAATTAAGATATGTAACGATTCAAGCCAAACGTTTTTTTTCAAACTTTTATCCGTCGTCAGTTCGGGAAAAAACTGCAACTATACATTTTTATTTGCTACTTCGAAACTAAAAATTTCAAGTCCTGTCATTGACAAACTGAAGTAAAATCGTAGTCGTATTTACCGATCTGCGAAGTCGCGTCATAGTCTAGTAAATATTATATTTAAGTAATGTATATGTTTATTAATTAGTTAAACTTAGTAATTGCAATTTATTATCTCATTTGTACCAATAAATTAATAAATAATAATAATAGTTGACTTGTGTAGCTATTCACCATTTGAACGAGAGAAGATAACATAAGCAGTTTTGCTAATGCTAATTATATTTATTGGTTTGATCTCCTGGCGATATCTTATATAAAATCTTTAATTTGTGTCGCTATGGCTTTGGATTTATATAATTTGAATAATGGATGACCTGAGTACCTCCGTACCACAATTCGGTAACATAACATAATAGTACATCTATGTAGTACCTATATCAATATAGCAGACCGCGCGTTCAAACATGCGAAGCATTTGTTGGATGCATGCGAAAATAAGCCATGTTTATTTCACTTTCTCACTCATTAAATAAAATGTATGTATACGACATTAAAAAGTAAAATAAAATATTGTTTGATAATATTATGTTGAGCCCACTACACATTATAATTAGACATTACAAATAATGTGGTGAAAGATATGATAATATACTAGTTAACTAAATATGAACTTGTTTGTAACATACTAAAGTTAAATATTAAACAATAACATTAAATATAAGTTTAGGTTACACACTGATTAGATACTCTCTGCCTACCCCGTAAAGTGTAAGTGTGTAAGAATGTAAGAGTATAGTGTATTTTGATGCGATCTTTTATAGTTTCTAGATCTAATTAGTGTCTTATAATGGCATTATTCATAAATGTCGTAGACAAAAAAAAACGTGGTTAATTTTATGTTTAACATATTATTTTTCAACATAATTTTTCATTACAAATAAATCCATAAAGGGTATTCTTTTGTCAAAAAATACTATAAGGTTACTAAAGAAATATAACATATAGCCGCCAAATTGGTGAGATATAATATAGGTAGAATGACTTAACATATGTCATATAAAATTATTGGGTAGTTAAATTAAGGTCTCAATATTGTTAACAAATATAGCGAGTGGACCAAAATTATTGTAACACTTTATTTATTTATCATTGTTCTTGTATAAAACTTTTTTCTTTAATTGGCTTTTAAAATTATGACTAATAACTGAAATAAAAAAAAGGCTAAGCAAATTGAATAATCAATTATTTACGTCTTTCGCTATTATTCAAAGAATTAAATAATTTATTTTATTTATTTATTACTACTATGTTCGTTTTCATTTGCTATTATTGTAGTAGATTAAAATTTTTAAATTTTTTATTATGATTGGTCATTATTACTGTTTATGTCATTTGTGTTAAAAACACTTTATTATGTCTAAATTGTTTTACATATCTGGCGGTCCAAAAAGGATTTAATAATAAATACTTTTTTTAACCTTTGAAATTCAAAAATAAATGAATATTAACCTACTTAAATATCAGGTGTGTTTATCAAAGTAATTACAATTCTTTGATTCAACCAATACACTCCACTCTTGTCCAAAACATAGGAGAAAATTAAATTTTATTAAAATAAACTTAGAGCTATGATTATTATTATAATATGTAAAAATGTAATAATATGTATAATATCAGGTATGATAACAAGGCGAAAATCTGAAAAAAAAATATCGACGCGGCTGAAGGACGTAACTTATGAGTTACGTCCTTCAGCCGCGCCTTCGCGGAATTCTAATAAATATCTTGAACGACGACGTCGCGTATAAATTAACTCGCTTATAGTTTAAGTCCAGCTCGAAGGATGTCGCCATCGAGATGGGCTGGAAATCTCAACCCAAACCATACTGCATTGCGAAGGTTTATGCACAAGACACTGTTTTTTAACCACGGGATTAGGAAACGAATGATGGCTGATGGGAATCAGTAAATGTAGTCATGATGAAAAAATAATCGCTTTAAAAAAATATCACCCATGAATAATGTACCACATCTATAAAACAATTTCTTAGATTTGTAGTCAGTAATCTTGTAAATAAACAAAAACTAGTAAGGGACACAACAATTTACAATAATTATGTATTCTAGAGTCTTAACTAAACATAAAATAACGAACATACCAATGTCTGATGTATATATAATCATCATGAAAATAAAAAAATTGAAAGGAAAATATTAAAAAATCTTTTAAACTAGAAATTCGTAAGAAAACTTATTAAGTTAACAATAAAAAAACAAGTAACTACAACACCGAAGAGAAAATGCAGTAGAAAATCCCACAAAATAATAATTGTATATATAATGCAATGCAGGAAGGTGCATGCAAGATATATAAACATTACGGAGTAAATAACACAAATGTAAACAACTAGTTTATTAAATTGCATGCTTACTTAAAAAGGTGCAAAAGCTTTCCATAATCCGAAAACTAGCCAACCTATGCAAAACCGTAACGAATTAAATTTAGGAATTCATTCAACATTCTAATGGTTGGGATACTATTGTCTCGATACCAGAATTAAAACAGTTTTGCTCGTCTGAGAAGTCCGAACAGTCATATAGATTGTCGCACCGTCTTTGGTGGGGGATACAGTGGCCGTCGTAACAAGTAAACTCGGACTCGTGGCACGGAGTCATCTCACCAGGTGCTGGCGTCGTCATGGACCATGCTGTATATCACCACTGTTTAGATATTCTATTTATTTTTTATATACAGAATTACTAATCCCACATCCGAAGAAATTAACCATTGAAAGTGTTAAGCCTACAGTGGACACCCCAGAAGCAATATATATTTGTTTCGTTGTGGCTTAAGGAATTGATGTCAAAATAGTAATCAGATATGGCTGATTTTGATAATTTTTCTTTTAAATAAGAAGTGCCATAAGAGTGACAAGAGTAAAATGTGCAGTGCATTATTTGTGCCTTGTAAACATTGCGGGTGCAATTATTTTTTATTTTTGTGTATACAGTCTTCGGTCATGTGCTTTGTTATATTGATACTATATTAATGCTAAAAAGCGTGGTTAGGCGTAAGTAATGTACCAGTAATCGTGAATCAGTGCGGTTAGTAAGTTCGGATTAGTTTACAAGTCTGTGGACTTACCGCAATCTCTCTCGTCTGAATAGTCAATACAATCCGCACGGCCATCACAAAGAAAGTCTTTGTTTATACAAAATCCATCTTGACATTGGAACTGATCAACGTTGCAGCCTAAAAAAGTGTTTCCTCGTTTTATAATATTTTTATGTGATAAGACAGTGAACGACCACATGGCTCTCCTGAAGGCAAGAGACAGCCGTAGTCTATAGGATCGTTACATGCTATAGGTGCGTCACTGTCCTTTGGCTAGGGTTTTACGCCTATTGTGTCGATTTATTCAACAACGAACTATTAATTAGCACTATTTTGGCAGCAAATGCCATTTATTTAATGTAATCGGTCGACTGTTGCCCGCAGCTCTGTTCGCCTAATTCGTTACCCAAAATATTGTAAATTGTGCTATTATTTCCCTCACCCAAAACCTTTTTAGAATTCAACGGAAGACTGCTGTTCTGATGAACAAAAAGGCACGAGACACTTATCACGCCTCCACTGAACTGGGTCCGAAGCCGCAGTAACCGAATACTTACCAGGTGAAGGAGTTACAATGTTTGGACATCCATCTTCGTCGCTGCCATCTGAACATTCTGTTATGTTATTACATCGCAGGACAGTGTTTATACATTCTCCATTGTCACATCTAAAACAGAATATTTCATATTCTCAATATACCTACATATACTATGCTAAATTATAGTTTACAGCCCAAAATAAACAATGGAATAAAAATGGTCAGCATTACAAGGATGTAGGTGTAGAAGATAATAAGTATATAAGCTGTAAGTACATTATAATATATATTTAATTCAATATCGAATTTTGCTTAATATCTAATTCATGTTAATTATGGAAGTAAACACCATTTGTACGCTTTAAACTTTATCCAAGTTCACTTCGGCAAAATGATTTAAATTTGAAAATTCGCATACATTACTAATTTCGCATGGCAAATACTTAAGCAAATGTTGTTTTTATACACAATCGCATTGCACTTATCATTAGTATTATATATTAGGTTACAATTAGAGTTTAAATATTCAAAAAAAAAACAAAAATACCTGAAATCGTCAGCCCCGTTGCAAGAGCAGTCGTATTCGTCGGAGCCATCAGAGCAGTCTTTGTTATTGTCACAAATCTGAATGTCAAGTATGCATCTCCCGTCGCACCTGTGGCTGCAAGCTTAAAAAACAATTTGCGAGTCAGTCGATTTTTTTACATGAAAACGAAAGGTAAATCACACTCGCTCTTGTTTAGAAATCTAAAACCAGAGGATGCTAGTTCGCAATCAATCAAAGAGCTGACTGCAGATGTTGAGCCTCGTTTGACGTATAGACCTGTCTGGGAACACGTAACATAACAATATGTGCTTAGTGTTTTAGGTACTAACGCCATAACTCTATGTACAACTTCTCATTTAATCCTGCCACCATGTAGTCAGTGCTTGCCATCGTATATTTCCAGTTTGAAGAGTAAATATAGCAACTCAACGTATGCGTTACCGACAGTTTCGGTGTGGTAACGTAATACAATTTCCATAAGCAGTGTATATTCCCTATCCTCAAGAAGACCAGAAGTTTGCTTTCCGTGTATCTGAAAATACGAAATGCTCTAGGTACTACATATACGGATATGGTACTCGTAAATCCTGATTTTGTGGCTGTAAGATCAAATGACACGTCTTGACGTATATCTGCTTTAATACACGAAAAAAGGCTGTCATTGTATAACAGTCATATATCGCACAGCTATAAAAATATGTAATACAATTCGCATACAGGTAGAGCGGTCGCGACATGCTGTATTTTCCACATGTAAACATTTTAGTAAGGACCTTTTAATGTTATCAAAATACGGTACGAATTCACTTTTAATTTTACTTCTCCTTTTCACTTAAAATATCTCAGATGTCCTTTAATAATGTCTCGTTAACTACTTAACATGTTAGTACTTACTTTAACTTAAAAAGGCCTTAACATAATCCTTACATTACAAAAAAATCATGACAGTCAATTCAACTATTAAGTTGAATTATAAATTTAATAATTAAATTAAATATTATTCAACTGAATATTTGAATAGTAATGAATATTAAGTTTACAGAAGTAATGCATTTCCCAAACTATTTACACAATAAATTTTTTACTCATAAATTTCTACAAATAATGTTGGCATCATCAGAATAATGACACAGTTTTTGAAAAGTAGCATTTTACTTTTCATATATTATTAATTTACTAGACAGTGGAGTTATAGCCCGGCGAAGTTTTAAAAACCCCGCGGTAAGCAACAAATTAGCCATTCAAAAAATAGACAGTAGAGAGAAGCTAAGTAGTTATTCAAATCTTGTATGCAATGTTAATTTACCTATTCTCCTGATATTTTTATCAGGAGAATAGGTAAATTTTTTAACGTTTAATTTAACGTTTAATTTAACGTTTTGAACATCGAAAAGCAAGCAAGCAAACAGATTTTCTGAGACTGAGACGTCTTAGTTTTTTCGTGAAAAAGTCATCTTGTACTATAAAATTGAAACACTGATTGGAAGCATTGACCTCTAGGAGCTACGAATATAAACATTACAGCTGCATCACCAATCATGATAACTGATAAGTCATCACTTTGCCGTATCAACCATTTAAGCTAAATCTACTGGATCCCAAATTATCCCAAAAGTTGGATAAATTATAAGAGACAATATGGCTGAATTTTGTTGCGTAAACAATAAACAATTTTATGTTATCGCTATCCTTTTCAATTAGTATTTAAAAAGAAAGAGACAAAACACATTTAGTGCTGTCGGATTAGTTTGTAAATGGCATTTCTATTTTCCTCGGGAAAGCTTGACGAAAAACATCGCGAGATGACTTATTCGGACTAATCTGATAATGTAATGTCAAATACCTTTCATTTTTTACACTTAAATAAGTTTAGTTGGTGCTCAGCGGAGTTGCCACTTTTGTGGCCTATCGTAATTATGTAACCCAACAACCACAGTTAATCTTAATATATCAGCAACAAACTTCAAGCAACCCTATCTCTTTTACAGTCAATAGTTGATTGAAATCGGCCGTTAGTAGGAATAGGTAATTGATGTTTAGATGGCAAATGGTGGTTTACTTACGTGGACAATCTAATTCGTCTTCCCCGTTGTCGCACTCTTGGACGTCGTCGCACCTGACTGCACATTGTACACTTGAGCCTGGGTCACAAGTCAT
The DNA here is from genome assembly GCA_002245505.1 of Calephelis nemesis. Taxonomy (NCBI): domain Eukaryota; kingdom Metazoa; phylum Arthropoda; class Insecta; order Lepidoptera; family Riodinidae; genus Calephelis; species Calephelis nemesis. The sequence goes on from NJDD01000764.1 coordinate 68,931, forward strand.
TTGATCATTTGGACATGATAATGGAGCTGTAAAAACAAAAATAAAATTTAAAAAATCATTTAAAAAAGCATTTGGTTTCCCAAAACTACAAAAAACGGAAATGAGCCTCAGTTCAGGATTATATGTTTTTACATAAGAACAAAATCTTGTTTTTGTGTCTTAGTTTTGGTTAAGTTTGCCCATTCAGTAGATTTTATTAACTACAAAGATTTAGATAGTTAGTAATCATCAATAATTATTGCTGGTTATAAAGAATAGTCCCATTGCTAAGTTGAATTATTCGTTTTAATAAATACAATATGCAGACGTATAGGTACTGCCAGCAGATCCAACAGCTCCTCTTGAGAAAATACGCAACACCAACATTGTCACAAATATGAAGTTTAGTCTTGTGCAGTAATAACTTTACCCCATCAGATATTTTAAAGACCATTTTATTATTTTTTTACCTCACTCTTCCCCTTCTACCATAGTGATTATTATTAATTTGCTTAGTAGTTTTTATTAAAAATAACTTTTGTTGAAGTATAACTAATGTCTCGAGTTGATCGTCATATAATCATTACATGTTAATCAGATATTTAATATGTAACCGGTTTGCATAAAATAACGTGCAACTTAAAAAAAACCTTACGGAAATATTAATTTTGTTGAATACATTTATCACTTGCACAAAATATGAGTTAGTACGAAGAATATAAATATACTTACTGTCCGATGCATATTTAGTATGAAACCACTGTAGTAACATGCACATGCTTAGGTACTTAATTTCGTTAATGCTCCTCGTATTTTACGAACCAAGATACAGATCTACACAGGTTTAAAAGTTTTGAGATCAAAGAACACTTTCTAACTACGAATCCAAGTCAACCTAAGCTAAGGTCTTGAAGGGTGTTTATCTACAAAACTAGTAGCCCTCTTACTTACCACAGTTATGCTCATCTTCACCATTGGGACAATCATTATAAGAGTTACATCGCAATGCCAAATTAATGCATACTCCGTTTCGACACTTGAACTCTCCTCTTTTGCAAGGACAATTCGTTTCGTCGGAGCCGTCGATGCATTCCGTCGTGCCGTTGCACCTGGAGTCCGCCGGAACGCAATGTCCACTCGTACATTTATATTGATAAGCCATGCATATAGTGCCTGCCATAATATAATCAAAATGCACACCACAACCCTCATAACATTAATTAAATTAAACAGTTATTACTCGGTGTATGGCATTACATTTGGAAAAATATAATTAATTCCAAAATGCAAAAATAAATAATCTCATAGGTGCCACTTTAAGGAAAAATTTAGATTATGTAATGTAATACGTCAAAAAAATAAAATTTATTTAACATTTGTAATAACATAATTATGAACTACAAAGCTATTGCTATGGAACGTGGGTGATGATGTAGGTACTACAGGATATTTGTATGATGACAATAAGGGTGTCACTTGATTTGTACTTGTGCGATTTTATGTATGAATTGACAACATATTATATGAGTCCAGATGCTACTTTGAAATGAATCATGTGATTTTTTTAAGATGGATGAAATAATGATACAAATGCATTTAATATTTATGGATACGAAGGAAACTACTTATGAAAATCATACTCTTATTCACACTATGATACATGCATGAACAAGATGATTAAAAATAAAAGAAATACACGAATAACCAAAATTAAGTATAAAGTCCAGTTTCTGTTATACTTCCTTGTCCACGTTAAGGTTAACGAGGGCAAACATATGTGTAACGAATAGTTAAATGTCTGCATTTCCGGGTCTGGGTGTGTATCAAATTTATTAAATTTTTGAATAATGTCATGATAGCTTTAGTTTTTCTTCAAAAATCTTAACAATGCAGTTTCAAGACGTCAATTCATCAAAAACTTCAGATGGGAAATTGTAAACTAATGTTTTTTTAGAATTTTAAAAAGTATTCTTTCTTCAATAAGGATAAAAAAATTATGTTATATTTAAATTAGATATATTACGCTTAAAATTACCTGTTTTCAATTTTAATGTAAGTGGTTTCTATGACCTTCTATCATATTATATACTCGTATATCCAAAGTGTAACTTCAAAACGCGAATTTCAAGCCCCTTAGAATAAAATTAGTGGTATAATGGTTAATTTGTGCTTTAGTTATCATGCGTATTAACGATATTTGAAGTGAATATACATAATTATGACTAACGAAAATAATGTACAAAACCATCACCGCTAAATGACTGAAATGTTGATTTGTGTAATAAAAGCAAATTTTGATAAACATGTAATTTTTAGAATTGACCAAACCATAAGTGCAATTTCGTTCATCAGATGCATCTTGGCAGTTATTAGTTCTATCACATTTTTTGGATGCTGGTATGCAGTAGCCATTGTCACATTTGAAGTCGCCATCGCCACATGCTGACCGGTAAAAGAAAATGCTGACTTCTCTCATCCATTCAAATAATTATCAGAAAATAAATTAAATTTCAGATCAGGAAAAAAGAAAAACTAAATGACTACTAGAATAGAAATAACAAAAGAGAAAGCTAAAGTTTTGGTTGCAAAATAAAATGATGCAAAGGTATAGACGAGAAAGAGAGAAGAAAACATATGATGGATATGGCATGGCAAGAACAAACTTACGACAATTTCTCTCATCGGAATAATCGCCTCGATCGCAATCATATCGACGATTGCATCTTTGGTACTCTGATATTAGTTTCCCATTAGCGCATCTAAAGTATCCGTTGGCTGGAAATACATAAATAACTAGTACATTTTGGTGTTTCTTATACTGTTGTTTTTCATACTACGATATTTACTATACTATGATAAATGGTACTTAATCTATTCATCTGTCATTGATTAACAAATGTTACCTTTATCTAGAGAAATTTACTATTATTAATTTGTTACAATAATATTTAATTAGTATTCTTACCAACACAGTTTCTCTCGTCAGATCTGTCGGTAGGACAGTCCACGCGTCCGTCACAACGTTTACTCCGTTTAATGCAATTGCCATGGTCGCATTGCCAGTGGTTCGAGCCGCATGCTTTCAACATTTTTATTGTTAGTATGAATTGTAAAGCCAAATGTTAATAACGTAACTTATCCAGCACCGAGCATTATACTTACGGCATTGTATCTCGTCGCTGTTGTCCTTTGGGCAGTCTCGGAAACCGTCGCATCGTAAAAGAACTGATATGCAAGTACCGTCTGAACATCGAAATTTACCGCGATCTTTACAAACGTGATGACCAGACCAATCAAATGCATTTTGGGATACTTACCGGTGAAATGAGTCCAAGAACGCATGCGTAGAAAATATTTCTATTAGCGCACAATTGTGTTTGATATCTTCATATACAATATTATCTACCTTTTCTCTACTTATAGATTCAGATTGATAAAAGGTAGATAATATTTCCGTAAGTAGGATTTTAATTTCATGAGAAAAGCTTACCACAGTTTTCTTCATCCGATCTGTCTATGCAGTGATAAATGCCGTCACATCTTTTTCGAAGCTCTATGCAGGATCCATCGTTCTTACACTGGAACTCGTCCTCCGTGCACGCTGTTATTACAGAATAATAATAATTTACGTGTGGCTAATTAAATGTTTGGACGAACAATAAATCAACACCTATCTAAATTTTCATACTTCAAAAAATTATGTTGCAGGACTTAAACACTCGTTAGTCAATTAAAATACTGGAGCTTATAACTAACTCGGGCTGACCACTCTGCTCGGCCCACAAAACCCGGTTGGCAACACATTAGTCATTTCCAAAAAAACCAACTACTACATTGGACTTTATAAGGGGTAACTTATATCTATATTATGTTAGTGAATTTCTTAAAAATATTTCTCTACTTTTACAGACTCCTGTACCAAAAACCGTAACTCTAAGGTTACCTCATTTCTAAATAGCATACATATGTCGCCTCTGTGGTCTAGCGGTTCAGATGTTGGACTTGACTGCATAAGGTCCCGAGTTCGAATCCCGGGTCGGGCAACAAAAAGAAAATTGGGTGTTTCCAATTTTCTAATAAAAACAAAAACGTTGCTCGGGATTGGATATGTGACCGGTTGGCGAACAACTTTGCCACCTATCACATTGTGGGACTTAGTATCTTCGGCTAGTCGTGTAGTAGTGGTGCCCTGGTTGTGCATCTGCCTACCTCTTCGGGAATATGGGCTTGAAGATACTTCATAATACCTATTAAACCAACATATTTATTATTTATATAGGATACTAACAACTATATTCTATTTGTAGAAATTTCTAAAAAACCTATTAATACATAACTAAACATTTTAGTATTACGCAAGAAATTAAAACATTTTCCCCAATTGTGCTGACATACGTACGTAGCCCATATAATTAATTTAAAGTTATGTATTTAAATAAAAAGTATAAGTGACCAAAGACGTGGCCTCTAGGTTTGTGTTAAAGTTATTTCCATAAATATGGGTGTTATTCCGGATTAAAGATATTTTATTAACCTTAAAATCAACTAGTTGCTAGTAATTAAGTAAAATTAACTTTAAATAATAGGTACTTACTGCAATTCTGTTCATCTTCTCCCAAGGCACAGTCGTACACGTGGTCACATCGACGACTTTCTTCTATACATTTCCCATTGTTGCACCGGAAATCGGTAATTCCACAAGATTCTGAAAATAAGTGAGATGTATGAGTTCCTTGAATTTTATTTTTTTGAATGGGGAATCTGATAAAACTGTTGTACGCAAGCCTTATGTAACTCAGGTCTTGCGGTAAGTCATTTCTGTCGATTCTAGCCACCATAATTTTCCCGTGTTGGTCCGGGCTCCTTTGGAGAATAGACCTTCCTGCCAGGCAGCTCGTAAGACATGAGCATAGGCCTACCGTCAGTAACACCGAGACATCTGACTAGGTAGTAGAGTTTCGCAGCAACTCGATTGGTACCACCGCCTTGCCTATTCCTGCCGCCATAATGTTATGACGTGTTCCGATTTGGAGGGTAAGGTAGCCGGTAAACTTACTTTTGCTCAAGGCCTAACATCCAGTCCTCAGGTTGGCAACGCACCATTACCACCTTTTGGTGTCTCTAGGCGGCGTGAATTTCTTACCATCAGGTAATCCGTCTGCTTGTTTGCCTTGCACTATCATAAAAAAAACAAAAAAAAAGTCATTGGTCGCAGCTATCATGTTCACAGAAATTACAAAAACTTTACAAACTTTCAAATTGGTAAAGTACCATTATCGTCACTGTCATTTAAAATTATGGTATTTATTAACATCAAAAAATCAATCTGCTTGTTGCCTTTCTTAGATGATTATGAATTAGTAATTGGGGTTGGAAATTTAACTAAAAGTTATCTTTTTCATTACCAACCTAGAGGTGAGAGAGAATAAAATTAGTACAGTCAAGTAGTAAAATAAATTTTATTTTATTATCACTATAACCTCGACCTTCGTTGGTCAAGGAGTTAGCTTACACACATAACGCTACCGACAGTTCAGGTTTGATTGCCAACGGAAACAAGCATTTTTATGATAGACATCTAGTAATTTTTTTCTGGTATCTATTTAAATACTTCCATGTTTGTATCGTAGTCTAACACCTATAACATCGAAACATAATTTGCTTTTACTTTCTGTCTGGAGTTAGATTCAATTTGTGTAACTTGCCTGGCGATATTAATTTACTGAAATAAAATACCTCTACCTGGAAAAAATAAACTATAACTTATCATAACTGAAAACATCGTACATAATGAACAACACAAAACTTTGAAAAACTAGTATCAGAGTATTACTCTTACAAAACTATCGAGCCAAAACTAAAGCAGTTTTAAAAAATCAAATATTTATTTTACTGTCGTCTGTAAAAGAAGTAACAAGATTATTTGAAGCAAAAACTTTATTTCAAACTTTCAAATATTGTGTATTCACGTAACAAAACCATGTAATTTTGTATACACAGTCGCGTAAAAGCCATCCAGCGCTAAAAAGTGCTCTTTATTTATTACTAGCCGACCCGGCGAACTTCCTATCGCTTGACTTTAACAGATACTAACAGTTTAAATATTAAAAACGAAGCATTGTTCTTCCCACCTTCCCTGCAAATTTTCCGGTTTTTCTCTTCATAAGAACCTTTTGCTTACAACAACAAACACAATAAAAAAAACTAGCAAAACTATCAATTTAGGCGTGATGCGAAATGGGGATTCATTTTTACACAGGGTAACTTTGAAAGGACCGGCCAAGTTTTAATAGTAGGGTGTCAAGACTTAAATTATTATATAATTAATATTTAAATTATTGCCAAATTGTAATTTTTACTTTAAAAAATATTCATCCATCATTAAAAAAAACATCCGCTCAGGCGTGATGCGATGACCACGCGAAATGGGATTCATTTTTATACAGGGTAACTTAGAGAGGACCAGCCAAATTTTAATATGTGGGGATCTAGGCTCAGATGGTAATGCATTTTAAATATTGTTGCCAATTTGTAACATTTATTTTTATAAATATTCAATTAAAACAGTCCGTAAAAATGCATCACGTGTTGTCACGCTATGTCGTACCTAGTACGAGTCAAAGAGAATATAATCACTACGTTTTAAGAGACGCGACTTAGTACTTTAAAAAAACAATCAGTTTACATCGCACTATGTTACCAACTAAACGTCACGTAAATGTCAGTTTTGACGAAAGTACGAATCTCACAGATAAAATACAGCTGCTGGGCAATGTATTAATTTTTATCGATATCGATAAAATTTAGACCATAGGTACTGGTGGTATGTATGAATTAAGCTAATTCAAATTTATTTTATCCCTATTAAATCTGATCAGTATTCACATTTAAATCCAACGTATACTGGATAGTAATTAATTAAATTAAAATAAATCAATAAATTAGAAATAGTTACCAACTGCCACGTTGAACAAATATGAATACAAAAGGACAAAAGGAAAATAAAAGACTTTTTACCGTGCATATTTTTATATTAACAAAGAATTAAAGATATACTGACTATTATAATATGTTTATTGGTTCAATTATGTACATTTGATAAAAATATTAATTGTAAGCGTAATAAATTATAAAGTGTAAAGATTTTTAATTTAATTTCCTTAATGTATATATAAAATTGTCTTGTGTTGGTCTGGGATATTTAAATATAACAGGTTGTCATTCTGCTAAGCATATTAAACTCATAAAAGGTGAACATAAGCTTAAAATCGGAAAGTTACCAAAATCACTAGTCCTCTTATTAAAAAATGTGAACTAACGTACTCCAAGCCTGAACCTTGAATTATCATTTTTATTACACTGTTATACAGACTATAATATAAACTTAATTTATCCTGTTATTAATTTGCTTGAGTGAGGATTTATAACCTTATCCATTCCTGTCGCAATAACGTCAGTAACACTATTGTGTTTCAGTCTAAAAGGTGGAGTAGCCTTTTATAACAGGACAGTGAAGCAATTATACCTAAAGCTACATTTGTTTGTTACCATCAGAAAGGTTTTGTGCTTGTTTACTCTCTAATGCTAAAAAAAGGTGTGCAACAAAACA
>NJDD01000764.1:77689-92591 GCA_002245505.1 Calephelis nemesis
TATCGATAATGGACGTACATCATTACTACTCAATACAAAATGTAATGTTTTGAACAAAACAAAACAAGAAAATTCATTCTAATTGGCGTGTTTTGCATTATATTATAGTTATAACATAAAAATTTAATACAATTTATTGCTTACCGGGATTCATTCAATGGAAATATTACCATAAATCTTTTTTTTCTTTGTTTAGTCGACACGTTCGATATTTACATATTTCGCACGAAATAAACTTTTTTTTGGCGGCATTTCAAAAAAAAAACAAATGTATTGAAAGTTATTTAAAACATACAATCACGAAAAGCTCAACAATCTAGTATTTTATGAATATTTCTAAATTTCTAACTAAAACACACTGTTATGACATTCAAACTTTCCCACCAAATGACCACAGACCGAAGAGTAAAGTAACTGTCCATAAAGGAACTACAGACTAGTAAGAGAACTACATGTTCAAAGGACATAAATATCTTTGAGGAAAAGAGAAACCGCAAAGAGGGAGTGAGATAACAATATCCCCCATTATTTACGATGCAAAGTTTTTTTTTGTTTTTAATTTCGCTAGACTGGTACGAGTTATGACGTTACCAGCCTACGAATGCGACTGCGATCTGTGGGAACCATTTTTATTCTGAGTCGATGTCATAACCATGCATCTTGTATTTTGCGTCGGAGAAAAAAAATTTTTTTTGAATTTTCAGTTTTTTCATAGATCAAAAGTGTAATCGATTTTAAACCGGTTCGTTAGTAGCGCAGTCTGCCGGATCCAATGTAAAACATTCCAAAATCAACGACCACTTACAAATAAAAAAAAATAAGAAAACATTTTCCGGTGGACTCAATTGGGAATCTAACACATAAAAAATCATCAAACGGGCTCCATTCGTTTAGGAGTTTAGTGACATACACACGCACACAAGAAACACATATGTAAAGATATGTAGATTTTCAAATTTTATTTATATTACCTTTTTACGTAATAAAGTTACCCATCAACTTAAAGTGGTAATTAAGTATTTAAAATGATACCTAAGTGAAAATAAAATTTAAATTTATTTGTTTAAATGTCTCAATATTACATATTGAGACATTTAAACAATCTTAAAACAAATTTAAATAAAAACAATATCATATACATTTTTGTCAGAAATAAATGCATTTATATAATATTTCAGTCACATACATATATATCTTTTAATAGGTATATGCTCGCCCGTATTTTAAAGTATTTTTGCTCTATCGCAGGTATTACCGCGAGAAGCTAAAAGTGAAGTTACAAGTTATTCCAGGTGTGTCACATTTCATCGAAATCAGTTAAGTATGTAATACTTAGGCAGTAAAAGCGTAACGAGCAGTTTTTTTTGCTTAATCGATCAAGCCATATTAGAATTTCGGATACCACGTGCTTAGTTATATAGACAGAATTAGGTGCCTATACAAGTCCTTGGTGTCGGCACATACAAAATCTAGACCCGTTTTATCGTTTTGCCTTATTTCATATTTTGATCTTCTTTTTCTAACATGACGAGCAGTGAAAGCTAAGTAGTAAATTTGGAGATAAAGTTTTGTTTATGGAATATTGTCAGTAAATTGATGGCGATTATTAATTATAAGACGGGCAAATTTTTCAGCAGCCAGAAAAACTAGCTAACTGAGCCCTTAGCGTGAGTTTAAGGCGCTGTAATCGCTGCCGTCTCCGTAAAACATTTGTATGAAAACTTTGAACAGTGCCTCTAAGATAACTAAATTTTCAGAGCAAAAGCGTTATAGATTGCGATACGTAAATATCCGAATGTAATCTAAAGCAACTCATGGTAAAGGCTCTGATTCTAGTAACATGATAACATAATAACATTTGGTATGCGAATGGACACACAGATACACTTATTCGCAGGTTAGGGAGATATGTAAAGTAACGCGCGTTTAATCTATAGATGCATGGTTTTTATATTTCTTTTTAATTTAGATACTACTCGTAGTCTTGGCTACTGGAACTACTTGTTCTTTATCTCTGTCCAAAATCTGTAAACATACATAGGTACTTCTTACTTTTGAAAGAATCAATCGGTTATTATCCATTTCCCTCTAAATCAATAGAGCTTTTAAGTTAGGCAGTATCCATAGACACATTCACAAGTCACAACTTTGATGTGAGTGGAAATGCAAATGAAAAGCAAATAAACATCTTTAAGGCTGTTCTTACGATCAAAACTGTGACAGCATCTACAGCTAATTGGCAAGCTCGTTATTTTAAGTCAATGCCAGTACTTTGGAACTGCAACCCAAACGCAACACAACACTTAGTATATGAAGGGTTAATCTTAAGCATTATCTTGAATTTTGAAGTTTCCTTGGAATGCGAACCTTGGAATTGTAGTTGACAGATAAGACTAACTTCTACAACGTTTTCCTTGTGTTACTTCAACCTTTTGCTCTTTTAGTTTAATAAACTAGTACACTTATACAAATAGTAAATACAAACGTTGTCACTGTCAATATAAACGTTCCTTTACGTTTATAGTCGAGTAAAAAACAAGAGCACGGTTACGCAGGACCCATACAAAACATGTTTGCATAAATCGACAATATAATGTATGAAAATCCGTAGTTACACACAGATTTCGTCATTTTTTCCTTGTTATAAACATTTTCAGTAACATCGTCGCATAGTTAAGATTCTGGGAGCGAAGATAAGCCTACGTGATATACTTAGCCGGGTGCGGCAGCAACCTTTAAGTTTTGAGACTACGAGAGACTTTAAATATACAGGGCACAGGCATATTATGTTGCAAAATTTTAGCTCGTTTGAAAAGCTACGTTAGAAATGACATTTATTCGTGTGATCCGGCGGAGCTTCCGGCACGCAAGACAAAAACCAACATTTGAACAGAAAGCACAACCCCCTAGTGAGCAATACTGATAAACTAGGCGAAGTAAAATTGCAAAATGACACCTGGAAAATATACTCTTTCCAATTAAAAAAAATCGATTAAAATTCATTAAATAATATAGGAGTCAAACATTAAAACTCCCACTTTTTAAGTCAGTTGCAAAACTAACTGACCGCGACACTTACCTACACATTTTGCTTGCCACAAAAAAGATTTGGAATATCTATATCGTAGTTAATAGAAAACTAGAAGGAATTATATTAATTAATATAACCCATAACCAAAGAATGTTCACGAATATTCATGAAAGCTGGCATATCCGGCAGTTTTATGCTTCCTGCCCAATTGTAAAACAACAGCGGCAAACACCTATCAACGTTGTGGCTGCAGGAAAAAATGAGGCGGACGTAGCAATGCGGGCGAGAGGTAGCCGGGCTGCACTGGCTAGTATAGCAGATTGCACCAGTACAATATCCAGCTGTCTCGAGCACTCATTTAGTTGTTATAATTTGAAACATTCTTAAAACATTTTATTATCTTTTTCGTAAACACAAATAGATACTTTGATTCTATTATCATGCGGAATTACGGATGACGCAAGCTTGGAGCAATTCAGGCCATTGGCAAGGCTTGCTCCCGAGGTAGCAGCGCCTTGTGCGTTCTAATGTTTTGGTATTCACAATAATTCAGATCCTTTTGTTAATAAAAAGACTTTTATATCTTCTAACTTTATTTTCGAACTACTACCACTAATTCTTACCTGTGATAGAATTGTGAAATCTACGTCAAATATAAAGAATCGGCATTCATAATAAATTGAAAAAGAGGTTTGTGCTTATATCCCGAGTGGAAAATCATTTTTTAGCATAACCCTAACTATTTTTTCTGATACTGAAAGGTAAACAAGCAGATGGGTTACCTGTAGGTAGAATTCAGGCCGCCTAGAGATGCCAAAAGTGGTTGCCAACCTGAGGCCGCAAGGTCAGGCCTCGAGTAAGTTTAACGGCTACCTTGTCTCCCGAATCGGAACACGTCAACGGCAAGCATTGACGTTATGGCGCCAAGACTAGATAAGGCCATGGTACCAATCAAAGCGAGTCGCTGCGAAACTTTACCATTTAGTCAGATATCACGATGTTAGTGCCGGCAAGCCTACGATCGCTTTTTACGAACTGCCTAGCAGGTAGACAGATGGTCTAGTTTGCAAAGATCAGGTACCGGACCAACGTGGGGGAACTGAGACATAAAATGATTAAGTAATATAATATTCTAAGTAAATTATTTAAGATAAAAGTGAGTTATAAAGACTATTACTACTATTAACTGAGGTTTAATCCGACTAACCGCAAAATTCACTAATTAAACCATAGCATGTCATCATACTAATGTTATAAAGAGGAAAACTTTGTTTGTTTGTTTGGTTGTAATGAATAGGCTCAAAAACTACTGGACCGATTTTAAAAATTCTTTCACCATTCGCAAGCTACATTATCCACGAGTGACATAGGCTTTTTTTCATCCAAATCGGTATAGTAGAAGCCAAGTTACGCAGGCGAAGCTGCGTGAAGCTGCTAGTCTCCAATATAATAAATGCGAGCGTGAACTTCTTTTTCAATTGTTGTATGTTGTATTCTTAAATATCTTATTAACAACTTTTTAACACACATATTCCGCAAATAAATAATTTTCATTTCATTTCATTTCATTTCATTTCATTTCATTTCATTCATTTCATTTCATTTCATTTCATTTCAATTGCTCAAGTGGACGAATCCGTAAGTATTTCTTGGAACTTGGAATTTTTAGGCAACATTGCTACACACTGACGCGGAAATACACCAAGCAATCAAAAGCGAACAAAAGTAATGTGATAGGTATCGATTTGTTTTATATATTATAGTGGCATAAAATTTATTTTATATTTATTAGTTAGTATTTCTAGAACTTAAAAACGACATGTCTAATTCGAAAAAATGTTTTTATTTCCTGTTACTTATTAAATATGGTTCAATTTGTTATTGTATGATTTATTGCTAGTTACCTACTTCAGCACTAAATAAAATTTCGTATAGATTCTAATAAAAATTAGCACCTTTCCTATTTCCAAATATCAGCAAAATCCAAAGAACGAGAATGGTAGTTGGACATTTAAAAGGCAGCAAGTAGTATTTAATATTACCGCATCCATAATTCAGAATCGTTGACAAAGCTGCCGTAATGGGTCCCAAACAAGGTGGAATCGTCGAATAAATTAAACTGTTTTGTAAGTTGCCGGCCTGCACCAGGCACAGCCTTCCCCTTATTACCAAATTGTCCCCAAGGTTTTACGTCAACCACTTCTTTATACGCGACTGCCATTCGACCGCACTCTAACTTGCGTATATTTTAAAAACAAATATAGTTCACGTTTTTCCTTCGAAGGTTAACGTTAAATGGCACATTTACCACTTTAATTTTAACTGAATGGTTCTTCTTTCACTAAACTACTACACATTTAATATTATGTTGTTTCATTTACCCACAATTTGAACTAACATAATATATCTATTGCTTACGTCCTCTACCTGTGCTAAATTAAAAAAAAATATGAGAATAGTAAGCGTTACGGTAATGAAGATTAAGTATTTCACAAAAAAAACTTAACTTTATCCTAATCCTAACGATATTATAAATGCGAAAGTTCTTACAAATATTCTTACAAATGGACGACTGTTTGTTATTCTTTCATGCAAAAACTGCTTAACGGATTTAGATGAAAATTTACATATGTCTGTAAATTAAAGTTCAGAATAACATTCATAAAAAATATTTTAACTAGCGGGCGAATCTGAGAGAGGAAGTTTGTCCTCAAAACTAAAAAGTCAAAAATAATAAAGATTTAATATTAATTATATACTACCTGCTATTTATATCTAATAGGCTTGAATTGTATTAGTATCTACGAGTTTTAAATTGTCCTCGATCTTGATTCTTCCAGCATATTTAAGCAAGTTTTTTTAACACGACGGACGGACATACTTTAATATTCATGTAGGGTTGGAATTTACAATAAAATAATTTTCTCTAATATAATTTTAAATCCAGTTAAATATTAGATACAATCAAATGTTCCCACACGTTCCGAGTGCCAAGTAATGAAACTTAGTTGTCTTGAAAATTGGGAAAACAAACTTTGCGAATACATCGGCTTTTTTTGCACAATCGGATAAAATATATCTATTAAGTTTCTCTCATCACAATATGTCAAATAGATTTTGGGTAATGAGAGATAAAATATTAGTTAGAGAATAAATTTCAGAAAAGAAATTGTTTGTCTTTTAACATTAGGTTAAAATAACAAACAGTATAATCCGTTAAACAAATATTGCATGAATGAAGAAAAATAATTGCGAAAAAACATAACTTATCTCTTTGCACCATCGAATAAAAAGTAGCCTTCATATGTATATACTCTGTACTATACAGTTGTCTGTCTGTACTGTCTGTACTGTAATGTACAGTCTATATTACTACTAGATACTAAGTTTTATTAAAATTTGTTTTTTGCAGATTTTGCGTGATTAAAGCACAAACAAACAGACAGACAGACACGAGGTCTAAAAACACCCAGATTGTGTTCTAATGTCTATTTTAAGTCAGCTAGACCAACTTTTTGTAAGCAATTTTATTTTACAGAAATTCACTTTTCTTCTGTCTTATTACGAATACATGTGCAGATATTAGGCTAGTAGCTGCGCATGGACTGCAGAATATTCGCAATTTCACATGATTTTTAATTTCAAAATTCTACCAGAGGAACACAAATGTAATTAAAAGCAAAAGAACAACATTTATTTTACTGAAATTTCCGGTGTTTACATAAGCTTTTCAAAAACAAAATTTTGCAACAGTTCAAATTCTGGAAACGTGTTTTGTTGAAGAAACAAAACTTTGAATTTACTAGGTTTCTTCAAGCTTTTCGCCAATCATTAACATCAAACAATAATTTTTGAAAAAGTGAGTTTGAGCATGTGTTATTCCTTTACATTAAACGTGTTTTGTCAAAAATATTTTATAATTCAGAAGTTGGTATTCCTCACGCGTTCAAAGCGTAACTGCAAACCCCACCGCGCTTTTATTTACGCGAATATTAGATCCCTTTTGATTTACGCATATCTTTGTTATATGTCGACAGTCTAACGTCAGCACAAACAGAACAAATGTCCAGCGTCACAACTTTATAACATTACCAATAACGTACCAGTCTATTTTTATGACAGAGTTAAATTTATATTTTTGCGAAACAACAAACTTCAATAATTATTATTTGAATACGACTTTGAAGTAAAAAGAAACTTCAAACCGATTTTCATGAATTTTACACATGTTTTGTTGGATTGACAATACGTCGTAACATGGTAAGGAATGTTCCATAACGCTGAAAGTCGTAAGATATAGCTAATATTGAATGTTTTTCATCTGTGAATAAAAATTCTTTCTGGACGGCTTTCACATAAAGCGATTTAAGAAACCTATTTCAAAAGTCAAATTCAGTATCAAATGTTAGCGTTTTCATCATTATGTCTAATCTCTAATATATTGACAAAACTTAGGATATCAGGTATGGTCGCATTTAGATGACTACTTATAAACTAATGACCAACTGAATCGTGTAGAATGCCATTGGTATTTAATGGAAGATCAGTTTGATGCTTGCGTTAACCCGACAGCCATGACCCAAAACGTGCAGACGCTTAATAATGTAAGTATATACCTATATGTAAATGTAATATTTGTGGACACACCGGAGTGATTAACTAGTATTACATTTTGGTTCCCGGCCAGTGATCTTGTTTGATTGGTTTACCATTATGATGAGTATTTTTTGTTCGCATCCACACCATAACAATACGAATTTGATAGTTTCTCCTCGTACGCAGTCAACACAGTTGCAGGAGATATAATTTTTTTTTGCTTTAGTAGGTTTTATGGCAAAAAATATTTTCATAGTTTTACAGTGTACAGATTCTGACATATCTTCACGCCAAGTTCTTCACATGTTTGGTGGATAATGTATTGACAACACCCTCGGAATTAGTCGTGGAATGTCAACCTAGCTGTCCTTGGTACCTACATTCGTCCGCATTCACATTCTTATCTATACAATATAAATATTTTCATTCACAGTTTGAATGCTATGTCAGGAAAATTAACCAATAATGTAGTCGTTTGTAATACGTCAAGAAATAAAAAAAGAAATTCTAAGGCACAGCAGACACCGAGTGTGTTTTGCCTTAATAATGTTAGAATAAATCGCCATGTCGTTGCGATATGCAAATGTTATGCAATTGTATAAAACAGTATTCAGCAGGCACAGGAGTACATGAGCCATTTTAAATTGAGGCATCGTGTCGCAGGTTTGCGAACAAAACTGCATGTTAAAAATATTAAACATTGAACGATCCAGTGTAACGGCCGAAACATAATGGTCAGCAATAACACCGGGGGCTTTTGTAAACGGTCGTGTTCGACAGTCGGGATAACTGGTGCCCATTCGTGGACCTATACACTACTGCTGGAGGTTACACACCTAACAAAGAACTGAAGTCATATTATTATTATTAGCCAAATCACTCTCTTATGTACCGCCCTCTCTTTTAGAGAGTCTTGTGAAGTCCATTAACAAAGTCGAAATGAGAGAGACGCCGGTACATTAGAATCCGTAATATTTGGAAAAGACATCAGTTCTCTGTTAGGAACGTAACCTCCAGTAGTATATATAGTCTACAGCTTCAGAAAGCTATAACGTATAAGTACCCAATAGCAGGCCCCCGCCACTCGGCCGTACGTACAGCGATAAATGCCTACAAATTCGCGTGGAGACGCATCCACTCTGACAGTGAGTGTCGCCGCTTACGCATAGAGCTTACGCGTACGTTTATTAAAAATTTTGTAACACGTTTAAAATAGAATGGCTGGTTTAAAGCATTGCTCATTTTATGACGGACGTTTGTCGAAAAAAAGGACGAAGGACTGCCATTTTCAAAAAAAAAACTACTTTTTACCACCCGCAAAACTCAAAATTTCCTGTGATTAATTTATAAATTAAATGAAAAAGAGTACCTAAGTACCTCAAAACTTATTTTTAGTTCAATGAGTCGATATCTACCTACTTATGTATTTAGATTATCGTTTTGTTCACAAATAAAAATAGCCTAAAGTTGGTACTATTGTATTTATTATACTGCGCCTAAAAACTAAACCTTTGTTTCCTTTTATGATTCCATATTATGAGACACTACCTTTTATATTTATTGCAATACATTCTATCTACCAAATTGACCGAGTAATAATACGCATCAAACGTAAAATACAATAAGTGGTCAAGTTTCTCCTCCGATTCTCAGACCTGCTCAATATGTTTACAAAATTTCATGAAAATCGGTCAAGCCGTTTCGGAGGAGTACGGTAACTAACAATTTGACACGAGAATATTGTTAAGATAGTAGATAGCAGCGCTGCCGCGGCTGCTAGCCGACGACCCTATCGCGTTATACAGTGACAGAGTTATGCGTTAAAAGAGAGCGGGATTAGTTAGGTGAATATCTCGTGAGGTACGGAGCGCTTGTACGAACTGAATTGAACATTGTAGCTTAGTTGCATGAGTCTCTATTTGTAGAATTGTTACAACGAAGAGATGGTTCTGTACGTAGTACATATTATATTATTCTGTGCCAATAGGACGATCTTACAATTTGTTTTTTTTTAATAATTGTGATAAACCATTTGTATGCAATTTTCAACTATTACATTTTTGAATATATGTATATCAAGTACTGTAGAATGAGTTTCGTAATGTCATATTCATTCAGTTCAGTTCGGTCCTTGATTACGATCAAATTTATAAATAATGTGAAATTATGCGTTCCGTTTTTATCTTTTGAACAAATTGGAATTTAATCCTAGGTCGTGTTTCATCAAATTCGGCCTAATTTGTTGAAAATTGTGATCTATGAATTCAGAAAAAATGTAAAGCCGTGTTATGACTAGTACCAATTTGAATAATTAAAAAATACCATTCTCAGTCGACTATAAAGCTGCCGACAGTCTAACCTCTACAACTCTACAACAAGCCGTGTCTGCAAATTGCAGGGTGCAGTACGAGAGTAAGAAGTCGGTTATGGTCCGGGCTATGTTAATTGGCCCACTTACATCCACTGTCACAGCAACAACAGTCGGAAAATGTGGGAGATTTTATAGGTTTAACACTTTTACCGCACTTAAAATAAATGTGTGTTTTTTGAACTGGACTGACTTTGAACTGCTCTGTCAATTGAGTCACTACTGTCCAATGTGTATAAGTCTAAATGTTTGTGTTGGAGGCAAATAATTATATGGTAAATAATATTTCAATCAAAACAAGTAATTAACAAATGTTTGAAAATTCAGTAATTTTGTAATACTAGCTACTCCGGTGAACTTCGTTCCACCCGTTCAGTTACCATGGAAAAAATAAAATTTTGTTTTTCTTGGCTTTTTCGTAGCCGAATGTGAGAAAGAGAAGAAAGAGAAGAATTTCCCCTTAATTTTCATCAAAACCGCTTGAGCTTTATTTGTTTGTAAATAGTGTATCTATCACGACTTTTTTTATAAATATGTTGATTTAATGTGCCAGTCTGTCACGAAGGGTAATCGGCAGATTTGCACAATATGCATGACGTAAAGGCCATAGGACAACAACGCACCTATAGCATCTATACATATCCATATCATGTAAAGTCATACCACCAGAAGAGCCACATGCCTGTGTTATGTGTTATCACATTAAAGAAAAATGTACGTAATCCTAAAAAAATTGGGATACGTTTCTGCGACAGGTCTTTTTTTTTAAATCTTTTTTTTCATCTGTTTGTGTAACATTACAAAAAACTAATTGATCATATTTGATCCAATTTATATTTTGAAGGATATTGTTCCAAGTTTAACTCTGGAAGTGGCACTCAGGAACGTCAATTATCTTTTAATCAGTAATTAAGTGGAGATTTTTATACAAAATTGTGGCTAAATGTTAATCGACGTCTCTCGTCTGACGTCTCGTAAGCTATATTAGTTGATTTGACTAAACAAATAACATAACAAGTCGTTTCAGTATTTTATAAATAAAATAATAACTATAACGATGTGGTTAATTTAAGATCACACAGCTGCTGACTTCAGAGAAGCTTATCTAACTTTTAGCAAACCTTAATAAACAGCGGGGACATTTAATTTGTATATCGTTAGAGCAAAAGACACAATACAATGGTAATTGATGAAATATGCAAAACAACCGTAATGGCGGCCGTTTGAAAATGCGATGTTAACTTGTCTAGTTATATTTGTAAACACACGGCCGAGCTCTCTACATATTAATTTATGTTAATACACGAAGAAACTGCAACAACTTATTTATTTTTGCAACTACATATCTCTCATTAAGAACGTATACTTATACCTACTTATACTTACCGTAACCAACTACATAAATACTTAAACATAATTTTAGTATCAAATTAAAACAAATACATATTTACAATAATAGGATTCAGTATATTGATTTAATATTGTTATTATAATATATAAACATATTTTTCGTGAACTTTGTATAAACCTCTGTAATTTCTAACTATAAATTTAAATGATTTTGTAAATTTCGCCATTGTTTGTGACGTTTATTTCATTTCTGTTAGAAAAATAATGTGTGTATTGTGACAGTTACTGGAAATATGGGATTAGTAATACTCTTCAATAAATACCTATAAGTAGTCACAAGTGCATTAGACAAAAAAATGTATATGAAATACAAAATAAAAAAATATATAAATGCTACAAAACATAAGTGTAAAGAATTTTGATAAATGTTTATTTGTTTTCTGTCTACATGTAAGTACTACAGCCACGATTCACGTCGAATTTTGCAACAAATTTACCCACCTGGTATAAAATCTGTGTTCTGAAGCATATATGTATGTTACTTTTTATCCCGTTTATTAAAGTAGGTCCCTTGTAATAATAATTCCATCTCTAAAAGACAAATTTTATTTAAACTTTTCTATAGTTCATAAACACGCACAACATAGGAAGAAAAGTCACTTATTGCGCTTTTTCGCTAAACTCTTACACTAATACTGACTTGAAAGTTATGCTGGAAAGCTCATGTAAAAAAAAAGGGAAAGAGTTAACCCTAAGTTATAGAACCCTCAAACCTAAAACCCTGCGATATGTATCGTCTTGCTGGCAGACATTCCAAATTACCTATTAAAATGAACTGTATATAAGCAAGTTTTAAGACCAATATGGAGTTGCGGTATCCCTAAAAAATGAATTTAAAATGCATCCAACGATTTCGAAATAAAGTTATCAGAAACATTAGTGATGCGCTCTGGTGTATAAAAAACGATGATATCCATAGGGACATCAAAATGAAGTTCGTCAGTGACGTAATAACAAAGTGTCGAAGTACACCAGCGTATTCATCAACATTATTACACAGGCACAGTGAGAAGGCTGCAAAGGATAAAGTCGTGTGAAACTGTGTAGTGCTGCTAGAAATAAACGAGGAGATGGTGCTTAAAGTTCACCATACAGCTGTGACTTATATTAAAGAACAGCAAGTAAATGTTGACGAACGTATGTATACGTAGAGGCAGTAACATCGTAGATTAAGTGAAATGAAAATCACTCATTAGTCTAAAGCAGTGGTGGGCAAATTACGGCCCGCGGGCCGGATCCGGCCCTTGAGAGTTTTTAATCCGGCCCGCCGAGGTTTTTTTTTAAAATATGAACCTCCTTAAAAAAATAATGGTCGAAATGTTAAAAGACTATTGAAATTTGAACAATTAAGACACTGAATCGATACTTCAAACATATATATTGCGTATTTCATATGTTAAGACTTCATAAATAGATTTATTTTAACAAAGGATTGTAAAATGAAAAAAAATATTGCCTTATGTTATCTTTATCGACCGTTTTATAATCGTAATAGTTACTGCTATTTTTAGGTGTTTTAATAAACCGGCCCGCTTCAAGATTAATTATAATTTACTGGCCCGCCACTACGTTTTTTTTAACTTACCGGCCCGCGGTCAAAAGAATTTGCCCACCCCTGGTCTAAAGGCTAGACAGATTAAGAGCCTTATTGGAGCTTCTTATACATACAAAAAGAAAAATAGTTTTGCAGTTCATTAATTTTACATTAAGACATGTCAACTCCCGACGTAAATGGTCCAAAAATATTTTAAAGCCTTCCGCCGCGTGCGGAGCTTTCGTATTATTGGTATAAACATATTGGGAGTTTGTACACTAATTACTATTTTGTCCATTACTAGCTATTCCGGCGAACTTCATTCTACCCGTTTAGTTTGTATCGGAAAAATTGAAACTTTGCTTTTCCTAGTTTCCCCACCAATTTTCAGCCTAATCGCTGAAGCTGTTCGTAAGTTATAAATAGTGTAACAAACACGAATTTATTTTATATGTATGTATACATTGATCCGATTTACATGATATATGGGTATGGGTCTCTTTCTATTTCCAAAATTTGGGAAATATGTATGCGTCTGGTTAGATGGATAGCTTTCGTTCGTGTAATGAGAGTATCGATATATAACTTATTTCAAGCATTCTTTTCCATTTTTAAGCAAGCATTTTGATTGATTATTTGATATAAACATATATCAAATTTCAGTGAGCTATTTTCGTTTTCGCTAAATGTAATAAGTAATTCTGATTTTGAGATTTAAAAATAAATTTGCTCCCGTCCACTCTGTCCACACTGTAATGCGTTTAGTGCTACCTATATATACACTTTGTTATGTGCCCTTGACAGGTGTCCATGTTCTAGAAGTACCTAGGCTATTTCCGAGTAAGTGGCAGTATAATAAAGGGTACAGATCTCGAAAACAAAAGCAATTTAAAAAAACTAACGAAAGAAACTAATGATACCTACTGCAAAAGTTGTTAGAGAAGTTCTTTTAATCACATTTTTCATTCCGAGTATAATTTTTTGGAAAAACTGTCTGGCCTATCATTGGCCGGTAGGTTGGCAGGATCATTATGAAAGTCGATGAGTTACTACGCAATAGATTTTTTGCCCTATTATGTCGGTACTTGCTAAAAATATTTATCAATCGCTAATATCATGAGAGCACGATACAGGGGTTTCTATCAGAACACAACGAAATGGATACTATTTTCAGATAGGTGGAGGAATCCCCACTTGTTCCTCCATCTGACTATCCTGACCCTAATTAATTCAAGAGGCAACATCGTTCTGCATCTTTAAAATCTTCAATGTCTATAACAGTGTTCGAGTATGTTTTAACCATGAATGAATTCCCATCAAGCGCCCACAACAAAATGTCTTCAACAGTGACACAACAGTTCAGCGAAGGGGCACGAAGCAACTCGTTGGCTTTCGTGTGGTTAATACCGGCCATAACGTGAATCCAGAATAAAGTGGCAGCAGCGTAGGCCCTCTGTCATGCTAATGGCATCAGCTCGCGGTGGGTAATGTCCGTGAACCGCGGCGGGTCGCTCCGCAAAATGTGAATGGATAAAAATACATTTATTACCCTTCTTACATCAAGTACCATATTTATATAAGCTATAACGGCCATTTAAGTCTTCAAGAGAACTTTATATTTTATAGCATTCAGCTCTTTAGGTGTAGCTTTCTTCCGCTAGTTTGCTTACGTAGAAATTAGTCTGCTTTTCAAATGAAAAAAAGCTATCCTATTCCTACTTAATATATTTCAATATAAAATATTTTTCTATTGGGAACACCAGATTCAAACGGAAACAGTGATTTTTCTGCGAAGTGCCTATATGCCGACAAATACCATTATGGATTAAGATAATAGATAATACGAAAAAAGACACAAATAACTTTTTTTTTCCTTTTAAAATTACTACATCAAAGATAGTTCAGCTTCACATAATTAAAACAAAGATTCCGAATAACATAAAAAGTATCTTCACGCCCATAT
>NJDD01000764.1:92711-144450 GCA_002245505.1 Calephelis nemesis
TTTTTTTGTTGCCCGACCCGGGATTCGAACCCAGGACCTCATGCAGTCAAGTCCAACAACTGAACCGCTAGACCACAGAGGCGATCCAAATAACATATTTTTCTTTATTTCTGAAAAAAATAGAATAATGTGACCTCTGGCCATGACAAATAGGTTCCCATCAAAAATAAGCATTTTTGCGATCTTATTTTAGATGTCTGTAAAATGCAAAGTCTACAAATTACTATCGAAATAATATTTATAATTATATTATATTGGGTGATAGTAAAGTTTCACACTCAGTTAGTGAACATTCACATAAGTGAAGATTCGTCTTGCAAGCGCTAATGAAATTAGGAACTATAAAAAAGTTTTGTACACAACAGATTACATTTATTCGGCCTACCCGATTGCTTGATCCCTAACTAGATCTTGATTCCAGACCTGAGTCTTTGACGTTCTTTTGGGTTTTTGATGTGATAACAGTATTAACTACTAACCATTAGCACATGTTTGTTTAGTGAGAACTGTCAGGCTGTGGCAAATAGTCTGTTCTACATAGGGAAACTAGACCGACTTAGGGAAATATTATATTATTAAGCTCTAAAAGCGCTGTACCATTTGCTATAAAGTTTATATGTCTGTCACCATCCATTCATACTAAAATGGAAGATGTAACAACGCTCGACAAACACGCAAAAAATTAGTTGAATTGAAAACCTCCTTATTATTGACCTCAGTCAAAATGTGTTGTCTAAAAAGAGTGCCAGTTGTCTAAAAGCTGATATTGTGATAAGTAGAGAGAGGTTATATTTAGTCGGTCAGAAAATAGTCTCCTCAGCGTTTCATCGTATTCATTAGAAAGTCACTTGGCACCAACACGAGTATGTCACAAAGGCCCATGAATACATTAAAAGCATCTCATCTGATCAATTACCTCGTGCTGGGGTCTCATGAAAAATAAGACCGTCCATAATCAACTGACAAAAGTATTATAATGTTCTTAAGCGGGACTTATCTGTTTTATACTTTCTATAGTGGCTATTCACAATTCCGTTCTGGATGTAAGTGGAAATGGAAGACAAACAAGTAGACAAATTTAATAATAAAAAATATAGGTACGTCGCTTATATGTACTTAAGGCGGTAGTTGTGTGTTGCCAACATGAGGTGTGAGGTAAGTGTCTGGATGGTTACGCTACCCTCCGAATCGGAACACGACAATGTCGAGTATCGTAAAAGAAGCACAAATGCTAATATGCAGTGGTACCGTTCCGTTTAAGAAGCGCAGAACTTTATAATCTAATACTGTTGTCATAACGACAATCATATATATTTTATACATATATTATAGTATATATATGTATATATAGTAAGTATAAAATATTTGTTGCCGGAGTGATTAAAAATGACAAAAATGGACGCTATGGCCTATAATATAGCATTTCGACTTTGATATTTCGTTTAGTTGTAGTACAGCAACCTATTGGGAGTTAGTATAATATAATATATAGCAGAAAGGGCGTCTTATGCAAGTACACTCACACGCGTAGTACCGTACTATTAGTACGCATAATTGAGAGACTTAAGGTACGCAGACCCCGTTTAGATATTGCGGCGCGTTTCTTGACTCGCGCGTAAAACGCCCGTAATACCGCCTCGTTCGTCGAGTGGTTAACGTACACGCCTAACTACAAAGACAAACCGCGAGGCTCGGGTTCGATTTCCGACGAGGGCAGGCACTTGTGTGATGAATATTTAGATATCTGCATTTCCGGGTCTGGGTGTTTATATCAATTTAAGTATTTCTATGTTTTCGTATCGTTGACACCCATAACACATACATATAATTTGCTTATTTTGGGGTTAGATTCAATTTGTGTAATTTGTCCAGGGATGTTTATTTATTCATTTTACTTATTTAATATGTGCATTATATTCGCCTACGCTGAGACTAGTTACCTATATATCCAAATTAATCTATGCTGATAACAACGCAGGTAGTCGTGGCATGTGGAATAGAAGAAAATAATAAATTATTTCACATGAACCATACTATGGGTATTTGTTATGCGACTTTATAATTCTAAATCGTAACATTTGGTATATGGAATTTGTACAATTTAATACTCGCTAAATTATCGACTTCCTCTTCGTCTTTGAGGTTTCTATCGACGGTTTACAAGCCACAACACGCCCTTTGTATGCGAGTCAACAGGCAGAGAATTTGAGTCCCTCTCTACGTGGTTACGTGCGTAAAAGGCGGTATCGATGCAACATACATTTCTACGCGCAAGTGGCTACACGCGTAAGACATTATTTGTGGACAGGCTGTTAGGTTATGTATTACGACGCTACCCCTAAAAAGGTGGTATTTTGCTGGACTTAAAAATATATTATTGAGATATTATTACGCTACTAACGTCATTACGATGATACTTGCAAATTAAATGGCATAATACGAGAAGGTATGGAACAGTAACAGAGAAGCTAGCTAGCTAGCTAAAACTGTAATAATTTTTTATTATTAAACATAAATAACCAGTCACATTTTTGATTAAGAATATAAGTATACTAACACATTAGGTGTTTGTCGAACATTCATTATGTCCAAAGTAACAATTATTATGTTCTGCGGAAAGTTTGGTTCCCGAACCGCAGACTGATTATGATCCGCCCCTAGATGTTACCATAGAGTTCGGAAATTTAGAAATACCAGTTTTATTTTTTTGTATCATAGTAAGTTTTATAACTTGAGTGTAAACTGTTTCATAAGAGAATAATAATGTTAGAAACTATAGGTATATCATACATTTTTTTAATATGATATTCTATAGGTTAGTTATATTCTGAAGTTAAACTAAGCAAAACAAAATATATGGAGCGAAAAATTAAAAAAAAGTTTATTTTATACTTTATAATTTTTGTATTATATTATATTTCGAGTTACGTTATCATATTTCATTTTTCATCGTAATGTTCGGTTTTTACTTTTTTTTATGTACCAACCTTATTTCCTTCCAATGATGGAGTTTGCTAATTTTGCGAGGTATTTATTATATTATGTCATTTGTAATATACATTGTTCCAAAGGCAACAGTAGACTACAGTTTATTACAGTTTAACTATAGCAGGCTCAACTCAGAAGACAATGTAGACAACATTGTCTTCTGAGATTAAAGGAATATATACCATGTGTAAGAGATATGGTTACCTATTGAGAAGTCATGATACAGTTATAAGCTCACAAGAATTATTCTGAATTCTTTTTATACGTCATATTAAATATTTTTTAATCCCTTCTAAGTGTTTAAAACACTCAGCGCAGTAGCAAGTAACTGGGAAACATGATTAAACACGCCTCTTGAACGCTCGATGAAAACATTTGGCTGTGGCCATAAAAAATTTGGTCAAACGCCATTGTGCGGCTTTGGGTTCTCTTTTAATCTTAATAAAATTCTCTGAATACACAGTTTACAGATTTCGTCTCTACGTTTACACAAGTATAAGAGTTGGGGAGTAAAATAATATAATAAGTTATATATTTTTATTAAATATTCCTTTTATGTTTTATCCACATTAAATTTCAAATGTGATTTTGACTTTATTTACTTGTAGGTTTCAGCAGAACACTTAAACGGCTCAATTACAGTAACTAAAGCATAAACGCGCGAGTTGCTTAGTTTCAATTGTTTTAAAACTTTAAATGAAGGAAGAAAGAAAAGAAAGAAAGTATATTCATTTGCGAAATATGCGTGTTGAAGTGAAATGTAAATAAATTGAACCCTGTCTACAGTAAACTATCAGATGCAAGCACAGCAAACTTATTGTAAAATTTATTATCAAGCATCCCTTGCTTTTGTTCGATAATTTTTTTTTCAGAATTTTGTTATTTGAACTTTAACAAAATTATTTTTTACTTTTAATTGAGCTAGATATGTTCTTGTGTATTTATGCAATTGTTTATTTAAGTTACAATAGCAGTCGCAGAACAAAACAGTTTTAGAATGAGTGCATATTTTTTTTAAAATAATTTATGGGAAATAATTCAAACAATCAAGGAAGGGAAGGGTCGACTTGATAACAGAATTGTCGAATTGGAAATAAAACAAAAATTTAATCACGGATATTATCAAGCGATTTTAGAATACACATACAGCGATTTTAGAATTGTGCTACGGGGGCTTTATAGCGCGGGCTCCTCGGTCACAACGTAATATTATAAAGGACAGGTTTTTTACCATAACAATTAACATAAGTATGATTACAGTGTTATTACGCGATTAAGGTGACACCTAACACTTAAAATATATTCACCGTTTACATTGTCAATTTTGTTAAAATGCTAGGTACTCATAGGAAGATAACTGCGAAAGAAGAGGAAATAATTAGAAGAAGCAAGAACTATGGGTAAGTAAGTATTATAGAAAAAAGGCAAAACGTGATGATGCGAATGTAAGAGAAACGAGGTAATAATGTACAATATCTGTGAAACATAGAACTAGCCACAAGATTCTCTGGCTAATGGATTAAAAACATCCCCTTTCATATTTTACGTCGTTTTGTTTTCACGGGGTCAGCTATTTTTAATACTAGGAAGTGAAAAATACCTGGATGTGGTTTTACGAGTATTTAAATTCAGGACAAATATTAATCAAGCTACCAAAGTGCAAAGTTAATTAAATTATATGATGTATTTTTTGGACTTGGATTTTTGTATAATATATATTAAATATACCTATAGATTTTTAAACATACGATACGAGACAGCCCGAGAGATTAACTCGTATTTTTGAGACATTTTTGTTACGGTAATTATTGCAACCTTATAATTGAATAAGCTCGGGTTAGTTCTTATATTTTTTCGGAAAGAAAAACTTTAACGTGTCTAGATTTCAAGCGGCTATATTCTATACGCTGTAGACACTCAGACTTTGCGTACACGTTGTCAAGCTAGCGCTGAATGTTTTTCCTTTTCTTCTCGAACGATTTCGATAGTTAACAAATGTTATAGAAATATATAAATATAACTATGTATAATACTCACGTTGGACGACATTTTGGGCTCCTAGCGCAGAGATGAACACCAGCAGGGCCAGGGACACAAACGGCCCCACGTGTAGAAGCATTTTATCCACCTAAGTGTTGCATTTATTTCTAACTACGGGTCAACCTCTGGTCGCGATCTGAACAAGTTTGGAAGCGTTTTGGACAATATTCCACCCTCAAACATTAAGCAATAGTTCTTTAGGTAATGGCTAGATAGTAGGATTTTATGAAACATTCATATGTAACAGACTCGGATTCGTTTAATATATTAGATTTTGATTATATTTTAATTCTTTGTTGAATTAATCTCCAAATTAAATGTCAGAATATACATATTAATATATTATCCTAAAGGAAACACTAAAAACATATACTAGTACCCCGGGACCGCTGTTTAGTTTATGTTAGTATATTTTTTAGATTTAATTAAGTAGGCAGCTGCAAGTACAGCTGCCTTGTCAAAATATCAATCACGAAAACTAATTTAACATTAAAACAAGTGTGAGAAATCTGAAGACATCGGAGCCAGATAAGTGTAGCCGGAGAGCACACACAGTCAAGGTTGCTGATGATTCCCCTTATCAAAGCGATAAAATGTCTTTTAATGACTCCACTTATATTACACTTACGTAATATATTTTCTTAACGGAGTGTTACGTCATACGTTAATCAGCGTCTCCGTTAACTACGTACCTACTACAGATTAAAAAATATGTTAGATAAGATCTCTCGTTGACTATTGTTACTATCATAAAACTATAATTTCAGATATTGAAAAAGTAAAATGATTATGCAGTAGCAACTTAATACTTAGGACATGTATCGTATAAACAATGCAGAAAAACAATTAACGACATAATCTTTAGCTTGTTTAAAAATTATGTACCTATATACCTATAGTGTATTTGAAACAAAGTTCTGACATCGAACAAAAATGATCAGCTATGAGCCGTGAATCTCTATTTTTTTGACTCAGGAAACCGATTTGCGGATTCTTTAATTTTTTTTTTTAAAAAAATCTAATATTTATGTTCCGACGATTTAAGGAAATATGATTTGGGTAGCGACAGTTTTTACAGTTCCTTACAAAAATTCTTTTGTTAATTATTATTAATTTAGGAATAAAGGTGATAAAATAGAAACAAATTTAAAAATACGAAAATACTACACACACCTAGACGAGTCTAGATAATTATAAAATGTACCACGGGAAAGGGAAAGTGACTTGCTTCTTCTACTATCATTACAAATGTGAAAACGAGGGTATGTACATTTACATACATTTACGTATATTTTGTACGTCCGTTTAAGCGTCATAGTGGCTGAATAATTTGCAACAAATTTTGTACAGCTATAGATTACACTTAGGTGATAGACATGAGCTACATTTCATTCCTATATTTGGTTATATATAGTATATATATATATATATATATATATATTTAATACGCAGACGACATCACGGGCAACAGCGAGTCAACAAATGTATATTCTTGAAGCGCAATGCATTTAACGAAAACATGAAAAATGCATCCACACATTATACTGCTTTCCACGGACGGATGGATGAATGATCGAGATTCATTGACTACTCTAATTGAGAAAGCATACAATCAAGCATCAAATATTGTAAACGGTGTAACAGAACCAACCAACCACTTGAAACTCAAAGTCTACATTAAACTCGACTTCAAACTTATGGTGGTGGTAACGTAATCATTGGGAGAATGTTCATCTCAAATTTCACACATTTTTGTCTAGATCCAGTCGTCATAGATGATATTTATTCATCAAATGTAATGCGAAGATGAATCCTAATTAGGTTTTTTGGTATCTGTGATATCGACCTACCATTTGACACTAGTCACTATTACAGATAGTACTTAATGGCCTCTAGAAATATCTTGATCTCTGTCTGGTTGATCAGACGTTATCATGTTTATCTGGAAGAATATAATCAGCTATGTCGTCACATGTAGTTTTAAAATCAACAAAATTCTTAAATTATTCCTTATGTTTTGCCCGCGGTTTCGCCCATCGTAGATAACCTCTGCGCTGAGATGTGAAAGCCCCGTCACCCGATTATAGAATAATCTCTTTAGATTGTTCGCTCATTAGTGTGCTCTGTCAGGTTGGGTTGTAGGTTTTTCTACTTTAAAGGAAGGTCTGGAGGGTAGCGTAGTCGGTATACTTACTTCCGCGCATCATTAGAAATCACAAACACTTGTTGATAACGAACCTTCAAAAGGTATCTATAATCGTTTATTAAAACTAAGAATCCGTCATCCCGTTTGCGTTTCTGACTTTAAAGAAAAGTGTAAGCCTATAATTTTTGTTATAAAGATAATATCTTTGTGTTCTGTTTCACTAATGGTAATTAAAAGAACTTCGACTTAAAACAAAGACAAGCATACTGACAACAATTATAAACATATCACATTCTCATACTATCATATTATTTTCCAAAAATACTATGTTTTCGACTACAGTTTAAGTTAGCTACACAAATTAGTTATGGCGGCTATTTAATTAAACCGGAAAGAAGTCCGCTCCTGCTTGACTTATTTCGATGAAACCAGATTTTGATTTATTTAATCAGTGTAAGTCCAATTAATATTTGTTAAGATTTGATTTTCCCATTGCAGTTAAGGTGAAAATTACATTGACAGGGACTCTATACACATTGTTTTTAGTCTAGAATCGACGCCATGTTTTAATTAAACTATTTTGTCTAGAATTTCTTCACTCTTTCACAATTTTGCAATATCCAGAAATGTACATATTTAGGTTCTTTTGATGGTAAGAGCCTACGCCTTTTTTCTCGAAAACCGTAACTATGAAATTTCTGTTGTATTGGTCTCTCACATGTCTAAATATTATCTACATTCGAAGTAATTTGACAGTTATGTTAGTCGAAGAGCTAGCGTATACGACTATCATTATTAACCAACCGCTGGAATCGGGTTCAATTCCTGACGAGGGCACGCATTTGTGTAATAAACCTTTAAATGTCGTCATTTTCTGGGTGATTATTTAATTGAATCTGGCATTTATTCAAGTATTTCTATGTATTAGGATTGTTGACTAGTACCCATAACACAACCATACATATTGGCTACTTTGAGGTTAGATTCAATTTGTGTAACTTGTTCAGGGATATTTATTAAAACATCCAGAAAATGTTACCTATTACATAGTATCTTTTAATATCCTTATAATTCATTTTGTCTCTTATTTATTGTTTACTTGCAACTAGCATATTAACAATCAGTTAACATGAAAAAAAGTCGTGTTAGTCGGCTGAAGCGATTAGGCAAAAATGAATAGGAAAGTAGCTTAAAACTAGGAGGACACAGGACATATAAACTGAACGACTGAAACGAATTTAACATAGTTTGCCGGAACAATTAGTAAATGATTAATAAATCAGCTTTCGTTTGACATCAAAATTAAACATTATGGACAACTACAGACTTGGCTATAGCATATTCTCTTTTTTTTTGTAGATCCTGCACATTTTGGATTTGGATGTTACCGGTTTTTCCAACCGTGGCCAGCGACTTTGTCACAAAGCTGTGATGTGGCAATACGGAGTATACAGTATGCAATAAGACAATTACGTAACAATAATATCCCTTATAATTGTGAAGTAATCTCTCTACTATTTATAAAGATGATAATCTTTTATTTTAAAACAGTAGCCCTTGAGATATTAACATCTGGTGTTCCGGCGGCTCACACGTCATTTCTCGTATTTGTGGTGCGCCCAGCGCCCGTATCATGTTCTAGTACATGTGGATGTGCGGGTGCCGGGTACCAGGGACCCTATTATGGTGACTGCTGTAAGCGTTTATGTTCAGAGTTTCAATAATCGGCTTTGAGCGATCTCTCTCTACAATATTACAATATTAAATTAATACTCGGTTGTGTTTACCGTTTTATATGCTACATGTAACAACTTAGACTCACCAATTCTTTAACTTCTTTAGTTTAGTTAAATGTTAGTGAAACTATAGATATTATTTTATTAGTAAACTCTGCTCTTTGTAACAGATAAAATTCAATTTTTTGCACGTGCGAGCATACCATCCATATTAAAAAGAAAACATGATCATCATACTTTTTATATCCTTTATTTATATTTGACATATCTTACTACAGACACTTATCCCTAGTCCATACTATATTGCGAAAGTCTACCTGTCTGTCTCTTACACTTTCGCGGCAAAAATATTAGACCGATTAATGGAGGTAGACTCCATTTATGTTTAAAATATATTAAGTAAATATATGACAGTATTTTATCAGGCAACTGATATTAAAACTGACATGACGTCAGAAACATATTACTAAGGTATTGACTTTATATAGCTAATAGAGTCAAAACGGGCAAATATTTAATAATAACACGGGACGCTTTTTGTAGAGATTCCTAAGTCTGTCGTCCTGACCATTGACGAATTCGAAAAATGGGCGCTGACTTTGAAAATCCATTTTTCTATAAATTTTTAATGCGTTCTTAATTGTACTAAAAGTATACAACTTCAGATATTAGAGACAAGGTTAATAAAAAATTGTTACGATATTTCCTTAATTAATGTCATAAAAATTACCTAGCACAATGGACAAGCTTATCTCCAGTAAGAGAAATTTCTATCAGCTAACCCGTGAAAAGGAGACGCTTATATTGTTATTATATGGTTGCATAATATTTTGAAAAATATGTCGGAATTAACATTTTCACTATAAACTTTACATTTGAATTAACGAGACCAAGGAATTGTTGTATACCTTTGGTTTTTGCTCTTAAACTAATAACGAGCTGCAAACTTTTTAAGAAGCTTTATTTTAAGAGTAAAATTTTATCTTGCACTCGATTGTACTGGCAAATTCGACATTCAGCATTCTGTGTATTTGAAATAGCAAATGTGACATTATTATGCAGTTTTTGCAGAAGGAAATCGTGTTTGATTTGCCTGTGTTTTTTAAATCTTGGTCTGAATTTATTTGCTGACATTCCTAGATATAAATATCATGTTTGTAACAAGCATTTGATGCATACTGAAGAGTTGTCAAAATTAATTGAAAAGAAAAGAATTGCGTAAATTATTAAGATATTATATCAATTGCTTTACGTTGGTCTCGCTAAAACTCGAGAGTGACTGTACCGAAGCGCAAGAAAAAAAAATGCGAAGAAACTAAGAAAAACAACATTTTTAGTTTACTTGTACAAGGGGAGCGGGGAAAACACGCTCACGCTTCTTACACATACAATATTAGTACTTTTTATAAATTGTTTTTTTTTGCACTTTATACATATTATATTTTGTTTAAATTACGTTAATTCTTATAACATTAGCCTCTACCACATTACATGTGTTGATTTAAATTCTAGTTGTTGATCATTCTTGATGAAAAATTAAATGATATTGCTTTGCGGATCCTTTGAAAAAAGATTAAAAGTATTTGCACATGTGGTCTGGTGCTGTGTGAACAGATAGCGTAGGTGATATCTGGTGTTTCTCACGCGTTAAAAGAGTCATACGTCACAATCTGTTTAGTCGATTTTTTTATAGACGATTTGTTTTCTGTGCTACAGAGACCTAACTTTACACTACCACATCCTGTCAGTTACACCCTTCGAGAATCTTCAATCATATCGTCAGCCTCAAGAAAGACATACTCGTATATTCTGTTCAATGAAAAAACAGTGGCATGCCGCCTCTGTAACAGATGACAGTGGCCAAGATAAGGCGTGACGAGCAACTAGAACAGAAATGCGGTATGTGGTTTACGCACAAGATGGCAACCGGTTGTGGCGTGGTCCACGGTCAATGCGTCGCATCATTCAGCTAACGTAAGCCAGTCACTTAAAAATACTGAACCAAATTTGATCTGATTTATTTTGACTATGTAACAGCATTTCAATAAGCCACGATTTATCATAATCAAAGAATAGGAACGGAAGTAAGTAAGCAATTTAATTAAGTTTGGATATCCTGCGGACGAAGTTGTGAACACTGGCTGGACTAGACTTTATTTCATGGTAAAATCTTCAAAAGGTAGGAAGTTGTTTAAAACAATTAACACGGGTGGCCGAGGTAGTACGCATCAGAAGAAAGTCTTGTTTTCTGTGGAGTCGTATGCCGTCTCTCCTCGCCGGCAAACCTTCCGTACTCGTTCATTCATTAACTCGACACCATTAACCAGAACCACTCAGGAATGTGTATACGCGGCTCAAATCTTTTAAATTTTTTTTTGTTATAATCAGAGAAAAATACATATTTTACACTACATGAAAATATTATTATATATTACAGATTATACTTAATGTCAACTGAATCTCAGGTTCCTTGAATTTAGTATGATTATAAAAAACACAGTAACAGATTTCAATCATCATTGTACAAAATTTGTCCTATATTTAAGTGTGAGTTTACAGTAATAATAATTAAAAAATAAGTATTTTCACGCCAGTGCCCCCGATAAAGTAGACAAAGGTATCTATTACTAGCCGAATACACTAAGTCTCACAATGTGGGTGAAAGCAGACAGCGTTATTTTTTCAAAAACTACAAACCACATTTTGTGTCGTTTTCGTTTGTCAACGTCTGTAAGATAATTATTACTCTTTTTATTAAGTTTACCTGGTTCTGGGACGCCAACCATGACATGGAAACACGAAACCTCACGAAATGCCCCACGTCAACTAGCAGTAATTACAACAAAAAACAAAAATGACGTAGGTACCTACCTAAATTATTGCAAGCTCTAGCTGTACCAGTATTTCCCTGTTTTACGCTTTCAGTATACCTGCCTGATGGTATGGTGAGATTAAATTAATTCTTAAGGGATTGTCATAATTTGCATATTAATTAAGTGCACTTTTTATTTGTTAAGAATATCGTATTCAAACAGAAAGAATCGCTTCTGTGGCGCTGCCTGTGGATATTCTCTCCGAATACAAAATATCGATTTTAACATCCTACAGAACTAGAGGGACGTTATAAGCTTGACGTGTCTGTATTTGTATGTGTCTGACTGTCCACCATCCATAACTTTAGAACGGATAGACCGATTTTTTTGTTTTGAATGCTGTCGTGATTTTTTGGTTCTAAGCTACACTAAATAGCAGTACATATCGCCTCTTTATTTTAGCAATCCGGTGTTGGACTTAACTTCATGGTATTCAGAGTTCAATCCCCGGGGTGGGCAGCAAAAAGTTGAGTGTATTTTTCAATTATCTAATAAGAAAATGTTGTCATTGATTGGGATATCACATTTTGGGACTAAGTGTCTATAACAGTTAGTGGGTGTCCTGGGGTCGGGGGTCAGGGGAACAAAATAATACTTGTATAGAGGATTTGAGAAAAAAACAAACAAATAAAACGGCTATAAATGCAAATATAATAATTAAAGTGGGTCTTTACATCGTTACATTTGACGTTAAAAAATAAAAAGTATTAATATAAAAGAACGAAATATAAAAAAAATCAAATAAAAACATATATCAGTAAACACGTAGTATCCCGCAATAACGGTAAGTGTGTTTGCCCACACCGAACCGCCGGCACGGCCTCGTATCTGGATTTCTTATCTCGACAACTAAAATATGAAAAGTCGTCTCTAATGAAAGTGTCGTTGCTTTCAGCCATCACAAGAAAGCCCAATTGTTATCAATGCATACACCTTCCGAGGAACGAGCCGCTACGCTACTGAATACTACGGGTGTAGTTTTGTATGAGACTAGTACAGTACTGCACGATTCGTTGGGATGTTATTGAAAGACAAACAAGCTGATAGATATGGCGATTAATAATAAAAATCAATTTATTGCCTTTTATCAGTTAATTTGATAATTCAGTATCAGTTTAAAATACTTAGCTATTTCTGGCGGCTTCGCAAGCGCAAAATTGTGAAAATTACTTCCTGCGGTTAAAAGTTCCACAAGACTCATTTCAATATTGTTTTTTTATAAATTTTTCGAAATATTTTTTATTGAAATGTAACCTTCAGTTGCTTCCCAAGGTTGTGTAAATCTGCTCAGTAGAAAGATAAACACACATGTGGGTATAGATACCGTACTCAAACTCATTCATTTGCCGACGCTCGACATCATCCTATTGAAATTAAAATCTTTCTCATTTTATTTTTACTTTCTTCCTAATTTCAAATCAAAAAAAATCTTCATCTCACTCATTACGAATGCAAAGTATGTATGTCTGTCTGTCGATTACGCTTTCACGGCAAAACCGCTGGACCTACTTTGATGAAACTTTGTATTTAAAGATCCGAGTTCAAATTTAGGTTTTTTTTTCAAAAATCCGCCCCAATATGGACTATGATTGGGTTTAAAGTTTGAAAGAGACGTAGCCAGAACGAATGTAGGAATTTTAGTTGATGATGGAGTGTTGGAGCAAGTGAATGAAATTGTATATCTTGGTTGTGCTTGCAGCTGGGATAAAAAGTACACCGTGGGTGTCGAAAGGAGAGTGTTTGCAGGGAATAGTGTGAATGGAGCGTTAGGTAAGCTATTTTAAAAAAAAGGTTTTGAGTCAAAAAGCTAGACTGACTTTGCATACTTCTGTGCTTATCCTAACGTTTTTGAATAGAAGTTGTATGATAATCAGAAAAAAACATGAGAGTATGATAAATGCAGTCAAAATGGGAGGGCACCAGAAACTCTGTAACACTCGATGACCGCATTTATAATAGTGAGATCCGAGAAAGAGTGAGATCGAAAAAAAGTGTTGGTGTTAAAAGAGAAAGGGCATGCTCCACTGGTTCGGTCATGTGGAAAGAAGATTAACAAAAGCTGTTAGAAGCGTACAATGCGAATATGGTTGTATGTAGGTACCTGGAGGGACCGGGGCCAAAGTTGACATTCTACCATCAGATCGCTCGGCTATTATCCGAGGGTGGTATCAAGAGTTGTATGATAAGGGTAATTAATATTAAGGAAGCCGAACAGGTTTGTCAGGATCGTGAGGTTTGGCACTTGGCACTCTCTGACTACCTCGTAAGGGACTTGTCGTGAAGATATGTATGTATGTAAGTTTTGTATTAAAATCTAATATTATATGTTTACGAACCACTTGTAAGAAATAAACTAGTGACTGTCTAGTTTAGTTCAGAGTCCTAGATAAAACTTATTTTGTAAAAGGCCTCAAGTAAAAACAAAATAAAAGGCCTCAAGTATTGCCTTATTTGAAATGGTGAGAAAAATAAATAGAAATGGAATCCTAACATTAAACCCTATTTTGAACTACATACGTAACTAGCTGTCCCTTCGTCCCACCCGTTCAGTTTGTATGGGAAAAAGTAAAATGTTGTTTTTCTTAGTTTTCTCGCAAGTTTTTTTTCCTTTTTTTATCTTTTGAACCTTTCCTGGACTTGAACAAATAATTCAAAACCAAAATTAGCGAAATCGGTTCAGCCGTTCTCGAGTTTTACCGAGACTAACGAACAGCAATTGATTTTTATATATATAGATTACACATACATTCACACGTGTACACTCACGCACTCTATGAGCTAAATAAAACTATATGTTCAATGATCGGTAGTGTACCTACGCTAGACTAAGGTTTTTCTTACTATAACGTACAAACATTATTGACGTACCTAAGCAATTACACTTTGCATAATTCAATTTGTTATTTACTTTTTCTAAGTTTTGATTTTCATTGTCATTAGTGGACTTTTGTATTAATTTCGTTGTCCTCCCTATTTAGATGCAAGTTTAATTTGCAAAATGAAAATCTTTGTTGATTTGTTGTTGGTGTCTTTGTTCTACTTCTCCCTTCCTCGTCGGGAATATGGGCATAGAGATATTACTAGTACTAATACTTATATTTAATTAGAAAAATTAGTTTACTTACATTTAATTTTTACCATACCCTTTCTGGCAACCCTAGCTCCCTCTAGAAGTTCCGTAAAGCACGTCTGCTCTTCTATGAAACTTAATAGAATAACATAGACTGAGTCGACCTTTGGATTGCGGACTAATGCCCTATAAATCGGTTAAAGCAAATTGCCGTTTCTATTATAGTTGGGTAAAAAATATAATCAAATAGATTGCCCCCTCGGAGCGCGCCGTCGCTGCAGACATTGTAGGTATGGTAACGTTACTGACACACTAGTCGTGGTTCAAGTCCGTTTTGAAATCTAATTGAATTTTATACGATTATCCAAAAAATTGTACAATAAAACGGTTTTAAGTATTGATATCTATGTTTGAATCATAAAAGTATTAAAGTTACAGTAGGTAAATTTCTTCTTCAATTTTTAATGTATACCTACGTTTCGTTAGAATTTTATCACCAAAGAAAGAAAAACACATTTAACCGAATTGCTTGGAAGGGATTTCTTAAACTTTCTTTGCAGGATTTACCTATTTTAGGAAAACTTTCTTAATCTTATACCACCTTCTATTTAAGTAAGATAAATAAAAAGTTGTTTACGATTCGTCCAATTATTTTTGATTTTTTCGTGTTAGATCGGATACGTATTTTACTAAAGATTAAACTATGTGGAAACAGAATAATGTAAAATTGTAAAAAAATAAGGTAATATTATTTACACGTAGCTAAAGCGAAGCCAACATTTGATGATGAAATAACATTTTTAATCTTTGTAGCTTCCCTGTACCTACATATAACAGACATTTACAATATTTCTGATTAATAAACAGTTTGACCTGGGTATAGAAATTAACGTTGTCTTTTAAATTACAATTGTGTAGCTTCATGTTAGAACTCTGTAGTCACCCGTGGCCTGAATTATGTGTCCTTTATGAATGACATATTGTCACCATTACAATAATATGTATAAAAATTATATCAGTGTTCTGACGCGATTTAGTTACTAACATATAGGAGTGGTAGATCATATCATTAGGGATATTTTTTTTAGCAATGTCCTGAATGTATCAAATATTTTCAAAGACGAATCTTAAACGTAGGGTAAGTATTTCAAAAACATCACAAAAGCCAAATACGATGTCGTACGGAAAGAATTTTACAATATATCAAATTATTTACAGACTATTTTATTAAATAATATTTCACATCTTCTAGTGTCGATGGAGTTCTGTGACAACAAAAATATTACTATAGGGAAATAAAATATTCAAGAAATAAATTTGCGCGCAATCACGCTTTTGGAATTAAAAAAAAAGGCAGTCGGAGGTCGTAGGTTGGTCATCATGCAACCCATGTTCATTCAAATTTGTTCAAAATATTTATTGCAATGTAAAATGAATGTACGTTATTTATCTTATACAAAAATACTCGTGTCACAACGTTAGTTACTGTACTCCTCTTTACCGATTATCACCAAATTTTAAATGCATATTTAGTAGGTCTGAAAATCGGCTGCTAACTATTTTTCACACCCCTAAGTGATAAGGGCGAGTCACCCCAACTTTTTTCACTAAAATCACAAAAAATATCAGATTACCGACTGACAGACCAGCTGATTATATTCTAATTTTTTCAAATTTTAATATTCCAAATTTAAAACACGTTACCGCTCCGTTCGGAAGTATGTTTTGGAAAGGATCCTCTTTACTCGCATTTGTCACGGACGAATTATTACAGTTTATTGAGATACTGCATCAAATTTCAATAATATTCGCAATAGTTTATACGGAGGATTTCTATATAGATAGTAAATTATCCATTTTAAAAATAAGGCCGTTCTAAGGATATAAGTACCTACCGTAAAACTTAAAAAGTAGTCCAAACCTACTTATATACTCTGGTACAAAAGAACATGCAACGTTTGGACTGCGACATTTTTATTTAAAGCTTTCATTTTATGAAGTATGGTGTTCGTGTACACCACGTTAATGTTTAAAGTTTACAGTTACTCCATATTATAAACAACAAGTAAACTACGTATTGAGTATTTCAGTAAGGGTACAACGTTGTTGGTAAAATATTGTAACAGGAACAATCAGTTAGGGATAATGCTGTACCGGTTAATGCAAAAATAGCATCTGATTTATTCCGCTCGTCTGAATACGACTGGCAGGACCAAACGGTTTTTACTTTTACAGGCGACATAATACAATTATTACTCTGCACAACAGCATGTGTGCGATAATATAAATGTGATTATACTGTTATTCAGTGCAGGAGCACTGCGTAATATTTCATATTTTCGTGTGACTTAACTTGAAAATTGTAATTAATAAAATTACAATATTTTTCTGGATTTGCCGATTCAGCGCGCATAAGTTGTGTATGTCGCCCGAGGGGACGTTGTATCTATTGGAATGCTGAAGGTATTGTTTGTATCTCCAGATATAGTGTGTCACTTAGGTCAATCTCCTTGATGGTTAAAGTCAAAGGAGCTACTCGTTATGTTTATTGTTTTTGTAGAGGATCTCGTTACCTCGCAAATGGTAGTCAATAAAGGCCACGTTACTCAATATCTGCAAGAACACGACCCCTTTGTCGCCAACAACAATGCGTGCGGAGCATTGACATTCTTTGTTTTTAGTTCTGAGGGATCTTTACAAGGAGGTGATCGAATTACGTACAGCCAAGCATGGTTACTGTGGTTTTTCACCTGAGTGTTTTTACACACGCTTAGACATGTTTATTTTCTGATATGTATTGACATACTGAGGAAGCCGAGATACTTTTTCTGGATTGTATATTCGATTGTATTTCGACACGAACACACAATTTATATATTATGTCTGTTACATATTTTGCCGTCATACATTTCATTGAATCAATTTTAATTAAATAGACTTAAAGCGTGTCGTGGTAACACTTTTTTTTGTCAGTCGCTAAAATGAAATGAACAAATATATGAGATTATTAAATAAAAGTAAGTAAATATAAAGTATAAAGTAAATATAAGTAATTATCCTCATGCCCATAATCCCAAAAATGTAAACGGATATAGAACCAAGGCACCCACCACTATCTGAAGGTATTACTTA
This sequence comes from Calephelis nemesis, assembly GCA_002245505.1. Lineage (NCBI taxonomy): Eukaryota > Metazoa > Arthropoda > Insecta > Lepidoptera > Riodinidae > Calephelis > Calephelis nemesis. Next base: position 110,697 of record NJDD01000764.1, read on the forward strand.
GGTGTTCCTACAAGGTAATGGATGGCAAACCTATCGCAAACCAGGTTATTCAATACCGACAATTGTTTTTAAATATCAAAGAATCACATTAAGCTGCAATCAAATCAAATCCGATGATTGAAAGACCAAACCACAAAGGCAATTATTAACTCTACGTGGAAAAATTCGACGTACTGCCGAGTCCTCCTTATATCGTCCCCATTTAAACTGGCTCTCAAGTACCACAAATGTGTGCTAGGTAAGAAATGTCTCCGGAATGGCACGGTAGTGGACTGCCGCGCATTTGCTCCATCGCGATGTGATGTGAATATGCCTTCCCCATGATATCTGCGGTGGAAAACACTAAAAGGTCCATGAAATCTGTGCGTTGCCAATGACAGTTTGAGACGCTTTACCTCGACTAAAAAAACAGCTGGTGCCTGTTTAGAGACAAGAATAGCCGAAATAACGCTTTTCAATACTAAGTGACGTATACTTCGTCACACTAATGCTTTTGTCGCGATTCGAACCCGAGCCTTATGGATGATCTGGGAGTGTTAAGCATGTACACTATCCCCCGAGCGACGAGGCGGACCAAGTGACATATAATTCGTTTTAGTTGTCACAAGTTGTTATAACAGTCAAATTATGATAAAACCTTGTCTTTAAGGTATAAATTCGCACAAAACTAAATCCTATCATTTTTATTTTGACAAAACGTTTACTGTGGGACACTTATTTAGAACTGATATTAATTTCACGAAGAACGGGCCTCGCGTGAGCTTCGTACGGCGGCTTCTGATTTGGATTGAGTAAAGAACTTAAGGAGATAGAATTACAAGAATATGCTTCCATAGAATATAATAATACCAAGAGAATATAGCCAATAAGCTTCACTATCAAAAAATTACAACAGGTAATTTCAGAGATAAGTTGATTATGGTAAAGTTGCGTCGACGTGCAGAGGAGTAAGAGAAAAACCTAGCCAATCAGTACAAACATAAAAAACTGTTGTGCTTTAGCTTACTTCAATCATCATGTGTGCATTTAATAATTCAAAAGTACCCGCTATTGGACATTCATTTTTAACCCACGAAAATAGCAGAAGTTCAATATAGGCGAGTGTGAAGCTCGCAGGAGGCGTACCGTTTCGAAGCACTTAATAATATTCATAGTAATTCCGCCCTACATGTTTTCACTTTTACGTTGAATAATACGTTGCCAAGTAAAAAAATCGAATTAAACTTTAAACAGTTTACGCCTTTTATATTAAATAAAAAAAATCTGTGAACAGATTACAAGTGTATTAGAAAAAGAAGAAACAGAAGAAGATAATAAAGTTACAAAGTAAATATTTGTTAGAATTTATGATTGTTAGTTTGATACCATAAAATAAAAGATTTGTGTTTTCATTTAAAATGTTTATTTCAAATTCTAAGGTACGTTTGTTTGAAATCCGATAAATAGAACTAGCGGTACCTTTGGTTGAACAAAAACTGCAATAAAAATTTAATAAAGAGCGGTATGAGCTGCGGACATAAATCAGAAAGCATGTATAAATGTGGCTTTACATAAGTTGCTTCAGGTGACGTTCGGTAATTAACGTATCGAATTTTATTCAAAAAAATAGCTCTCTTACTCACCAGAGGAGGCGCTTTTCAAAGTTTTCATTCAAAATCTTGGTAAGCAAGCTCTCTGTAGGTATACAAATATATTGTAATACTTAACTACCTACCATTACGTACATTATAGTCAAATTAGGTGACCCTTCTTTCTTAAATTCGTAACATAACCATAGCAACGCTACCTACCGGATTCAATGGAATTTTTAAAAATCCGAATACCCATTGAAATGTATACATAAAATTTCAACCAAATTGATCAAGCTGTTTAGGAAAAATTAGGTGTCAAACATTAAAGATTATAATTACTTGGAGTATGTAATTAGTTCGAACCCTTTGTTCAGAAACGACTTCAAACCTACCTGCTGGTTAGCGTACATAGTGGCTCGTTTGAAGCCTGACTAAACAGTTAAAGATTTTTTTTAATGCTTACAGACCAAACTGTTATGTAAAACTGGAAAATACACTTTAAGAATAATTTGAAACTTTTGCATAAAGAACAATAAACGAACATGCAAATCTCTCTTTACGTGTCGGGGTATCCCACATCCACTTTGACAAAACAATTTGTTAACATTTGATTGGTACGTTTCAGTATACTTTGTACGTTCGCAAAAACAGATAGTTAATTGCAATATTTTCTCACCAGATAATGTATTAGCGTTATAGCTTTATCGTTTCATTTGGATTATATTTAGATGTGTTTAGTTTATGTTGACATAAACACTGATCAGCATTCCCTGAACTCGCCAGGTGCTTATCACTTACACTGGAAACGCACGTAATCGCTACATAGTTGCTCTTTATGCAAATTCAAACAACGTCACGATAACCTTTATGTTTTGTCTTTTTAAACGGGGCCTTTTTCGTCATTTTACTGATAAATAATTAATACTTATTCCTTGTAACTTTAGTGCGTGCAGTATGCGCTGTCAAACAATGATACCGGTCAACAGCGATATAAACATTTCTTAACTTCTCACAAACACCAATGGCCAGATTATTTTAATCACTACATTTAAATCAACATTACATTTATCTAAGAATTTTTACCATGAGATCACTGTTTATCTCATTTTTAGAACAGTCACTCACGAAGTGTACCATTTTAATTACATCCTGCGTCATAAGGTTATTTATTTATTAAAGAAATTTAATCTCGGTGTTATTTTTTTGTCTTTACAATTTTGGCAGTTTAGTACGACATTAGCTTTTCAATTTCTGCCATTACCGTGTCTAGATTTTGGAGAGTGGAGTAGTCAATAATATTACACAGGTTTAACATTTCACCACCGGATGGCCAGCTCATCAAAACTGCTTGCTGTGTCTATAGCGAACATAAATATGTATTTCATTTCTTACTACCAGTATATTTGTCTGCTATACGACTACCGAACATTAATATCCAACCAAACTATATTTGTTATACATAGTTGAACTTACGGATAAGAGTAATATATAAACAGTCCGCATGGAAATTGTACCTACCATTTATGTGACAGCCATTTTTTATTGGTATTATTATTAACCCTCTATTAGATTTAGGAGACAGTGCCGTGCGATGTTTAACTGTTTGACTCGAAAATGTATTTTGCAAATGAGTGTAGACAATACCGACGTTTATCATATTTAAAATATCTACGGCTGGCATCGCGGTTGCTTTATTGTCTGATGCATTTTAGTTAAGCATGTTAAATAATATCGTGCTATCGTTGTATTACGACTCCTGACTAATATTAACCGTAAACATGGAATAGATTTATTTTTTTATTTTCTCTATAACCAATAGAGAATCCATTATTGAACAGAACTGCTATTCAGAAAATAATATTATATACCAATTTGTGTTCAGCTAGTACTGTACTGTAGTAGTAGTTACTGCTATCTCATGTATAGCCCCAAAATAGGCCCCAGAGTGGATTTAAATTGTAATATTGAATTTATTACAGGTTAGCAAAGACTCTTTGTAACTTTTTCTCCAGGAATACGTATGGGAGAATTAAGTTATTTAGATAACACACGTGAAGAGGCAGCGTGACTTGGTCCGCCTGTTTGTCGCGTGGTCAACGGCAAGTTTGTTTTAAACTACTTGGCTACATAACCTTCTGCTGTTTGTGTCTCTCATCGTGTGGAATGGTTTTATTTGTTATTTTTGAACTCGTCATTTCTTCCCTCATATTTCTATTTTATTAAAATTTTAATAAAATGTCTAAAATATATTTAGGTGTGATCTGAAAAAACTGAGCATAAAAATGAATGACAACATTTTTCCCGAAGAAAATAACTGAACAGATTTAAACGACAACAATTTTTTACAAACAGATATTTCATATTGTATGAGCAAACAGGATCTGCTGCTTCATTATGCATTGCAACTGTTAAAGTTTAATTTCTTTGTGGCCATTAAATAGAATTCGAATGTTTATTCAAGAGTTAATAATTTGCAAGACGAGAAAGTGCACTAAGAATGCCTCTAACTTGTCCAAAGACATAAAGGCTATTGTATTGTACCAGTTGAACGCGGCGAATTCATGGCATGCCTGAAGTCATCCAGTTGTATTGTAACTATTGACAGAGCTTTCAGTTGTCGCGGACGCGGATTCGACAGACAACACTACTAAACTTGCAGTTATCCAACTTTGTTACTACTCGAGTCGAATGGCCTTCCACACTTCAATCCTATTCTTTGTTATTTTTATTAAACTTTATCCATGGTTTAAAAGTATTGCATTCCCTTTTTTAACTATTTAATTTAAAATAAAAAAGAAAGATATTTAAGACGCGTCACCAACTAAATGATATTTAAGTTTTTTGGACATGTAAGCTAGCTATGTATCCACTCTGAAACCCCGAATGCGAGAACATTGTGTGCGTTTTACGTCCTGCCGTGGTGGTACCAGTCTGAGTGATTTTTTTTACCTTATTTAATGCTGCTAATCTGCCACGCAAGTGGGAGCTAGAACGAACTTAACCATATGCCGAAGGAATCATTTACTTTTTTATGATTTTAAGCACTTATATAAAAGCCTATCGGGGCACCATGATTGAATCAATTTCCGCCCGACATCAATAAATTTCACGAGACACAAATATAATTTAGGAGAAAATGGCAATGAACACTAACATCAGGACTGAAGCGAACGTAAACATGTTCTTCATATTTGAGACTGACTGCTCGATGTATCATTTGTTTTTATTGGTTTAAGTAATATGACGCAAATAAGCTGACAAATGCTGATGGTAAGAAAACTCTGAACGAAACTATATTCTGGGACAGGGGTGGGCAAATTCTTTTGACCGCGGGCCGGTTTATTAAAACACCTAGAAATAGTAAATATCACTATTATAAAACGTTGTATAAATATAACATAGGACATTTTTATTTTATTTTACAATCCTTTATTAAAATAAAATCGATTCAGTACCTTAATTGTCCAAATTTCAATAGTCTTTTAACATTTCGACCATTAATTTTTTAAGGAGGTTCACATTTTTTTCTTAAAAACTCTCGGCGGGCCGGATCAAAACCTGTCAAGGGCCGGATCCGGCCCGAGGGCCATAATTTGCCCTCCCCTGTTTCAGGATGTGATTTTCCAGTCTAAACGAGATGCCTCTTGCGTAAATTGGTCGTCTAAAATTAATTACCTCCAAACAGCAACATGACAATTGACAATAGGGATGTGACTTGCCTGGGGAAAATCGATTTTTTTAATCAGTTGTACCATTGTTTTTTATTTTCAAAGTAAGCCCTCCAACCACTTTTTAATCGTTTATGGGACATTTTTACCACAAATCATAAACCGCAAATTACTGGCACACTTAGTCTACGGGTTATTTATGGTAAATTTATAAAAAAAAAGAGTTTGGAGTTTAGAAAGAAAAATAACCACAGTTATTTAAATATTAGAACTGACTGACATAACTGTTTTATCGATAGAGTTTTCGAGTGTTGCCAAAACAAGTTTGCCAGGTACTAGATGGCTTTGCAAGTAATTTTTCTACTTCTATTATAGAGTTGCTATTAAAATATTGAAAGTACGATGTAAAACTACAAAATAAACAATCTATTTAGTATGTTAAAGCTGCCTTTTTTAAAAAAAATAAAGTATCATGTGAAATAACGAAACAAAAGTCTATTATTTTTGGTCAAAAATCGGTTAATAAAAATCGATTAATTTTGAAAAATAATCGATTTTTTAAATAACCGTTTTTTTTTTCACATCCCTAATTGACAATGATGTTCAGTCGGCCGGAAGATATGAAGTGATACCGAATCAGGTGAGTTGTCAACAATTAATTAGTTACAGTCACGGTCTTAGTGAAATAAACCTACATTTGCCTCTTTGACGCTACCTTGGATATAGGAAGTTAAACTTAAAATGGATTCCAGCAAAAATGTTTATTGAGGCCCTGACAATGTACGTTTCAAAGACAAACAAGGAATGCCCGTTTTAGGCATTTTGTCATCGCACACAAGCTCTAATTTGAAATCAGCGAAACGTACAACGTAGCGCTTCGCATAACCAATAAGCTATCGTCATTAATACAGTCACTGGCAAGTAATGAATATGCATATCGAAGGTGTAATATGCGAAATATTTTACATTGTTTATAAGAGATGTCATATGTTGTCATCAGATTCACCTCTTAAAGGTCGTAGCGCGTAAAGTTGTCTAACCTATAACCTTAAGATTTCATTAAATGTTTTCAATTAACAGCAAGTTTATAAAATTCATTCGAGTTTAATGCATGTATAGACATCAGCGCGCTTCAGACAAACTTCCTAGCTATAACATGCGAGAGAGATTAGCCCACATACGCTTAAACATTCTCATCCCTGGACCAAAAACTTAACTTTTTATGTATATATAAATATTAGGAGCAAATGAAAATAAATGAGAAAAGAATCACACAAATTTATGAAGTCCGATAGATGCAATTTTGGAACTTTTTGTTTCAATGAACTGTTACAATAATTATTTTAAATTAATAACTAACTGATGATTTGTGAAGTCATTAAGATCATTCGTACCTGTATTAAATCCATTCACAGAGCACACTCCGCGTCCGAGCCCAGTCAATCTATTTGATTAATTGGTTTGTGCAAAGATTGTAATCAAGTGTTTTGTATAAAATTTTGTGTCTAAGTTTCGCTAACGAGAACTGTCGTTCACTCATCCATCATTAGTGTGGCCATTTCAAATGTGAGGACACTTGTTATTAATTGCACGATTTTTTAAGACATTAGTAGTAAAGCTGTGTTGTCAAAACTATTTTTTGTGCTGTAGACTTAAACATTTATTTAGTTAACACTGACTGTCTAAAATTGACTAAACCTATATGCTGACCAAAATCGACGTCCAACCCACTACACGCTGCACTTGGATGACGTGACAGCCCGGTATTGGTTGAGAATCCAATTTTGGACAGTGTCTAGTAAAACAAATGTCATATCGTTTAAGAACATTTTTAATAATAATTTGTCATTATTATTATATATTCAACTACTAATGTTAAACTAACATGATTACGGAAAGTTTTGAATTGTCAAGCATGATGGTGCGAAGACTATCTGCGGTTAGATGTAGGGCTGCTAGAGATCATTATCAATTAAACCAGGGCCTTTTTTAAAAACTATAAAAATATCGGACTATAACTATAAAAACACACGTAAACCCATCAAACTGTAGATGGGTTATTGAAATAGGTTGTTTGTTTTACACATATTTACAAATTGTTATGTTTTGCTATTGCAACATTATAATGCACTTGCTACCACTTCACACTTTAGAGTCTTACTTTTATTATATTTCATGTATTGTTTTGTTGCCTATATTTTTTTTTAATAATAAGCAGATTTTGTAAGCACCTTTACGCCCATATTAGAATACAATTCAATAGGTTGTAAGTCTGTAACAAACCGGAACGTTATTTTTATTAGAAAACTAGCTGTCTCGGCGAACTTCGTTCCACCCGTTCAATTTATATTAGAAAAAATAATAATAACGCATTTCCCATTTTCTCTACAACTTTCCCGGTTTTTCTCTTAATAAAAACCTTCTTCTGACAAAAACTAACATAACAAAAAAAGAATTAGCCAAATCGGTTCAGTCGTTCGGAAATTATGCGCTTACCAACACATTTATAAATTCATTTTTATATTATAGATTGAATTTATTTACTTTTTTCATTGCCCCGACCCGGAGGTCGAACCGGAATCTCAAGAAGTCAATTCCGACGCCGGACCGCCGGACCACAGAGGAGATAAAATTTTGTAACAAGCTTGAAACTATCACAAAGCTGTTTGGTTTTGTTATGTTAGCATATCATATATTTTAATTTACGTGTGCATGGCCTTTATTACACAAGGTAGGATTGGGTCCAAAAATATAATGTGATTGAATTATTCATGCGACTGTACATATGTTTAGTTTAATTCGATTAAAAAAAGATATCACGGCGGTCGCCGTAAACTATCTCAGCTATAAAAACAAACGGATTTAGTTTACGTTTACAAAAGCATGAGTAAGATGGCCGACTCCCACACCGGCATGCAATTATAGCAGTTTACGAGCGACCCACTACTCCGCCGATGTTTGATTGACTTGATTTATTATTTCCTAAAAATCAAACTTCAATAATGATCGTCCCATAAATTAAAATGTACAGTCAGTAAAGTCAAGCTTTTATATAGCTCAATGTAAAAGCTTGTAATAAAGAAATTTATTGGTCAAATCTAGCACTCACGAAGTTTGCAAGTTATCTACAACGGATTTAGCTGTAATTTAGTGTACGGGTACACTTTTGGTTTATATCATTAAATGAGCACAGCTTCTCGATACGTCGTTGTATTTTATCGTTACAAAAATATTTAATTTAGACAGCCTGAAAAAAATATTTTTTCATAAAAAAAAGTATAAAAAAAGTAAAAAAAAGTGTAAAAGTATATAGTAAATATTTTTACAAAGTGTTTATTTGACCAAACGATAATCGTCTTCGTTGAAGTGCTAGCGCACACTTCTTATACCATTAATAATTCGTTTCTCAGAGATTAACATGTTTTAGGTATGTGATAAATAAATTTGTTCAAACACAGATCTCGACGTATAAACTATAATGAGATATCAATATCAAAAACATAACAAAACTTTTTTTTCGGATTTAGATCAACCCGTTTTTTTTGCACAGAGATTATACCTATTATAGCATTGATTTTGCGGTATATAAAAAAAAGAAACAACCAACTTATAAAAAGTAAGATGCATTCAGGTTGAAATGATGCAAGTAAAAACGGTCCAGTGTGACGATGACACGACACAGGTATGCTGTTACACAAACTGCTGAGTCAACAATATATTGAACAACACTCGATCATGTATTTCCAACGGACGTATTTGATCATTTAATGTCTAGTAATGATACATTTGAAAAACTTTATACTGGTAATTGTTTTACCGATTGGTACCGTTTTGTTCTTTCATAGGAATTGTGGTTTTTGTCATTCGTTCACACATGCGATATCTTCTATCGAATATAATAATCGTAATGCGATGTTCGCAGCTGTTACTGAACGGCTAGTAACAAAAAACACGTAATGCTACTTATTTAAATTTTCACAGCGAATTTCTGACAGTGATTTTTAATAACATAATAAATAAAACATTGTCATTTCTCTTTTTGAGTAGCCGAAAGTAGTTGTCATGTAATTAATTCCTTCAAATCATTTTTTACTGCAACATGTACATGTCTTTACGAACCCAGAAAGAGAAAATAAAAAAAAACGCGAAAATTTAGAACGATAATTGTAACAAATATGTAGTAATAAATGTCAAAAGTTCTCTTCGAAAATGTGACAAAATATAATTTTTACTATAAAAAATTTGGAGAGGAGAAAATGTGAATCTAAAATTAAACACTTTGTTCAAGGCCATATAATGAACTCCAGCGACACATTGAATTGATTAACATATTTCTTGTCAAGCTTATAAGGCACATCGTCAATGTAGAGAGCCCTTTAAATCTGTTATAACCTTACACATATATATTAAATTATATATTTAAAAAAAGTTTTCTATCTTAAAAATAAAAGAATTAAAAAGTATTCAGTATGGAAGCATTCGTTTAATTAAGTTAAATTCGATATTATCCTTTACGGTTGTAATTTTAGTTTAATTAAAACTAATAAAGCAGAGTACAGCGATTCTGAAGCAGCGATTCTACGATAAGACTAGAGATCACGGCATTAGTAACAAACAAACTGACAAACTTTTAGGAACTGCTTGCTTCAAAAATCATTTAAGAGGTATACCTGAAATGTAGTAGGTAGTATTTTTCTCTCTTTACAATTCTCATGATACAGTAATGAATAATATTAATATTGAAGTCGGATCGGTCGAGAAATATCAGTAGGCATATGTATTAGGGTGTCAATAAAGAGATAATGTTATTTATACAAAGACTCCTGACCTGCCCGCTACAGTTTATCTCACTTTAAGGTCCACAAGGGCTAATATACCATTTGATAATAATTTTATATCTATGTCATGCGAATGAAAAAATCTTATCTTACTCTAATGTTACTATGGTAATTATATTATGTTATTTTAAAATGTTTTTCCTTAATATTTGACATTCACATCATTGGTCAAAAATGTAGGCAGTACCTAATATACCTACGTAATACGAGTATACGAGTATAAAGGGAAATCTTTTTAATGGAAACAAAAGAGGCACTTTTAGTTATAATGACTGAGAATGTATGCAAACTGAGCTGGAGTATTTGAAGAGTGTTGTGCAGCAGTTCGCCCGCCACCTTGCCTATTCTTATAGTCATAACGTCAGTGCTCGCCATCAAAATGTTCCATGCTGGAGGTTAGCATCGCAGCCGGCAGTCTTACACACGTGTCTGTAGATCCCGATCATAAGTTAGCGATGCACCAGTAAAGGTGTGGTGTCTAAAGGCGACGGTTTTCTAACTATTGAGAAGCCGGCACATACGAAAAATGCATATAAATATTGAACCTTGAAATATAGTAACGCTTTTAAAAATGTTAGTTTTAATTTTTAACATGATTTATGTAACGTTATAACTTGGACTTTGGATTTGCGTAGCAGCTGTATTGTTAAACAAAAGCACAAAGAGCTTTGTAACTATAGGTGTTCACTTCTCTAACTGGGGTGGACTAAATAAACTAAATTTATACAAAATAACTTATTAAAGTGGAAGTAAACAGAGATGAGAAAATGAATTTGTACTAAAGTGTTACATAATGCCAGTATTAGATATACAGAAACATATATTTAGCCTGGGCTCATGATATAGAATAAAGACTTCGTCTCTAGGGTGTCCTTAATTTTATTTTTTTGAATTTCGCAAAGATTTTTAACATTTTTCACAAATCCTGAAATACACTTAAATTTTGAATTTTATCTGGCGTGATCGACTAAATAAGAGCAAGACCAGCTCGCATTGCACTGTGTCCAGTAACACAATAAATGTTGCCGAACTGTAAGAAAATACACTAAAGAGAAATTACCTCGGTTGGATTGTTATAATTTCGTTTTCCTTTCAATTTTAAACAAAAGCTAATGTTTAAGTTTAAAAGTACATCGGAATATCGAGACAGAATTCGATTTTTAAAAAACTAGGCGCTGGTTGCAATGTCAGATAAGTATATAAAATTTCATATTTGAGTGCGTTTTAGGACAAGAAATATAAATATTTGAAATTCAAAAAAAGTATCAAATTAAAAAAAGTCTAAATTGCAGGTTTAGGCTATTTATCCGAATGCCTGTAACTGTCGGTTATCAAAGCCGAGTCTAGAGCTTTTTGGTGTCCCTAGATCGACAAATAACGTTTTTTAACAATAACCAAAAGATTAACTTTTTCATTAGTTATCTTGAAACTGTATTGTGTTTACCTTCCAAACAACGTATATATCGTTTTTATTTTGACAACAAGGCGCTACCAATTCTCATGTAATTTCAGACACCGTGTAGGTCGTGTTGCCACAAACGGATCTCACATCAAAGCGGTATTTAAATGGTGACAATATCAAAATAACGCGCCGCTCTCAAGACATTGTTCGGATAAAATAAACCTCTAATTCGTGTTCTCGTTTGTTTACTGCGAAACTAAAGTCGCCGAGAGAGTAATAGGGTAAGCTAAGGCGGGACCTATAGCAAGTAATTTTATACATAAAAAAGTATCTTCACGCCCATATCCCAAAAGAGGTAGGCAGTGGCACAACCAGGGTACCCACGATAATCCCATAATATGATAGGTGGCAAGCATATGACAAACTGGACACATATCAAATCTCGGGCAATGTTATATTTATTAGAAAATTGAAAATACACATTATCTATTTTTGTCCTTTGCCCCACTGGAGGATCAAACCCGGACCTTAGCTAAGTCCGATGTCAGGCATATATAACAAGTAGTCCAATGTTAAAAAAGGCCATCAAAATGTGCGTCGTTTCAGTTGGGGCGTCGTTTAAACATTATCCTAACCAGTTGCAGTGGCCTGTGGGCTGGTTAACGTCAAACTCTTACCCTTTTGACAATTCTTATTTATTATGATGAGGAAAGAAATCGTCTTTTGCAAGCTCTTAAACATAACTTACATAAATTAATTTAACTAAATAGCCTTTGTAATCCATAATATGATACAGATAAACCTTATTTTGAGTGAAAAAAAACTTGTTTAGACTGAACCAAAACTTCAATCGTCCTACTAATAATGATAATATATTAAATTGGCCGAACGTCTAAGCCGACATCATAGTTTATATATTGTTTCACCGCAATACAGTCAATTGTATCAACTTAAACTTTGAAGTATTTTACTCAGTCTATTAATAAGGCGGAATATATTGTTAATACCCAATGTTCATTGTTATATATATTTTCATAAACCTATTAATTATCATATTCAAATGACCATGTGAGTGAGTGAGTGTGTCAGGTCATAGGCAAATATGGAAAAAATGGCAGACGATCTCCCCGATTTATAGCATAAACAAATCGCTTAAGTTTTACTCGAGCAAAAAATGAGTACCTAATGAATGTAGAGTAAGCTAGGCTAGGCTGTCTGTCTTGTGATCGCGACTCTTAGTACTCAACACTCCCTGGCAGGAGACTGCGTGATGATATCATGTATCTAATATAATATAAAAGATATTATTTGGTAAGAAACTACTATCCACGTATGATTTATCTTATAATAATGAGTGCATTGCCCATAAGCTCCATATAAACTGGTCACGTACTGTGAATTTGTTTCCCAAACATTTGTTATTCAAGCCGTGCAATAGCCACGAACGGACGATTCGAAAGAAGTAACCTGAGAACTGTAAGTTACCTTGAATTTTTAAATGCTGATAACAAGAATGAAGGGGTCGTCCTAACATTTAATGAGTAGGAAAATAGATAATTAAATTGTAGCAAGAGCTGTATAAGCTGTTTCTAGCGGAATCGATTGCATTCTAAAGACATTTCCCCCACAGGTGTCACTCGACCAATAAAAGAAATATTTAACGTAACTGGTGAAACGGCTTTGGAAAACTTAGTAGTAAAATGTTTCATGTTTAAAACTTAGTTGTACATAACATTGGGTTGACCATTTAAGGCGTTAAAATTTCTATATAGTTAGTATAGAAATTTTATAATTATAATAAGTTATTTTAAGTTTTTACAATATAATAGGCATTTTCTAAAAACTGGTCTTATTACTATACTTATATGATTATTTGATTGTATTGTGTCCATTTAATGAGGCACTATAACCGTACGCCGTCCAAACAAGCGCGAGAGACGGATAAAACTTTAATGACTTGGTAATTGTAGTGATGCGAGTGCCATCTACTCTCCTACTTTCTTGGCACATAACAAATCTTTGTTTTACTTTAATACATCTAAGCTTTAACTGATTTATTCTAAAACTGACCACTTTTTTTATTTAAAAACAATGTGAATGTAAAAACAAAAAATGTGCAAGAAGTTGCTCAAATAAAAGCTCTGATTTAATTCGGTATGTTTTAAATTTAGTGGTACATTTAACTTTTGTCTACAAATAAAAATTAAAAAATTTACATTTAACTTAACAAATGAAATAATTCCACGTAACGGCCATACCCAATGATAATCCCATTCGTGGAATCAAACATTAATTATTAGCAGACAAACCATTCAAAGGTTGAACCATCACCGCTATGATCTTATATTATAAATATTAATTATGTAAGCGACAGTATCATTAGAATCAGCTAACTGTAACCTGATTTATAACCAGAATGCATTTTGAATAATGCATGCTCTTTATTTTACAAACATACGGTAATGTGCATTGAATAAATTAGGGTGTGAAGTATAGTGAAGACTTTGGTATTTTTTTCTATGTAGTAAGTATTACAAACATCGAAATTTCCTGACGATAACAATAAAATACAAGTTACTTACAAACCAAGATGTGCAACTAACCGAAAGCTGGGATTTCACGACCTATGCTTAAATAAATTCAACAGATATGATGCTTTCTAAGCTCGAACTTATACAAAATTTTATGTAATTTAAAAGCGCTCAGTGCTATTGAGCAACAATAAATAAGCAAAAAAAATGTAACAATAACAATAAATTTGTTAGAATATTAAAATTGACCTAGCATCTGTTGCCCAATAGGTATCCCTAATAACATTTGTCTTCACCGGTCAGAGAAAAAACCGCCTTAGGCTTTAAAACCATCTGTTATTGGCGACTTTTGCAACGACTTGTCCTGTGATGTCACGGTGTTAGTGACGGGAAGCCTATGCTCGCCTTTTACGAACTGCCTGGCAAAGGAAGGCAGATGGTCTATTCTACAAAGGAGCACGGACCAACACGGGGGGGGNGGGGGGGGGAAGAAATGTTCATGTCTTTAAAACGTCTATAGACACTAAACTAGAAGAGAGTATATGTCCGAATATATGACATATTAATTAGAAATAATAACATTTACAAAAGTGTAAAAAGTCGCAGCCAACATAAAACACGTGGTGTTATAAATCTCAATAAAAGCCGGTGCAGCCGAGCCTTCCCACAGCAGGCTGCTCTTACTTCTATCACTTTCATGGTACACAGTACACATCGACCTATGGCTACGTCCAGCTTCGGGAACGGTGGTTCCTAATTCATTGATTAATAGAAAAGTATATGAATATAGAAAGTTGTTAATACTCGTATTTACTTGTATTGAAATTTCTGTTTTAATTAACGGCATGTTTGTTTTTGATTTTCTTTCTCTTATTTTAAAAGAGGAAGGAGCACTTTTTACCAGTTTGGATGTGTCCGTCTTCATAAAAAAGCTTTGGAAAACAAACTTTTTCAAACATAAATATTACAAACTTTAAGGAATAATAATAATTACTAAATTGATCTTGATTAGATTATACCCATGTTTAAGAAAATAATATGAGAACGTCGACTATCAGCTTTATGTTTAATAAACAATACGATAATACTTTTAAATGGGTCATTGGGAAACTTGCTCGAGATACAGACTTCGAACCTGAAGAAATATGGCGCCGGTTTTGTGATAAGGGAAACCGCATTCAAGGCTTTTTTAGAAAACCAATGAGCTGTCGCTATTTGTGCATTTTTGATATTTAATAACGGCCTAATCTTAGACGGAATGAAACAACGCGTTTGGAGTCGGACCCTGGTGGCGGTTTAGCGAATCTTTTTATGGAGATGAACTACGAGTAGAACGTTAGAGAATTTCTGTTTAAAGACAAAAAAAAATTTAGATAGCACCTAAAACAGATACTTACTCGTATATACATATATACCTATTATACATTCGTGTATACAAAGTCTATCTAAAGTCCAGTGTTCGTTTAAAAGGGCTTGAGTGATTTTTTTTTGCAGTTTCAAATTTTATTTAACACTACCTATGCTCGCGTCTTCGCCTGCGTGGAAACGTAAAAAATATTTAATTTATTTTGAATTTTTCTAAAATAAAAGTAGCCTTAGTTACTTCCTATTATATCGGCTACCTGTCGGAAAAAGTTCCGTCAAAATCGGTCCACCCGTTTCAGAGATTTGCCTTCACAGACAGAAAAACCGCCATACAGACAAAAAGGTCACAATATTTTGGGGCATGTACTACATCTACGTTGATATGCATCTTGTTAAAAATATATTATTTTTACACTACAGATAGACTCCTTAACTTTTTATATGTGTAGAATATCATGTATCAATTTTAAACCCTTAATCATTGTTGTATCTAACAACAACACGCAAGGTAAGATATTTTAAACTGTTTGTCCGATACGGGCAGCGAAACAAATATAAATTCAGTCGAGAAACATTTTTTCTTAGCTCTCGAATAGATATTGGTGGTGATTCTGCTGTTCACAAACTAAATTAATTTTAGATGCATGCTATTTCCTTCAAATGAAACAAAAACAAAAGAGATGGAACATATAAAACATGTGTGGTTAGCCCGGATATGTCAAATCGTGCTATCAACATTTTCCGAGTGATAGATTAAACTTCTCTACAAATGTCGTATGTACAGACTAATTTGACAGCACTAAATCTGTTTTGTCTCTTTCTCAACTTACGTTGAAAGAAGATAGCGATATCTTAAAATTAGTTTAGAGAGTGCGCCACAAAATTACCACCTATGACTCTCAAAAACGCCTTAGTTTTGTTAAAGTCTTCATCTACAACAACCGCCTATTATTATTATATTATTATTATTATAGGTCTCCTCTCTCCTAACTAAATTGATTTTGATTAAGCTCAGTTTTGCGAGTAGATACTAGTCTCTTACATATTTTTCACTACCAAATTAGGATTCCAGATTCTATGATCTTAAATTTAGCAGTCAAATAACGGGACCGACAGTTTGATGTTGTAAATAAAAAAAAAACTAAATTGAAATCTAGCGAAGTGACTTCACATTATACCAAAAAAATATTGAGGATTTTAGCTAATAGCTAGGAAAGATTGAAATTTATTGAGATTTTTAATAAATATAAATTAATATCGCTAGACAAGTTATACAAAATTAATACCTCAAAGCAAGCAAAGTTTTTGTCTGTGTTATGGGTGTTAGTTAACCATTCTAGTACATAGAAAGCTACATATATGAATAATGGAACGAATTTAATAAGCACACAAAATTTATAAAATATAAAACACCCGTAATGTACACATGCCTGCCTGCCCCTGTCGGGAATCGAACCTGGCGGTTGTTCGGTGTGTGAATACGCTAGCGCAGTAACGTTTTGGTATTACAACAATTTTCTAGATGTCTGTATGAAGCATAAAACTTCTCTTAAATATTTTTGCTCCAGTTTTAAGGTTGCACAAGTGCACGTTACGAGTGTACTTCAATACTCTGTTCGAGTCTTTTTCACGTCTACTAATCTCAAGGCACCGTACCGTCGGTAGGTACATGCTACTGACATCACCTATTTTATTTAGGTTAAATACGCTACTAAACGTAAACCTATATTATATTAGGTGAGTCAAATGTATGAATAATAACCTATTTTCGAGACAACGTTTACGGTCAGTTTATCTCTGCCAGAAGATAATTAACGTTACAATTTTTGTCTAGTTCACAGCGTCAGTGCCACTAGTACGAAATTTTTGACTGTTCTAAATCCCGTAGTCATGTGGTTCTAGAATAGCGTGATAAAGTTTGAAGCAAACACGCAACGATTTCAAATCATGTTTCTATCAAAATTTGATTTGAAGTCGAAATCTTCTCTGTTCGATTTTGTACCTATAAAATATATTTGTACATATAAAATAAAGATATATACAATCTTGCTGAAATATGATCTAGTTGCGATTTAGGCAAAATAACAATGCGGAACAGACTGCCTAAAATATTAAGTTTCAGTTTCCATGTTATAAGTTAGTCGGGCTAGAGTTCTTAGATAGAAGAAAGTGTGATTTTATAGGAACTTTGTTTAGATACAGAATAATTAATCATGATTTTTAATTAACTCCAATAACAAGTCAAAACTTTTCAACATCTATTTAAATAGAAATAATAAAAATGTAAATCAGGATAACATAAAATGCAATAACAAAAAGATGTCTTCTGTACCTATACATGTAATAAAACGGTAAAAATCTCAATCTGTACATGAAATACTTTTTAAAACCACAATTGCTAAATATTGTATAATGGGTATAGAACTCAATAATAAAATTATTGAAATTTCTGTCGGTTTGTCTGTTTATTTTTTACACGAACTACTGAACGAATTTTTACCTACTTTTTTACCGTTTAAAGACGGGGTCAACATAAAGGGAACGGGACATACGGGAACATCTTTCGTTCCCGTCGCTAATCATTAAAAGTCACTTCAACGTGTGTACGAACTTGCGGATAACATATAATAGATAGAAATAGTACATAATAAATGTGTCTATTGAAGATATTGGTTGGTTATTAACCGAGTTCAAAAAGGAGGAGGTTCTCAATTCGGCCGGTGTAGGTATGTACACCGAATTCTCCGTGGTTTCTTAACCGATTTACGTAATTCATTTTTTGTTTGATGCGAAATCCATCGAATTGGTCCCATAAAAATTTAATTCAGGTAGGTCCGTTAGTTTTTATAAACATTTTCCACCTATTACCCGATGTTTATATTTATTAAATTTGAACATATCAGCAATAACCTAAAAAGTATTAAATAAAAATAACTACGTTAATTAAAACCGACTTCAAAACTAAAAAGTAAAAAAATAATTAAGATTTAATATTTAGAAACAAATTAATAATTAAATAATAACAATAAATAATCTGGATCTGGTTAACTTTAACGATTTAACTAGTAGTTAAATGTGTGCGTGTAAAGCTTTGGGCGTAGGCTAGTTCTGAATCGATTGATCACCGACCAATAAATTTTAATAGACATTTTTGGTTTGTTTGTAGGACGATGGACAACATCACATATTTGGTTTCTTACATTCATGTCCACGTTTCGTAACAAAACCCTCGCTTTTTGACAACTGTCCACCTTTATCACGAGTATAAAAGTTTTATTTATTAAGTTCATTTGATATGTGTATAGTATGTGGGTAAGTATAAAATACTAATTAAATCGAATTATTCTATTGATGTTTATTCTCTGATATTGTTCAAACAGAAGAATTCACTAATGGTCAGAAATACAATTCGCTTAAAACAATAAAAAGTTATATGTCATAGTTCGTTTCACCTTCTAGGAAAGTTACGTAGCTGACTCACGAAAATGACAAGGACTGACGTTCGGAGACAGAAATTAGGTATAAGTAAGGCATTAGATAAGTTATCTGGGCACACCGTATAGTTTATATTGGGTTCGATTAACGACGGGGGCAGGCATTTGTGTGATGAACATTTAGATGTTTGCATTTCCGGATCTGGGTGTTTATTAAATTTATTCAAGTATCAAATATATTTAAGTATTTTTATACATTACAATCGTTGACTACCACCCATAGCACAAGCATATAATTTGCTTACTTTGGGGTCACTAGTCCAGGAATATTTATTTATTTAAAAATAAAAATAAAACTTGCATTAAATTTTTTGTTGCCGAAATCATTGTGTATAAACATTTTTTGCTACAAGGCTTCCTACCTTTTTAGCTTTCATTTAGAGTAAATTTTCTGAGTTTTAATAATTTCAAAAATGTAATTGAGTTGTCGACCATATTGATAGGCAAACATAAATAGTGAAATCAGTCTGATGACGGAGATACGTTTTTAAATGTTTGATGTAAAACGTTCCTGAAATAATATTTTCATACATTACTGCCACAGTTTAATTATACAAATTGGGACAAATAGCTCATGAATCAGTTATTTATTAAACAAAGTTTAAATGCACCATTAACGATTTTGTTAGCACAAATGGAATTATCACTAAAATTTAATTGGTAAATAGATTATCTAGTACACAGTAACTGGATGTAAAACATTTGTCGCACGACGACGGTACTATCTATTTGATCTACAGTTGTTTGCGATGATATAACATTACGGGCCATCCCCAAAACTGCGTTCATTTATTAATTACGTACAGCTATTTAACGCGCTTCGTGCCTAGTCTTGTACCAAATATATATATTCTTTTTTTATAGTCCAATGTTCTTTAGTCCAATGGAGAAACAGTTTTTCTATTCGATGGATGCGTTCAAAGATGTCTAAGAATATTTAATCTATCGTTAAGATACAATTTTGATTAATGAAAAGTTAATTAACGTCTCTGCGATAACCGTAAACCATATTGAAAAGAGACCTTTGCGAGTGAGAGTCAAGTAACATAAGTTTTTACAGTTTGTTTTAATATTTTTAAAGCTTAAAAATTAATACGTCAATTTTTTATTTAAATGTACTCGTATATAAAGTTTCCTACTGAATTTATTTGAAACGCAAAAACTTTTAAATTCTTATAGGTAACATCTTTTAAAATGTTATTATATGATTTTGATTCGCTTAATATTCTATCGCAAAGCACTTTATTATTTTAATTACATATATCAGGACATACGTTTATAGATAAAAAATAAAAATATGTATTTAGGTAGTCCTTAGAATAAGTCTTTTACATTTTTTCGCGCAGTAATGCACACATACGCAATAAGTACAAAAGTCTTGAAACAAATATAAACAGTGAAAAAATCAACACAATGGACCGATTTAAAGCGTAGTTGAATAAAAATAGATTATAACAATTAACGAAAAAATATTTCGGTATAAAATTCTGAATAATTTTCCTTATTAAAATACCTACTACGTATTTTTATTAAAAACCAAACAACATATGAATAATGTTGGAAAACTACTGTGTCACTTATTTTATACATAATATATATTTTAAATTCATACAACTGTTTTACAAAATAAAAAGTTTGTTAGTCCATATTTATTAAATAGGAGATGATAAGGAATTTCTTTTCCCAATTCCTTAAGATAATAAACTTTTATAGTGTTCCTTCAAAGAATTAGCCGTTAAAGGGTAGTTTCAGATAATTTTTCACGTTCCGATCGAGCCGGCTAAATGCCAATTTTAAGTTGAAAAGTATTAATGAAAGTTGGAAGAAGTTCCGTGGTAGAGCAGCACATAAAACTCCGGATCTCTACTATCTAGCCATTAAATAATATCTCTTGTGTTACGTTCGTTCTCTACACGATAGAATATTGTCACAAAACTTACGGGTGTGGAAGTGAGGACGCGCGCGTCACGTGGCGTGCGCTCGAACGCCCGTCTCAGCTACGACTGGCCGTACCGGGACACACTCCGAGACCGTTTTAAATGCATCGCCTAGAGTCGAGTGCACGGAATTCGCGTAGGCCGACCATCTCTACCAATCGAAGCCTTAGCATCGTTAAAAGCTCAGCCGTCTTCTAACTATAAAATATATCTCTATAGTTCTTATATTAAAACTCCACAATTTTTGTTTTAAAATCAAGCTGTGTTCGAACAAAGGCTAATTACACTTAACACATATTTCATTATCTTAACGTTAACTTCAAGATTCAAAACTTCAAAAGTAAATTTAACAGGGAAAACAATTTTCGCGCTAGACACGCAACCTCAGTCTGATGCTGACGATGCTTTGATTAAATGCGTACGTAGGCTTTTTTAATTCTTCCATTATAAACCTACATACATATATTAGTTTTATATATAGTTATTTTTTTATATATAGTTATCCCACGCGATACATAAGAAAATAATCAAAATATTTTTTAAACCTAATAAGAAGAACAGGAACAACTAAGTAACATTACAGTAAACGATGACGTTAATGATTTCAATGACATCTAGCTTTAAAAAATGTTGAGACATTGCCATAAAGGAGTGATGTCACCGCTATGGTTGAGTGGTTGACGTACACCTCGGACGCCATTAAAAAATCTTTAGTATCGTGAACTAACACAAGTGTAATGTAATTCGATTACTTTGGGGTTAAAATTACCTCGTAAATTTTAAAATGGCAAAGTACTCCTCTTGAGTGGAGAAATGATGTGATTTATGCAGCTGTGTTGTCAGTTCCCACCGTTTTCATGTTCCAGTTAGAAAGATACAGTAAACAGTAAAGTAATAAGTAATGGTAAGTATAAGTAAAGTAATAATAAGCAAGTTGTATCATCCTAACCTCATGATAACTAAAAAATATAAGGTATAACTAAAAAAATATTTGGTTTGTTTTATCAAAATCAGTTAAGTTATCATAGGTGACTTGAAAGATGTTCTTTACGTAAAGTGACCTAACAACGCTAATAAATGAATTTATAGAGAAATGTCAAGCTGTCGTACCTGACTAATTATGGTAGAGCATGCGTTTTGTAACTAAAATTCCAAATTAGCTCGGCATCAAATCTTATATATGATAAAAAACATTCCTCTGAGCGATTAGATCGATTTTAGTGATTTTTGTTTATATTTTATAGGTTAAAGGTAGCTAAATGATATATGAATATGGCTTAAGACAGTTGCAACAGCCGGTTGGTAGTTTATACATATAAACATTGTTCTTTCCAGTTTAATAATACCTATTTACAAATATAAAATGTTCACAATGAATAATATGAAGAGTAATAATCGTAGCAATTCAATTCAAATCCTTTTGATGTCTAGATTGAGAGGAGCTTTGAGTTTCTAGATATTTATTTGAAACAACACTGGCACTACAAATTATATAATAATAGGAAAAAGTATTGTAACTAATTCAATACTTTCAAGTCGACCGATTGTACTTCCTTTGCAATTAAAAGTAAATTAATCTACTTAACGTCTTAACTAAAATTAAGTAGGTATCTAAGAAGTTAAAACTAAGAAACTTATTTTAAGAAGCTGATGATGCTGGAGATATGAAATCGTTCGCTTGAATGGATAAACGAAACTATAATTTAATCACCGAAAAGAGCATAGAACGTTTGTAATATAACATGAAGAAATTTAAAAAGCTAAAATAACAAAGTTTAGCAACATCATTTAGTTAGTTACTAAAGGAAAAATCTCTGTATCGGTATTTTCTCCTTGTGTTGTTTCAGGGCATTCTAGTCTTTATAGTCCAAGAATAACACGAAATCTTAAACGAAATGAACTGTGACAAACTACAAGTGTTAAAAATGGTGCTTACAATGGAATCCCTCAAATGCAAATAGCGTGTGTAAAATCTTAACATTTTATTGTGACGCCGGACACAAATGCAAGCTGCTTGTAAGTTTAACATGTATCGCACTGGTTCGGTTTACATTCATGTCTCAATAACAATGAACAAACAAAACATATCTGAACAGAGCTCGTTCAAATATCGCCCAAATGCAGAATTGTAATTTTGTAACCACCATTTGCATTTTGTTTGCTTTTAATTGAACTTTGGAATTAATGGTAAATAATATTAACGTTTAACAATGTTGTTGAGCCTTTAAACGCCGGCGATCTTTGAGGTGAAGTTTCTTTAACTTATTATTCTAGGAATTAAATGATAAACTCTTTCAATAATTAAGGTAAACACTAAAAAACTTTCCTAAAGCTATAAATTGGAAGGTGTTTGTTTATTCGCTTTTATTTCAGTTTAGTTTTAAATTAATCAGTTTCTAGACTGCAATTTTCAGGGAAGTTATTGGCATCTTTAAAGAGTGCATTAAGAGAGCAAATAAGACAAAAACAAACATTCACAAATTGGGTAAATTGTATGCTTGATTGAAATGATTTTTAATTTCCAAAAAAAAATATACCCACACACACACACAGAATAAACATTTACATCCAGAAATGCAAAGATCTAAAGATCGTCATATTACAACTATTTCAATGATGATTAAATCAGTAAGCGTCACCTTCCTAAATGACATAATATTTAAACAAATAATAATAATAATAAATCATCTTCATTTCACATAAACCTACAAGAGGCACTTGTGACGGGTCTATATAATAATAAATCTACCACCGGATCGGAACGCGGCTGCACACTGAGAAGATCCGGCAAGAAACTCAGCTGGCTTGTCTTTTTTTCTTACTTTAAAATATGTTTACAATAATTTATGTAATGATACATTATAAAAATAAAAAAAAAACTTCTTTGTAAAAAGATGACATACTGTTACCAGTACAGTAGGAAAGAGTAGTGACATAAACGATGGTCATTCAAAAGCCTACGTCCCAAACTTACTGAAAGTTTCTAATATGAGACGATCGGTTCCACCTCAACAAAGAGCCAATGTTGTCGCAAACCCAGCCCTATTATTAAAGAAGATAAGCGAAGTCCAGTTTTATTACCGCACACTTGTAAGGTGACCGGCCAACTCACCCTGCCAACTGTCATTACAAACTTCGAACAGATTCCGCAGTCCGCTTCCTAAGGAACAAGGAGAAAACTTAGAAATATCTTAATCCAAGCTTTATCCTTTGAGGTTATTACTGTAAGGATTTTGTGCAGAAATATTAATATTTAACACAGTATTTATAAAATATGTTAATGCTTTTAATTTCGTTTTAGTAACTATACACCAGTAAAAAATAACATTGTTTTCTTTTAATCGAGCATTGCATTTTCGGGTTTCACAATTATTAAAAAAGTTCCTTAAAATAAAAAGAAGAGAATAACTAAGATTTTAACAATGCTTATCAACCTGAGACTGGGATGTTTAGCCTCTTACATAAGTTTATCAAACACCGTCTCCTTTTAACCAGAACCAGTACCTTAACGCAGCTTGCTTTTTAACAGTAGATAATTAGAATGCACGTTACGGTCGAACACCTAATGGCCGTCCACAACCCTCAATCAAGATTTCCAGTATTCAATAAATATCTGACATCTTGTTGCCGGCAACGATAGCAAACACTTTATTTAGTTACAGATACAGGTACAACTGCATCACTATTTTAAAAGCATTCCAATCGCAATTCCAATGATACTTTCGTAACATGAAAAACTAAATAAGCAGATTAATTTTGTGATGGTAAAAAATAAATCTAGATAAAAATAAGATTCCTGTGGTATTGACAATACGATAATAACCAAAAACACTGTCGCTAGTCACTATACTGGCTGAAAATGGATTGGAACTAACTAACTAACTTTCTAACTTTCGCAAAATCGGTAAACTTGATTGTTTTTCCGTTTCTTTTTATTCAAATCCGAATTTTGTTACTGATTTAAGAATAAGTAAGCAAATACTTAAAAAAAGACGTTTACTAACAAGTTTCACACACATTACATAAAGCCTATCTGCTTCCAAACGGAACAGGTCATAATGTTTATTTTAACATGTTATAATTTATATGTTCTGCACGTGTGTCTGTTAATTACATTCTTCTTAATTTTTTTTCTGGGTTCCTGGACGGTATGAGTTGGTCACCAGGCGGTACAAGTTCTCCAGTGAATCCATGAAATTTTTAAAAACGAATTTTATTCCTTTCAGAATAGGTAACTCTATCACAAATATAAATGATATGATAGCCAAGTTCAGTTTTAAGAATATGTTACATCGTTTTACAAAAACAGTTCATTTATAAGATTCTTTTTAGTTTTTAGCTCTAGGTTTTATTTCAAAAACAAAGAAAACAACTTGATTTCGAGAATATACTCTTAATAAAGAATAGGTACATGTGAAAACTGCTTAGGTGGTCACTACAGATTCCGGATTTTCAACAATAACTCAGATTCTTAATATTGAACATTTATGTACCTATTTGGTCGGTTATCGATCGGACGTACATGTAACTGTTGAAGTATAATACCAAGCGTTTACAGTTGCAGTTACTCTAACCTTAAAATTAGAAAATATATTTATTATGTATATAATTGAATAGTATAATGTGGTTAATGAAAATATAATAAACTTAATGAATATTGTCAATGCATTTTGCTTAAACGAACGCGTGCTGTAGTTTTTAATAGCAGGTGTTGGTTGATTACCGTTAAAATGTTACATTAATTAATGGCATATCTTTATTCAAAATTATTTTCAGTGTCGCCGCGAGTGCCCGTGACGCCGTCAGTTCATTTGTTGTCGTTAAAACATTGTAAGGCTAAAAGCGTTTAACTACACGGCAAAAAAAAATGTTAGCACTTAAATTAACATTAAATATTTACCATGTTGATCTGAAACTTTTCGAAGAACCAATTCTTAGGGGTAATGTTTTTTTTATTAATAAACATGGACTATTCATTTATCAGGAACTATGGTGAGCACTGAGCTCTGTTGTTTTGGCGGCAAGCACTTTACCTTAAGGAAATTGGTTTGCTAGTCTGCTTTTCAAATACTATGAAAATTTAATTCATCTTTTTTCGTTACTGTTTAGATTTCTCTCACCATAGTTAGACACCATAGTTTTACTACTTTTCATTGTCTTGCTTTGGTTTGGAGACTACCCGGTAACCTATAAACTCAGCGACAAAAGAGGCTTAATACTTAGGTTAGCAATGCATCATTAACACGTTTAGTGTCATATTGGTAAACTGTAATTTTACGATCAAGAAATCTATCCGCTTGTTTGCCTTATTATCTCATCAAAAAGCTTTCTAAGCGATTGTACTACATATGAATTATAGCCACTTACGTATAAAGAGGCAAATACGAGTGTATCAAAGACTTTTGAAACGGCAGTGCGTACTTCGCATAACCCTTTAGCTCTGGGACAACGCCTCTGTCAGTTAGTTAGGTACTAATTAAGTCCTAATATTCCTCCGCTTTTAAACCTAAACCGGAACAATTCATATTTGTATTTATAAATATCCCTGGACAAGTTACACACATTTACCAAACCTCTATATAAACAATATTCATTAAATTAATATTGTATTTATATGTCAGAGGTTACCGAACAAGCTCACGGATCCCCTGATGGTAAGAGATAACCGTGACCTGTAGACACCTTAGATGTTACAGGTGCGTCGCTTGCCTGAGGCCGAAGTGGAAGGCCTATTGTGCCAGTCTATCGGCTACCCTATCCTCCAGACCGGAATATGACAGAGTTATTATGGCTGAAGGATTGTACATATATTTCTTGATTTCATTTTCTAAACACATTTAATTCATCCTGTATAAACTGACCAAATAACTAAACATTCGAAATATAAAAAAAATGAATTTTAAACAGGACCTGTCTTACATACACATACATATTTTCACGCCAAGTCCCACTGCTAAGAAGAAAGAGTATGAAGTGTCAAGTGGACGAAGTTCGCCGGGTCGGCTAGTGTATAATTAAACTGTTGTAAATTCTGTACATTGACCGTATTAAAAAAAATGGGAATAGGAGACTAATTATTGGGCAGCATTTTTAAAATTTTTGCCTGTCTGACTGTTTGTTTCCCGCCTGCGATTCACTATCTATTCAGTATCTTTTTAGTGATGTTCACTTAGTAAATTGTACATCAAATACTGTCAAATGACGTGTTTTGTTTTTGTTATCTCCTAACACGTAATTTGACAGCTATTTGATGTACACTTTTCGTAGTGATCATCATTAAAAAGATACAGAATCAGGGACCAGGTCGTCGTAAGTTAGATTCAAACTTTCGAATAAATTCCAATAAAACTAATAATGTTATGAATACAAACCAAATCTTAGAAACACGGAATAACATGTCCATCTCTAAGGGCCACTTGCACATTCCCGGGTTGCATTTGGTATTGAGTTAAACTGTCACCTACAAGGTGATATCACCCTGTTGTTAGACGCTAACTCAGTGTTAAATACCTAACCCAGGAACGTGCAAGTGTTAACTAAGGGCCACTTGCACGTTCCTGGGTTAAGTATTTATAACTAAAATAGCTGTCCATAAATTATGTATCTATATACAAATAAAACCTATGTACAAAAAAATATTGGTCAATGCTGCAATTGCTGATTTTCGACTACTACAAATAATTATTTTTGTTGGCTTGTCTGGTTTGGGTACCCATCAGGTTAAAACGAATTGAAAAATTTGTTCGAGTTCTAAAAATCTAAGTTATTCTACATCAAGTTTGACCAACTTGAAAGAAACTCGTGTTGTAAATTTGTTTAAAAACATATTTTTATAATTGTTTCGAAGTACGTAAGATGGCCATCTTATAGCTTTTGATTTCACACAGTTTGCTAGTTGTCCCGGTAAAGTTTGAAACAACTGTAACCTTAGAAATAAAGTCAAGTAACAGTGGGGCGGCAAGTGTGTCGTGTGTGTGAGGAGAGCCCTTACAGTTTATCACATTTCTCGGTAAACGGATTACCAATGAACTTATTTGTGAGAGTAAAAGGACTTTAAACGCTCTGTTTCTATGGTTTCTCCGGTTCTACGGAGAATCCGATTTATCAACTGTCGCCAACTAATTTTGAGATTATACTAAGTACTAAGTAGTCATAGACTTATTTAAAAGCTACACAGAACACATGTTTGAACCGTTTCCAGAAAAGCATTCTACGAGGTCCGCTTCGCATGGTACGATGTTCTTAAGTTGCGCCCTTAATCCCTTAAGTAGCTGGAAATCTACCGCTCAAGAGGAAAGTCTAGAAAATCCCCCTCCAACTCCATCCACCTCATTACGAATAAATGACATACTTTTCAATGCATAAATATCTTCACTTAAAAATTCAAGACTAGGTATATTTAACATAGGTAACCTTGAATTTTAAATATCATCATAAGTTTGATTCCCGGGTCGAGCAGTTTAAAACATTTTTTTATGATACAAAACAGCGTTGTCCGGTAATATGTTTGCCATATAATTGTTTGATTATTAATCCGTCATCCGCTAGTGTAATCTAAATTTCAAGAACATTCGTTTATTCATTATTTCGATTCTAGATATGTAAATTGTTGTGTAGGTTCCTGCCGCCATTACGTTAGTGTTCGAACTTGTCGTGTTATGTGTACAGGCAATAGAGTTGCCCACGTGGCAGGGTCCGGGCTATAAGAAAGCGACGCAACAATAACAGCTTTGATGTCTGTAGGTAACTCCTAAAACCAGGAAGTTGTCAATTTGACTATTTGTTTTTTTTATTGAATGTCTGCTACTCTATTAATAGCCAAGCGATTTGATGGCTCTCTTTTAGAAAGATAGGTCATGAATCCGAAGTGGTCCCAAATGGATTAAGACATTATTCGACTACCAAATGGAATTTGGAGTCAGTTGTTGCAGTTTTACAACGCTTAATAATTGTATCAATATGAGAGCCATCTGCTTCTCCTCTACTTTATAACCTAAAAAAAGTCGATGACTGGAAAACGTTGTCTTTATTACCACTATAACATAAATCCCTGTTAAATTAAATAATGTTTTAATAAAATGAAAAATTGATAATTAAGAAACTAAAAAGTCTTTTAGTATCCATTAAGGCAGATGCACAAAAATAATGTGTTTCGTTTGGCTTGTCCCTTAAAATTTACGGGGCTAAGTAACAAAAAGTGTATCCTATCTAAAGGCTGCGAGTTTCTTTTAGTAACATTAATCGGTTTCATCTCGACCGTACATTCAAGAGAAAAACATTTTAACTTTAGCTTTTCAGTGGATCAAATAATATTCAGTTTAGGAGTGGCATCTTCGTGGCCCTAACCCAAGGTCGCTTATTACTAGTACTTGTTTGTTTGGAGCTTGTTCATTTCTTCATCTTGGCACTCTGAGTGGTGGAGTGTTAAAGAGAAGTTCACCTAAATGGTTTTTTTGGCCTTACCTTTTTCTGCAGCCTTAGAGTTAATGTTTACCGTTGTCGTGTTCAAATTCCGGAAATGATCAAAAATATTTACCATATTTAGTCGCTAATTTATAATTTAAAAAATATCATTATTGGACAAGTAGTTTCGGTGGAAGAATGTGAGTAATACAAGAACATAAAACATGAAAATCGTTAAAAAAAACTAAAACAGTAATGTCAAACGCAGTCATCGTACGTATAACCACGTTTAACGCCACTGGACAAAAGCGAACCTTAGAGAAAAAGTTAAAAGTCATTAGAAAAAAGTTTCACAAGCTGCGCTACTTGGGGCATTTCAAAATCTGTCGACATTAGTCATCAGGAATACACATGGCACATAAATTTCTTATTATTCCGCGAAAACATTATTGTTCTTGTTATTAACCTGGATTCCGAAATAGCCACCACCGATGCTTTTATTGAAGATTTTTATACTTTTCGAGATTATGATAGATATAGGCGATATCGTTTGGTGGCTCGCTCTTTCATATACCTATCTGTTTAAATATAAAAAAATATGCGGCTAATAACATTTCACATTTTTTACTAACAGACGCATTTTCCATTTTTGAAGAGCTTAAAGGTTAAAGCTTACGAAAGAGGTTTCACACACCAGTTCCAAATTGGCAATCAAATAATCTGCCCCCTATTTACTTTCTACTACCGTTCAAAATATTTACTGTCTGGTGTCGTAGTAATTGACTAACGTCGTTACGGTCACTATTGTTTAAGCAAAAAAATTGAAAAAAAAATACATAAAAACCGAATAGCAACATCTCAAGTCTCTGCGCTGTCTGGATAGTTATATAGCTGCGGATGCAGCGGTAGCTTGTTATCTTCTAATATGTATTATAAAATTTTTATTATATGAGCTTTAATGGAAGTACATTGTTCATTCAAAACAAGCGGCGTTAACCAACAGCCAGACGGAACAATAATTGTAACTCGATAACGAAATGTCCAAACATAGGCTAAATGAACTGTTGCAACGAAATATTTAAATTACAATAGGTGACAATAATCACACTGGATTGTGGGGCGTGCACAGATTCTAATACATTAGGCAAATTTGTATCATATTATTATACAAAACTAATAGCATCGTCGGTAATAGTTTTGCTATTTCTACTATGACTAATTATACCTACTTTTATATTTTCAAATAGAGCTGTTTTGGAACCTAGGTTATCTAAGGTAGTACTCACAGTATCTCTGACAATACTTTTAGAAGTAACTTCTTTAAACTTTGTTTTACACAATGTGTAACATAGAACTTAAACCTAATTTATGCAATCCCCTAATGTAAAACACAATGCATGAGGGTACACATAGCTGCGGTATCACACACATATACACACGTGAGATCAAACAAAACAAAACGTCAGAAGACAACCAGAAACCATTAGAGTGTAATCCTCCTCGTCCTGAGGTTCGACAGAACCCCACAAAACGTTTAGTTTTTGTAAATTAGCTGGAAGTTCAGATGACATTTACAAAAATGTTAAGATTATTTTTGTAAGTAGATACTGAATAATTGTTGAAATTGTTTGTCAAAACATTTTAAATCCTAGTTTATCTAACTACATTTCATTGTATTAAGCTATGTTTCAATAAAATAATTTTGACAGAAATACAGGAGACAGCGCAGTTAAAATATGCCCAGTATATGTATGTGTGTATTTTATGTATCATTTGTATTATTTCTAAATTTACATAGTATATTTTTTATTATTGTAAGATAATTTGTTCACGTCTTTTTTTACAATAATTATTTCTGTGCACCCCATCCAACTAAGCTCTCTTAATGAGTAAGGTTGACTGGTAGAGAATGCCATGCTGCATTAAGTCCACCTTTGTACATTATTGTGCATAAACTTTGAATAAATAAATAAATAATATCTTTTTGTTTTTAATTTTAATACAGTTTGGTAATGTTAACCGATTTAGAAATGGGGAGATACTTACTTGCAGTGTTTTGAGTGGATTTTAAGTTTTTTAGTGATATAAATAGAGGTTCTATTTATCCATATCACTACATTATTTCAAAAGAATTTTAAAGTTGCGATGGTTTTTGGACGTAAACGTTGTACCTAGTACGTTAAAGCTAAAGGAACACGACGAGTAATCAAAACCGCGGAAAATAGTAGTAGTAAGCAATAATTGAAAAATGTTCTATAATTTATATAATGCAATATAATGATTAAAACTGGATTGTGATCAGTCGTCTCCAGGAACACGAAACTGGATACATTTGTACACAGCTTACAAGTAGCATTATGCAATGCAAAAAATTATAATCTGACAGCACCTGACCGATATTGTCCTGATTTTAACGTTCGTTAAGATGCTTTAAACTACACCGAGAAGCTTGAAAAGTGTCTCAACTTGTGGAGACGCAGTTTGGTCTTTGTCTCAATGTACTTCTCATATTTTCAAGTTTTAATTTGACATTTATGAAATGCGTCTTACGGCTTGTTTCACATGACTTGGTTTTAGTATGTAGACAAATAAACGAGATCGAAAATATTTTCGCCGTCTATGCACAATTATTAAAAGTAGTACGTTCATATCTCACATCATACCCGTTTGTTTTATATATCTAGAAGGTAAGATAAAAAAAAGTTTTTTTTATTATCGCCGCTACGAGTTCAAACAGAATAGATTTTTGCCAGTTTTGAATTGTTAAAACCTAGCCTTCAATATATTGGATAATACATGTTTAATGAATTTATTTAAGTACCACCAGGGAATTCTTACTCTAAAGTTAGGGAAAAATAGTTAGATACGAGTACGTTAATGTTGTAAGCCACTTGTGGAATTAATGTTAAGATTTCAAGTTTTCATGCAAATTTTATATTGTAATCAATTAGATGCCCTCAATACAATGAAATATATTGTTTGCAGCGATGCCGGCAACGCCAGTTAGCGGGCCAATCAGACGAGATCTGCCTGAATGTTTATTGGAAACATCGATTTTAGCTTATGACTTAGTCTAATAATAGAAAAGTTTTCTCATATATACCTAGTCATTTATTATAATTTATGTTTTTGGAGCAAAATTCACTTTTACTAAATATTTTTTTAGGATTGGTAGGTAAATAAATAAATAACTCTGGACAAATTATTTAACTTGATCTTACTCCAAAGTAAGCAATTTATATACTTGTGTTACGAGTGTTATCCAAAGGCAGTAATAGTTAAAAAGATACTAAAATAAATATAATAAACACCCAGCCCAGTAATAAGTAACAAACAACATGTGTCTGTATTTTCGGGAAATACCGACATATATCTATGCAAATCACACAAATGCCTGCCCCTTTCGGGCGTTACCTAATTTTTCAATTGAACCAAACAAATGTATTAACTCCGATGGGTACGAATGCGGTGATTCAACACACACCAACAGATTATTATAGATTCTCCAGTAGCTAAATGGATAGTCCGTGTCAGCTATTAACATGAACCGATAAAAGCTGCGGCCACTATTATAACGCTTTAAATTGGTTTCGCAAGGCAGGTTCTAAATACGTTTACGAATACTCGTATTATTACTAGCTGTCCTGGCAGACGTTGTTCTGCTATTTTTTTAATGCGATTTTAGTAAAAAAAATTGGGATGAGTCACCCTTATCACTTAGGGGTATGAAAAATAGATGTTGGCCGATTCTCAACCTACTCAATATGCTGACAAAATTATATGAGAATCGGTCAAGCCGTTTCAGAGGAGTACGGGAACGAACATTGTGACACGAGAATTTTATATATTAGATGTAGCGTCGTTTTTGAAAAGTTTGCTATCTTGTTCTTTCCAATGTAAGTGTAAACTAAAATAATCATCACTTCCCCGTTTTTATTCATTTAAATCTAAACTAAAAAGGGGAGGATCGCAGTTCAGTTGTACGATTTTTGATTGTAAATGATATGTTTCATTTTAAAATACACACTTTTAATCTTACTATAGTCTATTTTTAATTTCCTTGAACATATTTAATACAATTGTAGAAAGACCCGTAGTTGGTTAGCCGCAAAGGTGTACCTAACGTCTTTAATTAAAAAATATGTCTTGTCTCCTTGACTGCATTACTTGACTACATAAGCTCAGCTACATTACTCTCCACGCCGGAACACGACAGTGACAAGTACTTACGAAATGTTTACGTGATAGCGCACAAGTATAATTAGAAAATGTGATATGGAATTCCCGACTCCAAAACCAGACGAGTAGAAATGCCGAAACTTAGACGAAGTAAAATTTTACTCGTGCAAGGTTAAATATTACAATACTAGATAAGAACCCGGCTTAGCTCGGGTAAAATGTGACAATATACATCTAGATGCAAAATGTAGGTACCGGTCTGTAGTCACCGGTTTTCAAGAAATATTAAAGGTATAAGCAAGACATAGATTCGTATAGCTTCATTCATTGTGTTTAATAAATATAGTAAATAAAAACTGCCAAAGT
>NJDD01000764.1:145197-155220 GCA_002245505.1 Calephelis nemesis
GCTCGGGTAAAATGTGACATAATAATATACATCTAGATGCAAAATGTAGGTAGATATTTCTGTAGTCACCGGTTTTCAAGAAATATTAAAGGTATAAGCAAGACATAGATTCGTATAGCTTCATTCATTGTGTTTAATAAATATAGTAAATAAAAACTGCCAAAGTTTTTACACAAATAATTTTTATTTTAAATCAACATTTAAAGTAAAGTACCTAACATACAGTAACAAAACAAATTGCAATGAGTACTTATCCGAGAATTTGGCTACGGTACTTATAAAGGAATATTCTCTATTACACATCACAAAACGGAACGTTTATTAACTACCCAAGATGGCGACTGTGATTTGTCTGTCAAGTGTCAAGACATTAGAATTTAACATAGAATTTAACAAAATACTTGACAATCCAATTTTTGCGGATATATGTTGTCGACTCAAAATCATTATTTTTTTATGTTTTATTATTCAGGTAAGGTTTCAATCGAGTCTACCGTACCCCTTGACGAAATTATTAATATAGAATCTTTTTACTCAAATTATATAACAGCAACTTGACCCCCAACTTCGTTTAATTGATGAAGTGACTTTTCGTGGTTATTAAAGGGATTTTATTTAGTTTTACAGTAAAAGGTACCCTGGTAGGTTGGTGGTAATTGACCGGGACTCCAAGTTACACAACATTTAGTAAAAACTTTTCCCCCGTATTGGTCCGGGCTCCTTTGAAGAATAGACCATCTGCCTTCCTGCCAGGCAGCTCGTAAAAGGCGAGCAAAGGCTTACTGTCACTAACACCGTCACATCTGACTAGGTGGTAGAGTTTCGCAGCGACTCACCTGGATTGGTACACCGCCTTACCTATTCCTGCCGCCAGAACGTCGTGACGTGTTCCGGTTCGGAGGGTAAGGTAGCCGGTATACTTACTTTTGCTCAAGGCCTAACATCCCGGCCTCAGGTTGGCAACGCACCATTACCACCTTTGGTGTCTCTAGGCGGCGGAAATTTCTTACCATCAGGAAATCTGTCTGTTTGTTTGCCTTCCTATAACATAAAATAAAACTAATTTCGTAGTTTATGCAGAAAATGTAAACAAACCAAACTCTTGTTTTGAGTTTGGTATCCTCAGATTTAGTTTTGTTGTATGTAAATATATAATCATACGATATATGTAATGATGGACCGTGCTAGCCCAAAAACAAGTAAAACTGAGACAAGTTTTTATGTTGGCGGTAAAGGTTTGTTGTAACAATGTCCGTTTCCGGTCCCAGTGGCCACATTAGTGGTACCGTTGAGTGTTGCTACATCTAAATATGTTGGCCCACTCCTCGTAAAACGACAATAACGCGAGTCAAATCAAGAATACGATCAGAGGATTTAACGGTCCAGTTACAATATCGACAAACATCTCGTTCATGCCAATACTTTTATTAGTTCCTGTAAACCCGTGCCCGTGCGGCCCGACCGTCTATTATAAATCATAATTTTATATTCAATGTAACGCGCCTTCTCTAACATCAATTTTGAGGCGACGGGATGTGACGACCTCATCGCCCGCTAATAAAATTATGTAGTCGTTTTAGATTCTGGATTGTTCTACTACTGCAGCCAGTTATAACTTGGTGGCAGAAATCTTTGTAACAGCTAGCTAGTGTGTTTTGGTGGGAAAAGACTGATCAATTTGAAGGAAACCAGTCACATCTGCAAATATCGCAACACTTAGCATTCGATACTCTACACTTACACGCAAGGATTTGGCGTGAAGATATATGCTTATGTATGAGAGAAAAAATAGTATACTTCTTGGAGAATTATTCTCATTGTGTACCGCAGTCAGTCAATGTCTATCAGTCAGACAGGCAAAGTTCTACTACATCTCTATAGAACGCTAAAATTGCGACATAGTCGTTTTCCGCTTTAGAGGACAACATAGTAAGGAAATTTATTTAGATTTGATTCGATGGTAACAAACACGCATGGCCTATAGACACCAAAGACTAAATGGTGCGCTGTCACCTAAAGCTTATTTTCAATACAAAAATGTTAGTAAACTGAACGGTACCTACACATTCTGTAGTAAAAATATCGCACACTAATTGTTGAGGTTTTGGCAAAGGAGGGAATTTCGTGTTTTCGTATTACCAGTACCTAAGTCACTGTTATATATCAACGGTATGCAGATGTGTTGTAGAGCAGGTGACGTCACCAAGATAACGCTGCACACAGTAAACAAGCGGTGCTCCATTTTTTAAGGATTATAACTATCCGCCATTGTCGTGATGTAACGACCTCAAAATACCACTAGCGGCTTGTCAGATGTGTAATGCTTGCCTCACTCTCAACCGCCATCTCGTATTGAAATTATATTAAGTCTGTCCACTGAGCTACCTAACTAACTAGCTGTTCTCGTGACTTCACTCGCATTTACTGTGCAGACAAAGATTTTTTTAATTTGTTGGAAGATAAACAGTTTTTAGCGTTGAAGGATATGCAACAACTGCCTTTACCGACATTTTTTCAACACGCTGGTGTATGAAGCAATAAAACGCACATCGTCTTCTGACATCAACAAGTAACGGTGCGTTGCAAACCTAAGGTCTTATTTTAAGTCTTTTGTATGATTAAAATAATCGATTGTTCCAACCTCCAAATAAGAACGTGATAATGCCGAAGACTAATGTTATGAGATAGTAAAGGTGATATTAATTTAGTTGAGTCGTCCTAAAATTATAGCAGCGTAGGTTATACTATGATGAAAAGTATTTAAAAACATTTCTGAATCTGCAGATAATCGATTCAGATTTTTTGTTTATGTATTAAACCAACAGTAAACATAAAAATGTTTGGTTATCAACAAAATAAACAATTTAATATACGTTTATAAAATTGATAGACTGACTCTAAACTTAGAAGATACCAGTTTTCAATAGTTTTAGTCATAGATATTATTCTTTATTCAAACAACTTACAGTAGGTACCTGTTTATTCAGGCTGAACATACTTGTAACCGTCCGCTATGAAACCGTGGAGATAACTACGAGTATTTTAGTTTTCGATAGGTTTAGTCAAAGATGTTATTATTTATTCAAATGTTTAAATTACTGTAGGTACCTACTTATTCAAGAGGAGTACCCTTGGAGGCGTGCGCCATTTTCTATCTAGAATATAAATAATCATGATTCAGATTTCAGCATCAGGTTAGATTAGGTGGGTAATTAAGTTGAGTACAAATTAACGTTTTAAATTGTATTTAACTGCCCGGTCCAAAATTTGACTCTTATATTATAATTAAAACCGGCCGGCCATTAAAGAGTTTGTAAGTCTCAGATAGGTACAAGTACTTTTATCAATTATTCTCATTTATACAAATCACGTTGTAAACAGGATCGATTTTACTCGTAATTGTTTTTTTTATAGTATTTTAAAGTCCGTCCATAAGTTTTTTTTCGAAATTAGAGACATATTTTTACAACAATTTTATATGCCAAATATACAAGATTTGCTAATTTCATGTTTATATTACTTGCATAGGATTCTTCTCTAGGATTATCATTCTTATTTACATGTTTTTTTGTATGTTTCTGTATTCTGGTAAAGTGCAATTTAGCAAAAAACTCCCGAACGTGTCGTTTTCACTTGTCATAATATTGTGAAAAGCTGTAGGTACATAGAAATAATAATATAGCGGCAGACATGTTTTTGAGTTCAAAACCATTTCTTTGGAATTCTGGTTTAATTGTCGGTTTGTCTGTTAGTTGTCAAAAAAAATTGAAGTTGCGGGCTGTGGTAGCTTGGAAATAATTCTGGGTGTAGGTAGTTACTGCAGAAATATTAATAGAATGATAAATAATTAAGTGACAGCAACATATAACTTCACAAAATAAACTGGTTAAAGTAACAAGTTTTCAACTATTCGTAAATAAAGAAATATTCCAATTGAAGCAATTACTAGAACAAAAAACGTGTTAAATATGACTGAGGATGGTCAGGTCAGCAGTTAACAAACCATTTGTCCCAATAAAATGTATTGTCCGTCGCCAGTATAATAATAGTTATCGCATCAAGTTCACAACATTAATTCCGAGTATTAAATATTATGTCACAGTTATAGTTGATGTATGTAAAAACAATGAACTCCCTGAAAAAGGTCTGTACGCGCACTGTTGACGAGCGTTTAACGCTTTTTGTGTTTTTACTATGAACGTAACACTGTCGAATTTATAACTACACATGTTCCAAAAAAATGGTCTTTAGATCAATACCTTTTAATTTACTTTTGCATACGTTTTTGACGCGGTGAGATTCCGACAAAGGCCGAAGCTACTTAAGTAATATCACGTCGCTACGAGACTTAGTTTAGCTGGATTGTAGACACGACACTAGTATATTGAATTTTGATTGATGTATTGTTATTGAAGCAACATTAACGTTTTCACTTGTGAGTAAAATTGATTATCCGCTTATACTCAGTAAGTATATTTCGACTAAATTTCCCTTTCCGATGCATTTTAAAACACAAGTGGTCTGTCTGAGGATATAGCATTTGCGGCGAGCGAGGTATGACAAAAACGAGTTATGTTATCCATAGACAGAGAGAAAGTGACAATTGATCTATTAGTGTAATGGTTTTGGGTGTTTCGGTTAGATTAAAGGTAACCCTTCCATTAACGAAATATCCAAACATCTAAACTTCGATAGTCGATAAATGTTCATGGTAGAGATATTATTACTGTCCAAAAAACATGTACAAGACGGAAGCACGTTATGAAATGTGTAGTAGAGGCAACGCACACGCAACACCAGACATCAATTTTCAACATACAGTGTTGTTTACGTTCACTTGCAAACCCTGTATAGCCTACATTTTATCAATTCAAAGTTTAGTACGTACCTAACAAAGTTCAGTATACAAAAAAAACACTTGCGTGCCCCAGGACTTTGTTAGTGTTAAAGCACAACAGATAGTTCAATATAATCAATATAATCGCTTAAAAGAAGAAACATCGTCTTGATTTATCGTTTCAACGAAAACCGGCAATGCTGATGTGCAAGAAATACACTCCAAAAAGAGTAGAGACCCCAATAAGAGAATAAACATTAAAAAGACTGCCTAGCAACTTACAAAAAGAACTGAAATCCTGCCAAAAACATATTTACTTACATGTAGAATTTGTGAAGATAGGGTCGGTAGAGTTAGGCCGTGAAAATTTAGCAGCTTGACTCTACACAAGATCTAATCTTTTTCAGACGGCAAACCTTATTTGGTGGGATACGTACTTACCGTTTGATGACGAAATTAAATAATACTACGTGACAAGTTATGTAAGTGACGGAAGAGAATTAGTTAACAGATATAAAATTCCACCTTTAAAAGACTGTAAAGAGGTGTTAAATTTTTTTATGAAAGTTCATCAATTAAGAAGTTCCCTGATCAGGGAAATCCATCACTGGGAGATATAGTCTTTTTCTTAACGAGTTTGCACGGAGTAGCTACAGAACTTTAATAGAACAGAACTAAACTCCGCGGGCAGCATCTGAAATATAATCTCATATGTTAAACATTATTGTTTTAACATATGATATTATTTACAGAGTTACTAATAGTGTACGTCAACACCTGGATCAGTATATTTTATCTGGCTTATTCGCATGTTACTCATGTCTATGTCGATCTAGCTGTACACATTTTATTGTTTGATTAAAATGTAATGGCGGTGATTCTGCATTTAAAAAAAAATTAAGAAACATCAATTTAGTCAGGATATAATGGAAGTAATTTTGTTGCACACTTATTAGTAACTTATATGTAGTGTAGTACAAAATACCTTGACCGCCTCATTGGTCGAGGGGCTAACGTAGTATATTACTCCACCGACCAACCATTGGGTTCGATTTCTCGACTGGGAGAAACGTTTGAATGAAATGCCTGCGTTTCCGGGTTCGGGGGTTTATTAAATTTGTACTGGTATCTATTTAAAGTATATTTTCTATGTATTAGTATCGTTGACTACCACCCCTACTTAATACAGGACCATAATTTGCATACTTGGGGGTTAGATTCAATTTGTGTGACTTATCCACTGATATTTATTTATTTTCTAGAGTATTTTTAAGCTATCGCAATCTTATTTCGGCGATAGTAATAAAAAGAGACAAAACATGTTTAGTGCTGTCCTACTAGGTTGTACATGACATTTCTACAACCGTTTTTACAACTTGCATTGAAAGAAAATGACAATACAATAATAGTTTATTAAGTGTGCTGCGGAATTACCACCATTTGCTGCATTTGCATTATTAAAGCATTTTCATGGCCTAAGCGAACAAAGACACGGCTATTCCGATGATTTACCTTTGCTTATTGACAACATAGACATTAAAAGTACGCTGCTGTTCCCTGGCCGGGACGATAGGCCCAGTTCACCGGCTACTTCGCCGCCAGAAGATCCCCAACCCAACCGGGGGTTTAAAAATGATAACATAAATAAAATAATAAAAAACAACGCATATTTATACAAATTTGTGATGTCGAAGATACCTTTAAAATTCAGAAAGTATTAATTTATGCATACAACAAAAGTTAAAAAAAAAATTAATAAAAGACGGGCGTGCCGGCGAGCGCAGTCCGAAGTGGGAATCATAAATGAATATGCAGCTTAAACAAAGTTCACCTCAATCAATCTACTTGACTTGTTTATGAATTTAACTGTAAGTGGCTGATGTCATTGTACTTACGTAATTGGTGTATCATACAGTTTCATTCAAATAAACATACATTAAAACATAACGGGAATACGCACACGGATATTTATATCTGCGGAATGTAACAAAACAATTTGATCTTCTGGTAGTAGTCGACTATCCTGTTTAGCTCTATGAACACGGTTATTGGGAGTACCGATAAAGGTCCACGCAGCGTTGACACCCTGGTCCGGGCATTTCCCATATAAATTTATATCTCGTGGTGGTAACGCGTTACTGATTATATGTTTTAATATCTACGTGAGTGTATTTCTTTATCTGGAATATGCATATGTCAACAGTGCCTAGGCCAATTATAGTGTGTGATACAGGGGTATAGAATAATAAGCAGGATTTCTTAGCTGTCGTACAGCTACACAGTACAAGCTTACTTCCATCCGCTCGGCCGTGGCAGGTACGCAATGTAGATCTACATCGTGTTCGCAATTTACCATAGGACATTATTTCGAAGTAAAATTAATGACTGACCACCAAAAGGCCGTGTTGGCACCCGAAGCCGAGTACATGCTGCCGT
Organism: Calephelis nemesis; assembly: GCA_002245505.1. Taxonomy (NCBI): domain Eukaryota; kingdom Metazoa; phylum Arthropoda; class Insecta; order Lepidoptera; family Riodinidae; genus Calephelis; species Calephelis nemesis. The sequence goes on from NJDD01000764.1 coordinate 152,471, forward strand.
GAACATTCCCACTAAGTTTAAGAGACCCCGTCACGTCCTTATGAATCTCGTACATCCAATAACGACGGCCAACATGAGCCTCTTACAACACACATACACACACAACACTCTCCACTCTATCTCTACCCAGTACTCCAAGCCCAGTCCCCTATAATGAGAACGAGTACTAAATGAAGTTGATGTACATTAAACCAGTGAACATGTAACTTTAAACGACAAAACCTCCACACTAAATCATCGCAGGGCCGTATTTGGTTTAAAAAATTAAGTTTTTTGCCTCTTATGTTTATAAACACGTATATACAATTTTTCAATATTAGCTCTAGCACGAAAATATATACAAATTAATATGCATTGCCGTATCTCTAATGCATCTAATTTGTTTCATATTTATAAGAATTAAATTTGTTTGTCAAATTGGTTATCAAATTGGGTATATGTTTGATAGGTACTTAATGTGTTAAAAATTTAAAACTTCCATGTTTTCAATTTTTTTAACTTAAATGAAAATTTTATAACATAAGGGTGTGTAAAAATGTATTCTTCTAATATTTAATCATTATTATAATAGCAATAGATAAAGTGGTTTCAGTAAAATTTAAAAATTCGTCAATTTATTGTTAAATTGATAGATGAAAAGTTACTCTTTGTTCATTAATATTTCGTACGTAAAAGTCTGACTCCTACCTAGCATTTTTTTTTCTTATTTAGTACTTTCTTTTAAATTAGCATTTTTATGACCTTCGATAATTATCAGACAGACAGATACTTGAGGTAAGAATTAGTATTCAGTAACAGTCTTTAGTTTTTTAACCGACTGCAAAAAGAGCAAGCTTTTTTTGGACGTTTGCTACGCGATTAATTGCTTGTAAGGGCCCTTTTTTAGAAAGATTGGTCATAATAATTCTGAGATGGTCCCATTTTAGATATACCATGATCTGGCTAGCGGTTTTTGAATTTTACTTAATGGTGCATACATTTTTCACTTATCTTTTTTTCTTTACTTATTAGTACAAGTATTTCTTAATTAATAATAATACAATTAATTATGAATACAAATATTTCTTAATAGGTTTAAATTTGGTAGCATTTCGTACATAGAGTTTGACTCTGTCTTACAATGACCAGCTTGTACGCGACAATCAAACTTTCATTAGATCGCGTTAAAATTCTTCAACTAGAACTGTTTTAATTGACTTATATTGATGTTACATCATGCTGCTTCAGATCCTAATTGCTCGTTTAATAAAGACTAGTAACAGTATATTTATTTTTAATTTATTGTATTAACATAATAGTAATAACGAAAAGTAATGTAATAAAAAGTGCGTAATTTAGAATTATGTATGTTTATCCTTAATAGGTTGGCAGTTTTACCAAACCTATCGTTTACTGGGCACCTATCCGATATCGTTTTCATTATAAAGCTTAAAACACAAATGTTGAGTTGCCTCACTCGTTAATGGTAACATAAACAAGGTCACGGAGGTGATCAAACTGTAAAATATCTTGTAAATAATATACTTATTATTATCGTTTATAAGTCATCATTTATCAAACATTTATTTTTAATATTTTTTTTTGCTACAGGGCTGGAGATTTTGATTTTCGTAGTTTATGATTTTATAAGCAAAATTCCCGTAAGAAGTTCTAAATGAAACGCTAGAGATAAAGCCAGTTGTTACCTAGTCATCATACCAGTATAGTATGAACCTAGATAACCTCAGTAGGCGTTTGGAGGCCGAACATTGTTGTGAAATATTGATAACACCATGTGGAATGTGCGTGTTATTTAGTTTAGGAGCCGCTATCCGAGATACATTCCGATTGTTGATTCGGTAATCTCCTTTTGTACCCGGACTTCTTTGGATAATATAGACCAACTACTTTTCTACCAAATAGATCGAATGAGCGCGGCTGCAGTAACACCATCCAAGACTCTAGTCTAGTAATAAAGTTCTACGAAATCTGCCACAATATACCTACATTTCGCTTTGGAGTTTAATGTAGGTAGGTACTCACGCAAAGAGGTCACACCCTAGTGTTACGTTGGTTCACAGACGACGTAGGTATATTTCGTACCTTAAGGAAATCCACCCCTTAATTTTTTTCTTAATTTTATAAAAAACAATATTCAAAATCAACTTCAAAATATTCAAAATCAATTCATCATTTCAAACAATTACAAAAAAAAATTGTGTGTCTACTTATGTACACGCGTTAGAAGTTATACTTCTTCGGCGTAATAAGATAAAAATCTTTTTAAAAATTTTATCTTTTGCCTTATTTTACATTTGTAGACAAAATGACATTAACCATAGAAAAAAGGTATTTAATACATTAAAAGTTTTATTATAATGCATTATTTAATTAAATAAAGTTTATTTAATCTATTCTATACATAGTATAAAGCAAAGTCGATTTCCGTGTCTGTCTGTATGTATGTATGCTTATATCTTTAAATCTACGTAACGGATTTTGATACGGTTTTTTTCAATAGGTAGAGTGATTTAAGAGGAAGGTTTATACGTATAATAACATGCTTCATATATTAGAGAACTACTGATAATTTCAAGATTTGTAATGCGAGGTCGTAAATAAACATATTTTTTTTGCGCTTGCATTGCAAACGCTGGCTGAATTCTACGAGATAGATCAAAATAATGTACTAAGTATTGTTTACCTTAAAAAGGTCTACAAAAAAGCCCGCGATGGTATATGTTTATCTCTTAGGGATAACTTACAATAAC